>JAJJWX010003774.1:0-124098 GCA_023529315.1 Papaver bracteatum | reverse complement strand
AGGTAATCATACCAAACCACGTATATCTTGTGTTCATGGTTGAGTGTTTACTCATTTGAGAAGAGTAGTACGTTTCTATCCTTTGGATGTAGTTTGTAGTAAAATGCATCTACAATACATATATAACTGGTCATTTTGGTTTTGAATAAAATATACAACATAATAAATATAACATAAGTTAATCAACTAAATAAGTCAACTCTTTTAGCTTTGTTTGTTCAACCCAACCTTCATGTGAACCTAAGTGGGAATAATTAACATTTAACTTCTAAGTAATCATAAGCAAGAATTGGAAAACAATACATGTTTTTTTCCGAAGCATTAAAGAAAACCAGCTCATAAATTTCCTGGGTTAGGATCCAATCGAGAGTAATCTTTAGGACTCACAGAAGTTGAATAGTAGATTAAAGGATTAAGGATTATGGATTTGAGAACCGTGAAGGACACAATTTTTGAAAGGTATTTTTAGATTTTTTGGTTTAGTTTTTTAGATCGATTTCTTGATTAGGATGAGTTTTCGTTGCTCTTGATGTCGAAGAGGTTTTTTAATGCATAGCTTTTTCTAATTCTAGCCTTTTATATTTTGATTGTTTTTTTATCTTTTCATCTTTGTTGATTGCTAGATCTAGGTGTACTTGTTTAGATTAATTAGTTGCTCTTTGATTTTTCATATTCCTGTTACTTCTATCTTCTTAGTATCGTTATCTCGTCTGCTTGATTAGAGGTTTTATAGATTTGTGTTCATCTGCTATTAGAGCTTCTTGATTATATAAGATGTAATTTTCTGTTGGCTGAGTGGTGATCAAAATTGGGTTTTCCAAATTAGAACTAGTGAAAGAAAAAATTGAAAATTTTATTGTATGATTTCTATGGATTTGGGGTTTAAATTGGAGTTTTGGTAAAGGAGTTCAAAGTGGAGTTTCTTAAAATGGGATCTTGTAATAGGGTTTTTTAGTTTAGTAAGGTAAATGAAAACCTTTTTCATAATCAAGAACAATCAATTCTTTGATTGTTTTTCTGTGGCCTTGTGGCCAGTTCCTTCTTGTTTTTCCTTTCTCATAGTAGTTGCTTCATTGTGGTTGATGTTGTATACTCTGTTCTTTAATCTGTAATAGCTCTTCCATCGTTCCTTTTGCTATGGTTCAAAGTGAGATTATGCTAGTTGGCTAGTTGTTTCATGTGTTGTTCGAAGTGTGAATAGCCATGGTTTGTTAATCTTTCGCTTGCAATTTCTTTGATTTAGCTCTATGTCCCTTCATTCAATTTCCTGCTTAACATGAATGATCAATTTACCATTCCTCTCTTCTTTTCTCCATATATAATCCTTTGAATGTTTGTTTTGTTTCATTAGCCTTTTAGCACAAGATATTGTGTTGTTTACCTGTACTAATTATGATAGATTTTCTGCTGGTTCTTAATTCCTTTTCTCTCTCTCGTGGGTGTCCTACTTTTGTTCCATTTATCTGGTTTTTTTAAGTAGGATGAATTTCTCTTTTGGCCTTATTTTAAAATTTTCTTTTAAGTTTAGTTCCGTTCTGTGTTTTTTGCGTACTAGTTATAGTTACTTAAGAATTTTTTTGTGTCTTGAGTTAATTTTAGAACCTCTTTTAAACAACTGCTTTGCATTTTTGAGTTTTCGGTTCTACCTACCGCTAATTTTTGTGTGTCGAAATGAAGATTTCATCCTCAATTTCCATCTCTAAGCTCCTCTGATCAATCTAAGCCCCTAGGTAAGTCCACTTAAATTCTATTTTTTGTATCCTCTATTCCAATCTGATATATTTGCTTTATCTTTTGACTAACTCCCCTTATTTAATTACTGGCAATCTGCTCGTAATAGTCTTGCTTACAATCTGTTCGTAATTATACTATTGAATCTGTAATGGTCTAGTAAAATCTTTAGAAGGTGCCTGTTAATTTATTTTTCCTTTCTTTATCTTGTGACGGTCCTTATAAGTGTTGTCTTATAAAGCACATCTTCTAGTTTTTGTAAGTGGTGTATTATGACACATTAATTGTACTTAAAAAATCTTGTAAGTGTTGTCTTATAAAGCACATGATTTAAGCTGTAATTTATTCTTTTTTCATGTTTATGGGTAATTCAAACTGCTAAAGGTAGGAATTAACTGGTTTTTGCATGCTTGGAGCAACTTGTTGGAGCCTCTGATTCGTCTAGAATTCACGTTCTATCGGCAATTAACACCAACCCGCACAACCATCCCACAAGCACACAACATACAGATTCTTCTCTTTGCCCATTAATAATATCCTACTTCAAACCCTCTCCCTCTTATTCAGTCATCTTTTTTTCTCCTCTACATCATACATCTCTTCTTACTTCTTATCATCATAATGACTATCCTAGCATGGAACTGTCAAGGAATAAACCTTCCACCCTCAATTCAACACTTAAAGGGATTGGTCTCTCTTCACAAACCCAGCATTTTGTTCATGTCTGAAACTTTAGCTAACAATCAGCATATGAGAAGCTTATCACAATCCCTTCAATTCCATAATCACTTCTCAGTCCCAAAAATTGGAAGGCGAGGCGGTCTCTGTTTAATGTGGAAAGATTCCCTCAATATCCAGATTTTATTCCACTCATAACACTACATTCATACATTAGTTACTCCACCTCCCCCAGGACAACCTTGGCTCTGCACGGGTATTTATGGCCCGCCACACTCGGATATCAGGAAAAATCTATGGAAAGAATTTCCAACAATCTTCAGCAATATCAACCCGTCCACACCATGGATTTTATTAGGAGACTTTAACGACGTCTTAGATCAATCATAAAAAAAAAGGAGGAAGGCAATTAACCTATGCGCAATCTCAACCTCTCCTCTCTCTGATGGATCAAATGGGATTTATTGATCTGGGGTTCCGAGGAGACCTCTACACCTGGACAAACAACCAAATGGGTCAAGATAACATTCTAGAAAGACTAGATAGAGAAATGGCGACCCAACATTAGCGAACTGCAAATCCACATGCAGCAGTTAATCATCTTCCAAGAATAGCTTCTGATCACGGCCCAATACTTCTACAAGAGAAATTAATGGATTGGCAGGGAACAAAAAATTATAAATTTGAACACATATGGCTCTCTCATCCCCAACTCAAACAAGTGGTTGAAACAGCTTGGGAACAACAACAAGATACTGAACCTACCCTTGATCTTCAACTAAAACTCATAACAACTGGACAAACTCTATTGGAATGGAACAAAGAAACATTTGGCCACCTACCAACCATGATCAAGAAATCGACAATCAAGATAAAACATGCTCAACATCAATGTGCTACACAATCGGGCGATGACCTGGAATTTTGGCTGATCCAAGAAAAACAACTAAGAATTAATCATGATGAGCTACTACAATGTCATGCCACATACTGGCAGCAAAGATCCATAATTCAATGGTTGCAATCAGGCGATCTCAACACAACTTTTTTCTATACTAAAGTTACCATTCACAGAGCTTGCAACAATATACAACAATTACAAGACCCACAAAACAATTGGGTTGACAAGAAAGAAGACATTGTTCAACTCATTCTGGATCATTATTCTCAACAATATACAACCCCACCTACGGTGATAAATGAAGATCTATTCACAAATATCAGGCCAAGATTAACTCCCAGACAATCATACCTGCTTACGAAGGAAGTAACTACATCAGAAATCAAACAAGCTCTTTTCTCCATAAACTCTGAAAGTGCTCCTGGTCCAGATGGCTACATAAGTAAGTTTTTCAAAGTTTTATGGGAAACAACCCATTCTCAATTGATAGCAATGGTTCGAAGTTTCTTTAATAATCTAAACATGCATCCTCTCATGAATCACACAAACATAACACTAATACCTAAAATAAACCATCCTTCAAAACCTTCACAGTTTAGACCCATAGCACTCTGTGACGTCACATATAAAATCATTTCAAAAATCCTAGTCAACCGAATTAGACCCCTTCTTCCTTTCTTAATAAGCCCATACCAAAGTTCCTTTGTCCCACAAAGATCAATCCACGATAACATAGCAATTGCCGGAGAACTCTTCCACCATATCAGAATCTCAAACCTCACCAAGGATCCAAAAATAGCTCTCAAACTAGATATCCAAAAAGCCTATGATAGTTTAGATTGGGGTTTCATCAAAACCTCCTTTACAAAACTTGGATTTCCTTCATCCTTTATAGATTACATTATGCTATGTGTCACATCAGTTACATATTCGATCAACATAAATGGTTCTCCCCATGGCTACATTAACCCAACTAGAGGTATTAGACAAGGCAACCCATTATCTTCCTATATATTCATCATATGTGCTGAAATTCTATCTACAAATCTAGAAAACCTTGAAAACCAAAAGTTAATTCAAGGACTAAACATTTCAAAAAAAGCACCATCCATTTCTCATCTAATGTATGCTGATGATTTACTAATTACCTATAAAGCCTCAAATCAGAGCAACCATCACCTTAAAACCCTTCTCCAAGCCTATGGAAATTCTGCAGGACAGGTAATTAATACCTCCAAATCAGTAATAATTCACCACCCAAGACTAGACCCGATCAAGGTAACAGAACTACAACAATTTTTCGATATGTCAACAACATCAAAACCTCCCACCTATCTAGGTGTCCAATTCAAACAAGGAAGAACATCCAATCGAACCTTCGCTCCCCTTCTTCAAAGATTATCCCGAAAAGCTAAAGGATGGATGACAAAATGCCTAACTCCATCTGGAAGACTCTGTCTCATCAAAACTTCTCTTACCCCCACCTCAAACCACATTATGCAAACACAAAACCTACCCAATACTGTTCACAAACAAATAGATCGTATCACTAGGAATTTTTTTCTGGGGACATGACTCTACAATCAAAAAGCTTCACCCTATAGGCTACGATAAAGTAACAAAACCACTATCCGAAGGAGGATTAGGCATAAGGAAAGCAAGTGATCATAATAAGGCTCTCCTCATGAAAAGAATTTGGAATTTGCATGAAAAACCGAACTCCATTTGCGGAAGTCTCTTCAGTGCAAAATATCTTGATCAACAACCTATTCTACAAGGCATTCATTCCATACCTTCTTCTTCCAGTCCCCAATGGAGACAACTGGCTTCAATTGTCCTTGACATGCAAAAACTGATTTTCCATAAAATTGGAAATGGGTTATCAACTCCAGTAGAATCCAGTTGGATCCCGCACTCACCACCTCTAGACCCAACTCAACTCTACCCAATCCGAATGGTAGCAGATTTCATCAACCCATTCTCTCATACCTGGAATCAAGAAAAATTAAACACCCTTCCAAATCATATAGCCTAAAAAATCATAAACATCCACCTTCCCCAAAATAACACACAAGATAAAATTATCTGGCCACACTCAAAATCTGGAAATTACACTACATCATCGGGATACAAATGTCTAACCCATGGTCAACCAACTCATACCCCTCTCCCACCCACCAAATTCCTATGGACTTTACCATGTCCACCAAAAATTCGGCTTTTCTTGTGGAAAGCAATCAATGAAGGATTACCAACCTTCTCTCTCCTACATCATATCCACTTGACCAACTCTAACATATGCCCCAGATGTAATGCTGATCCAGAATTAGCGAGTCATCTTCTAATCCATTGTCCAACGACGATTACTTCTTGGAACACCTTGATTAATCAACTTACAGACACACAAAACTCCAACTACACCCTCACTCTCACCTTAACCCCTCAGACAACCATCTCCCAAATCCTACAACAATCTGCACCAACAACTGTAATCTCCTCCTTTTGCTTCCTTTTTTGGACCCTATGGTTAGCGAGGAATGACCTAATTTACCGCCAAAAACAAACAACTTCAGCTGAAATCTTAATCCGGGCTCAAAATCTACAACAAGAATTCACTGCGGCACAAGATTCCCTACCACCGGTCCTACCTGGAGATGCACCAATATATAACCATCAAAGAGGAGACAAAAGAATATCTACAATATCGATAGGATGGTCAATTCCAAACATCAACTGGATTAAGATTAACACAGATGGAGCAGCCAAAGGGCACCCAGGTTTTGCGGGAGCAGGTTTCATCTGCAGAGACTCCGATGCACAAACATTAATGGCTCTAGCTCAACCTTTAGGAATTACGACTGCCTTAACTGCATAAACATGGGCTCTTCTTTTAGCTTCAAGAACGGCAACAAAAAGACAATGGCCCAAAGTTCTCTTTGAAACTGACTCATAAAATCTTTTGCGCTTCATCACATCCTCTACCCTACCCACCCCCCCCTCCTTGGAACATCTCAGGGATGATTGAGGAAATAAAGAAGAGATTCAGACAGATCCCACAGGTGGCCATTCAACACAACTACATGGAAGGAAACCAAGACGCATACGGTTTGGCGAATCATGCAGCAGATGGAAGCCAATTAGGAAACTTATCAACCAAAATATGGGACCATGCAATTCCGTATTTTATTAGTCAAATTTTATTTCTTGATTCAGTGGGTACCACATACCCACGACAAATTGTAACCTAATCTCCTATCAATAAAACACATGCTTCAAAAAAAAAAACATTAAACAGTGACTAAGTCACTGAAATACTCATACATGTATATGGAACAAACTCCTTCGTCAAACAATGTACTAATATGGTTATAAATCCCTACCCGGAAATTCACAACTAATAGCTATGGATGCCACAAATATCATGATGACCAATACTCTAAACAATAAAAGCTGAATTAAAAATAGGTATAAATGTGAAGGAGCGTATCTTATATACCACAAGTGGAAATTCTCATTTCCCATAACAATTCATATTGACAACAAAACAATACAAGTCCTTTCCACATCGTGGAAAGATTCACCGAATCGACAGCATTTTCATAATGCATTTTAAACAAAACATGGAATGCAGAAACAGACAATGCATGAGTTTGTTAAGCATAAAATTTTATAAAAGCAACAATAATGAATACAAAGAGTCAAATGCATTCCCACACCTTTTTGATGACAGGCCACGCCTACCTCGAGATCCACGATATACTGGTTCATCCTTTGAATCGATCGTTGTTAATAGATTAATTGTTATTCACACAAGCATTCTAAGAATCTAACCAAAATGGTTCACACAAGAATCATACAATTCTATCTAGCATTTCTAGGCCCAATTAAGGTTCTCCATCGTTATTTATCTATCTTTAGCATATCTAAGATTTACTAATTGAATTAGGTTGGTTTTATAGTCTATTATCTAAGTCTTATGAATATTCTACAACTTTATAGAAGAAACCAAAGTCTAATTCGGACCACAAGAGGTCCAAAACATCTAATTAAGAAACATTGATCATAAGCCCAAGCCCACTAATTCATCCCTTAATCTAAGGCCCAGTCCATCTGAGTCAACTAACGGTCAAAGTGATGATCAAGGGTCAACTAATAGTCAACGTCCATAGTCAAGTCAAGGTCCAGGGTTAATGGTCAAATATGAATCGGTCAACTGAGTCAATACCATTGACTCAGTGGGTATATAAAACGATTTGACTCAGTCAGATTGACTAAGTCAGTTAGAGTCAGATACTTGACTAGGCTGAATGGCACAAGGCCAAAACACTTGCACAGGCCAAAGTCATTGCTCAGGCCAAATAATGTCAATACACAATCATGGTGCAGCACAACTCTATAAACCAAACTCTAAACAATTTCTTCACCGGATTATACAACTTTATCTAAACAAGGCAATCATACAATCAATGCATAAAAACTTCATGTCTCACTTTAATTTCAAAATATATAATACATGCAACTGCATCTTTTTCTAAGGCCAAAGCCATATCAACATTATAAACAACTTCAGGCCTGCAATTCAATTGCAACATCAAACAACACTACACATCCATTTTTATAACCCCACAACAGCAACACATGCAACACTAGCATCTGCAGGATAACTCATAACTCAACTTGCAATCTATCAAACCCATCAACTGCTACACCACCTTTTATTCCCTTATCTCATTCCAACTGTTGTCACCTTTAATTGTACCTCATATTACCCTTTTATTACTTTAACCATGACCCCAACAATTTCTACTTGTATTACACATCATTCTAGTCACCACGTAATCATTTCAGCATCCTACTCAACATCAAATTCACCAAATCAACACCTTCATCAATTCATACAGATTCAAACACAACTTCATCTCTTTCATACTTCACCAACATTCACATCTCCATATAGTTCAAATCCCCCAACAACAAGTCTACACTGGAACTGCCATTTCAAAGCACCAACACATACACACACATAATCCATAAGACTCACCACTGAATTGCTCATTTCAATTCCAACTAAAATAACACAACATCGACAAATCTGCAATATTCATTCTCTCTGCAGTAACTATGTATTCATCTGAACCTAAACTCATTCAATTCAACATTTAAACCATCTGCAACTCCATCAGCCACTACAGTTCACCACCATTCCTCTATTAACAAACCTCTTTCATGCAATCCACAACACCCCAGTAGCAATAATAACAATTCTAATTTTAGCACACTTAGCTTCAATTCAAACAACACAATAATTATCCAAATACGATAATCTATAGTGAAAGAAATTCAATCCAAATCAATTCAGGAAGAAGAGATTACCTGCAACAGTTGACTTCAAACTCTTCTTCTCCAACTGCAATTTAACCCATGAACCCTAAATTAGTTCTTAATCCTTTTTTCCTTATCCGAGTTCATAGCATAACTCCAACACCTCAACTTATCCATACCTATCGCCAATTTGTCTTCTTAGACATCAATTTCAACTCCAGATTCTTCTTTGAATTTTGTGTGAAACCCTAATTTAATCTCTGAATCATTTCTTTCTCAATTTGAGTTCTATACTTCAATTCACTTCTTAAAACACCACACCCATCTAACAATTATGTACAATTCCTCTTAGTCGACACTCAAATCGAACCCCAACTCAATTATCTGAGAAACCCTAACTTTCTCTATCTTCATCAACATAACACCACGCTGATGATTAAACAACAACCCTCAGTTTCTTCATCATTTGTACAACCCCATCACTTATTCTCTTCAATCAATTCTCACTCTCATATCGAAAGTCTCTCACAGATACACGAACCGTGAAGAACAGAGAAGAAGAAAGAAAAAGAAGAAAGAAGAAAAAGAAGAAGAAAGAGAAAGAATAAGAGAGAATGAATTCATCTCGATTTGTCCAGAGATAAGGCCCACCAAAATTTCTAACGACACTCGTCCAAATGATAAAGGCACCCAAGGCGGCTAACTACAAAACTGATGATATCTTCTTCGTCCGATATCCGAATAGCACGTTCGAGTAGTCCATCTCGCATAACTTTTCGAGATCTATCTAACGATACTATTTTCATATCTAGATCGTTGTTAGAATAATTCCTATTAATTAATGTTCGTGTTAAACTAATCGAGTTATTATCGTCTAATTCGTCACTTGACCAGTCTAATAGCATTGAAGAGCTTAAGGGTCCTTACATGTTTATAGGTGAGTAAGAATCCAGAATGACCACCAATGGGATTAGAATGAAATTCCTCAAGAAGTTTAATGCACCAGGTGGAAGAAGACGGCACCACTATACGACCTTTATAACGTAAAACTCCATCTGCATAAGAAAAATTGGGCTTACAAGTAATGTTGTCACGTAGCTGTTGAATAAGAAGACCCCATTCTGCATCATCATGACACTCCTTAATAATATCAGTAAGACCAGACAATATAGGCGTAGATAGAAGTAAGAAAGATACATGAAGCCGAGAAAGTGCATCAGCTGCAATATTTTCTTTTCCTTTACGAAAAATAATCTCATAGTCGTACCCTAATAATTTAGATAACCAATTTGTTGTTCCATAGAAGATAATTTTTGATCCAAAAAATATTTGAGACTTTGATGATCTATATAAATCTTAAAATGTCTTCCAAGTAAATATGGACGCCATTTTTGAATTGCACAAATAATGGAAAGCATATCTTTATCATAAATAGAAAGATTTAAATTCTTACCAGAGAGTGGTTTACTGTAATATGCAATGAGTCTATCTGATTGCATTAATACAACACCCAATCCATTCCCAGAAGCATCACATTCCAACACAAAATCTTTTATAAAATCCGGAAGTATTAAAACTGGTGTAGTAGTTAAAGCTTGTTGTAGTTGTTTGAAAGCTGTAGTTGCGTTGTCACTCCAAACAAAGGAATCTTTATTGATCAACTGAGTTAAAGGTCCACTGATCTTACCAAAATCTTTAACAAACTTACGATAATAGCCGGCTAAACCCAAAAAACCTCTTAGTGCCATAACTGTGGTAGGAATAGGCCATGATAAAATACATTGTATCTTGTCACGTTCAACTGAAACCCCTTTAGAAGAGATGAAATATCCCAAATAACCAATGGAAGGTTGAGCAAAAGCACATTTTGATTCCTTGAAAAATAGCTTATTGGTTCGAATAATATCAAACACTAGGGATAAATGATGAACATGATCCTCTAGGCTCTTACTATAGATTAAAATATCATCGAAAAAGACTAGTACGAACCCGCGTAAGTATGGTCTGAAAATGTGATGCATAAAACTCTGAAAAGTTGCTGGTATGTTGGAAAGACCAAAGGGCATCACAATAAATTCATAGTGTCCATCATGAGTTCTAAAAGCCGTCTTTGGAATGTCAGGAGCATGCACAAGAAGTTTATGATAACCAAAACGAAAATCCAATTTGGAGAAAATCAGGGCACCATGTAATTCATCCAACAATTCATCAACCATAGGTATTGGAAATCTATCTTTGATAGTGAGCTTATTTAAAGCACGATAATCCACACACATTCTCTATAAATCTTTTCGAACCATTGCGATAGGAGAAGAAAGGGGACTAGATCTAGGGCGAATAAAACCTACCTGTTGTAATTCAACTACGATTTTCTCAATTTCAGCTGTCTGAAAATGAGGATATCGATATGGTCGCATATTAACAGGGGAAGAGCTAGGAAGTAACGGAATGCGATGGTCATGTAAACATTCAGGAGGTAGATCAGTTGGACTCTTGAAGATATCTTCATATTCAGACAATAGTTGCCCAATTATAAGTGGCACAACTGAAGTAGTAGTAGTAGCCGTGTGGAATGAGCATAGTTGAAGAGTAAAACCATAAGTTTCTCTGCACAACAATCGTTGCATGGGAGAAATATCCAGAAGCATTACTGACGAAATATTTCCACGTAAGAGAATTTCCACCCCATTAAATTTGAACTTCATTGTTAGCTTGTTAAAATCCCAAGAGATTTTGCCTAAAGTACGTAACCATTGGACTCCAAAAACTGCATCACAGCCATTGATTTATAAAAGATGAAAATCAACCAAGAAAGTGCAATTGTTGAGGGTAACTGGCATGTTATAACAAGACCCATGAGTGTCTAATGTACCTCCATCACATATAGTTACTCGCAAAGATTTATCGGATTCAATCTTCTGACCACATTGCTTGACAATATATGGATGAATAAAGTTATGAGTATCTCCAAAATCAACCAAGATTGTAATCGGTTCAGCCTTAACATAGCCCGTAATCCGCATTGTGTTGGGAAAAGTATATCCCATTAAGGAGTGTAGTGAAATTGTTGGTTCCTGGTCATTCTGCTCAACAAAATTATCCGAACACTCATGTTGAATATCTGTATCAACAAAGTGAGCTTCACTGTCAGTACTATCCGGGGCCATGTCTAAGACCAATAATCTTGGTTTGGCACATAAATGGTCAGGTTTATAGAACTCATTGCAGTTAAAACAAATTACTTTGTCGCGTCTTTCCTTTTGTTCCTCCCATGTTAATCTTTTAGCTCTAGGAGGTAATGTTGGTTTTTTTATTTGTTGGTTAGTAGTCATTGTGGATCGAAAAGGAGTTGAACGAAAAGGTTTGGGAACTGAAGAAGTAGCAAGGATATTATCTTCTTGTTGAACTGCCTTTTTGAAAGCTTCAGCTAATGTCTTAGGTTCAAATAAACGAACATCAGTTCTAATATCAACCCGTAGGGAAGCAATGAATAAATCAACAAGGTACTGTGTCGGAAGATCATGAACGAAATTGAGTAATTTTTTTAAAATCAAAGATTAGTTATCTTACAATACTCGTTTGGGTCAACTTTGTCAATGCAATATGCGGATTGATAAACTTGTTATCACCAAATCTGTCACGAATTAGAGAACAAAACTCTTCCCAAGATGGTGTAGGATTAGAATTTTTGAACCAACGATACCAGGAGTTGGCATCATCTGTCAGATGAGCAGCAGCCACCTGAATTTTAAAAGCTGCGTTTATTGAATGTAAACTAAAATACTGATCAACTTGAAAAATCCAGTCGTCAGGATCAGAACCAATAAAAGTGGGAAACTTTAGGTTAATGGGTCCTGGACAAATTGATGTATGAGTTTCAACACCATTATGACCCATATTATAATGAGAATGAGAATGCATACCATGACCATTTGTTTCTGATCCAAGGGTTTCAGTAAGAGCTGTTTTCATGGCCTGCATTAAAGTTGTTGTCAGAGCTTTCGTGTCTTCTTTACGAGTAGCTCTGTCATCCCCGACTTTAATCTCATCTTGTTGAATGTTATCAAGGCGATGTTTGGTTAAGGCAGTGATTAATTCTTTAATCTCATCTTTTAAACCTTTAACTTCTTCTGTTAACTCCACGACCGTCATGATAAAAAGAAAAAAAAAATTGCTGAACTTTTAGGAATATATCGAACCTGCTCTGTACCAGATGTTAGGGTTCTAAACCAAAACAACTGTTACGAACACAAAATTATATAGAACCCTAAGATAAATCAAGATAAAATCCTTTTTATGGGGATTAGCCACCTCTGCTTTGTAACAATAAGAGAACTGAAGTTGTATTAATTGAAGTGTGTTCAAACAAGCTCAGGAACTGAGTATTTTTACTAATCAATACTTGTCTAAAAGAAGGAACTTACATATTTTAAGAATCTTAACTAAATAAGGAAAGTGCCTAGTTAACTAATTAAAGGAAATACTATGGTTAAGGAGTTGGCACGCAACAGAAGTTTCAATTTGAAGCTCCTTGTAGAAGATAGTTCATCTGTTAGGGTTTCATTTTGAGGGTTTCAATTTGAAGCAGAAGATGTAAGTAATCTCGATTTGGGTTTCGATCTGCTCGTTTAAAGCTTTCGATCTGTTCTTTTAGATGTTATTTTCTATTAGGGTGTCGATTTCACCTGATGATTTTTGGTATTTTTTATAGGGTCTCGACTTTCTACTAAGTTTATGAATTTTGACATGATTTTGATTTCAGTAGGAACAACTGGAGGTGGTGAGATTCTTGGAAGAAGAAGCTGATGCTGGGTTCCAACTTCTACTGAATAAAGGTGTGTTATTTAGAAATAGAATTAGCTGTAGGATTTGTGTTTGATTATATGTAGCTAATTCAGTAGGTCTAATGGTTTATGATTCCACTGATTTTGCTCAGATTTTTTAAGCTTGAAATATTATCATGTGGATGCCTTCGTGTTTTGATTTTCAATTTTGAACTATCAACTCTAGTTTACTTTATGCTTTTGCTAAATCTTGGCTTCTAGGAGTAATAGAATGTTGCAAAATAGACAGTGTTCGTGTTTTACAGAAATATAGCTGATGAGATATTGTGTTGTGGTTTGTGATACCTAGTTTTATTATAAATTTCCATGCAATATGCTAATACAGCTGATAAGTGCATAAGTGATGTTTGAGTTACGAAGCTTGAGTCTCCTGATTCCAACAAAATTCTTCCCATGTACAAGCAGTACAGATTTCCCATTGAACTACTCTCTAAGTTTACATTAGTAAGGCTTGGTTGATTGTTAGGGTGATGAGTTTGAGAAGCTGTATACCAAGTACGAGATGGAGGTAAACAAGCAACGTTTTCAACCTTTGCTTTTTGTGTTTGAGTTAAAACTTATAATTTTGTAGTTTACTCACTGTTCTGGATCGTTTATGACAGAGTAAAGCAAAGAAGGTGATTCCTGTACAGAATCTGTGGTTTGAGATTCTCAAAGCCCAGATAGAAACTGGAAACCCGAATATGCTCTCCAAGGTACTTCGCAGAGCTGTTTGGTCTGTTTGCACAAAATTACTTTTATATCTCCTGTTCACTGTTTTTTTTTTCCAGGATACTTGCAACAGAAAAAGAAACAAGCAGAACCTGAGAACTATTAAATATTCAAATTTGTGCACAGAGATAATTAAATATACAAGTCCCACAGAAATTGCAGTTTGGAATTTGGCATCCATTGCCCTGCCACTATTTGTCAGGGAGAAGGTGGGTCTGGTTTATGAAATATACTTCATGGGTCTTGGTAATCTTTTGATACTCATTCATGCTTGATGTTTTTCTTGGTTATAGAATGTCCCTATTGAATCTAAGCTGATTGGGAGTAGAGATTCTAAAGACAGATATTTTGATTTTGAAAAACTGGCAGAGATTTGTTTACGGTATCCCATATCGTTCTTACATATGCATTACTATAGCTTTATTTGATGTATAGAAACTTACTCACTAATCTCTTTTACCCTGTTTTTGTGGCTCAGGTTACAACGGTTGTTACCACAAATCTCAACAAAGTTATTGACATAAGCTACTACTCAGTAGGTACTGCAAAAAGATCAAATATGAGGCACATGCCAATTGGAATAGGAATCCAGGATCTTGCTGATACTTTCATCTTGCTTGGAATGCCATTTGATTCTCCAGAGGTGCTATTGATTTTTTCAGCACCTACAATGAATTGTTTTCAAATTGGTTCAATAATGGGATTTTTGTAAATTGAGATTTCATGGTTGTCAACAAGATCAACAACTTAACAAAGATATATTTGAGTGCATCAACTACCATGCTTTGAAAGCTTCTTCTGAGCTGGCAGCAAAGAAAGGTCCTTATGAGACATATCACGAGAGTCCTGTGAGTAAGGTCAGTAATTTGGTAGAGCTGGCTCTGCCATTATAGTTTATAACCCAAGAGTATGCCTGTTTTCATCTGCGGTTTTTCATTATAAATCTCATCTAAACTATTTTCTAAGTTTATAAATTTCCAAGGATGCTACAAGGGATCACCAGACCAAGCAAAATTTGAATAGTCTTGTAATATTTTTTTTCGTAGCTGTTACAAAAAATATTTGAATATGCAGTAAAGCCAAAGCCAAGCAATATTGTTTTGCGTTTAACCCCCATAGCAGTCTTGTAGTATTTTTTTCGTGTGAATTTCATTAGGATTTCTAGTTTGCAATATGTTCCTAAGTAAGGAAATGGATCCTGTAATTTTGTTGGTTGGTACCAGTAATGATATGATAAACCAAAGGTTTAGAAATCAGGCTCAAAAAGATAAGTCACTTTTCTGCTAGGAGCTACCATGATATCCTATGGAAACTTTTTTATTATGTTTGTGTAGATGAATTTTGTGTGGGTAGTGTATATGATTCATTCAGATGTAGAATACTGTATGTTTGGTGTAAGAATATGAGTTTGTATTGTGATAACTAAGGCTGGAATTTGGAATAATGTCTCACATTCTGTTTGTTTTGTTGAATAGTGAAGTCTAATTGATACCCTATTAGACTTTACAAAAACATTAGTGTTCTATTGACATATATGTTCTGGTTTGCAATATTTTGTAGTCAGTTATGTTTCACTTTTATGTCCGTATTGCTTTCACCAATACTTAGTTGCTTCTGTTTACTATTAGTAGCATTATGAAGGCTTCCGCCAATGCTTAGCTTCTCATTCCACCAATGGCAGTCCTGTAGAGATTATATTATGATGACTAATGCTGGAATTTGGAATTAGTATTGGGGGGTATCACATTCTGTTTGTTAGTTTATATTTTGATGACTAAGGGTGGAATTTGAAATAAGTAGTGCAGGGTCTCACATTCTGTTTGTTATGCGAAGTGGGGAATTGTCAATAGTGAAGGCTAATCGATAGTCAAATGATCTCTATTAAGTGTTAACATATATGTTTCAAGGAGGATGCTTCCCAAGATTCATATCTAGGTAAGATGCTGTGGGACTCAGACCGTCCAAATTGTTACAACTTTTATAACAATTTTTTTGTTTGTTGTTGCTCCGGTATTCATGTGAACATCCCTTCCCTGAGTATACACCCGTTTTCATGTAATAGTACTCTTAATCTATTGAATAGTTTGATTATAAAAAGTTTTGTTTTGTCAACACTACCTACCAATCTAGTTCACTTAATGTTTGTAGAGATTACAATTCATTGATTAGATTTGGTTAGTAGACCATACAACAATCAATGGAATTGTAGATGGAAGTAAGTGGTCATAGGAAGGCGTTTATTTAAATTTTGAATAGTCTTGGCTTTGGCTTTACTTCCTTATAGTTTTGGAATTTCTTTCATTGAAGATTGAACCTGTACACTGAACTGCTAAGTGTAATTTATAGCTACTAATATTCATTTCCTTAAGAAATCCATTTTCTTATACATCTGTACCCAGTATATAGCTTTCGTTAACTCATTTTGCGACTCTTGTAAATATAAGTGTGTGTTCACGTTTCTTTTATGAATGTTTTTTTTAGCTTAGTGGCTCTTCATTGGACTGATGTATTCTTCGTGCTAGTTTAATGGTTTTTTTTTAGTTAGTATGATGTTGAATGTCTATTTGATAATGTTTATATGAATTAATTTAATGGTTCTAATATGATTTCATTTGCTTCCTGATCAGAGTTGGAACTTGAAAAAATGATCAGAGTTGAGCTTAGGAAGGTATAAGTCTAGAAGTCTGAAAAGGTACATTCTTGATTAATTCTCAATGAGCTTATTCTCTTTTCTTGTATGATATATGTTGTATAACATGATAATAGTCCTAGTATTAACATGTATGATTTTTTGATGTTGTTATTAACATTAATGGGGGTTGACTTAGTAATGTTCCGAAGACACTGTAATAATAATGTTTTTCAAAAGCTTGTAGGTCATTAGAATTTTGGATAATTGTTGATTTTGGTAATGGATTGTTGGCTACTTGTTTGGTTTTAACTTTCAATGCATAGCTGGTTAGTGTCTTAATATCAGTTATGAAATTGTGGTAGTGTTCTTCAAATAAGTGTTATGCCTTTTGCTTTGGAAAGTTATTTTAAATTCCTTTGCAGTCCCCATCTTAGTCTTGCTTGACGCCTGGTCATATCCCGTAATTTTTCCGCTAATGTTTTTTGTACCTTAATATAATCTTCTGACCATACGTGATTTAACGATTTGGGTTAGAAACTTAGAATAATTATGTAGGTTTAGTATTTTCATTGTTCAATAATCTAGGTACTTGTTTATCTTTAGATATAGTTAGGGAATTATGAATCGGTAGGTTAGGTAGTTTTTAATTGGATTTGAAAAAGTCATGTAATATGTCAAAGTTTCTATTGATTCAGTTTCCATCAACAGCATACACTACGTTTAAGTCGATCAGATAGTGTTTGCTTTGGTATTTGGTTGTAGGAAATATGACTCTTAGAGCGTCCACAGTCATGGACTAAAAACTTGACTAAAGGACATATAGTCGAGAAAATCAATCGCAGTGGGGCTGGACTAAAACCATATATTTGGTTTTAGTTGGAGAGAGAGTGAAATCTCGACCAAATTTGGTCTCGACTCTCGACTAAAACTGATTATAGTCAGGCGGAATTTCAAAGCGTGCCTGATGACAGGCGTAAACCAAATGTACGCGCCACAACCAGGCGTAAACCAAATGTCCGCGCCGCAACCATGCACAACACAAATTTATATTAAACGTTCGCCCCATAGGGGCGCACTTTCAATCTCCGCCCCATGGGGAGCACTTTGAAAATACGCCCCAATGGGGCTCATGCTTAAACGTTCGCCCCATGCATTTTTTTTTTCTTTTTTTTTTCCAAGCGTATGCTTAGAGTCCGCCCCATGCAGTTTTTATTTTTTTTTTCAAGCGTACGCACGAAGATCCGCCCCATGTTTAGTTTTAGTCTCTACCATTGTTTTTAAACACCACTCAAACCAAAAAAAAATAGTTTTTGGTATAGTTTTTGGTTTTAGGATAGTCTATGATTGTGTACGCTCTTATGTACAAAAATATGGCTTAAATTTTATGGATATCTCAGCCATCTTGCTTCACGTAACAGCTGTCCTAACTTATATATATGGTCTTTTTTGTTATTTTTATGCAGTTCACACACTTTTGTGCCGTTGTGCATTACGCGAATTAACCTTTTTTGGTTTAACTTAGCTTTTTTTTTGGTGTAATGTAAACACGAGGCGGCTTTTGAATATATTTTCATTTTCAGTTCAGTTTGTGTATATACTTTGGTGTATTTTGTTATATATGTTATATGTGAATGCAGGTGACTTCACAAAAAGTCATTTGAAGCAGTAGTATCCAGCTGGGGGAAATACCAATCCCTGGTAAGCAATTCACTTGGTTTTACTTTTATTATTATTAAGTTTAAGTTATGGATTTTGACCTTGAGTTTGTACTTGCAAGGTATTACGCTAGTGGGAACTGCAGTGTAATTGGAGAGGTGGAAGGTGTAACTAAGGTACTTTATTGATATTCTTAGGGCCATTGTGTTATTGTTATATCAATCTGAACCATGTAATATATGGATCAGGATAGGTCGGGATACTTGTATTTCCGATAACTCCTTACTTTTTTTTTCTTCTCATTTTGTATATACCTAAAATAACTTCATTTCTATGTACAGGCTGGTAGCATTTTGAAGACTGGTGGGGAAGCTTGCTTTACTTTGGGGGTGGTCTTTGTGGTGCTATGATCTTGACTGACAAGCTAACATTGTTCTTACACATTTCAAGAGCGCCCCTTGCCTCAGAGGTAACTTGATTTTTTATTAGCAACAAGATTCACCTTGTCGTGTAACTGCTATCCTAGTAAACTATGACATTCTTATGCGACATCATACATGTATTGTGCCATTTCCCTGTTGAGTGCAGTCTTATACATTTTCAATAAAATCCTTAGCAAACTAATGTCAGATTGTTTAGCTATAATTTTCTTTAGGTAATCAATACATTTTATTTCATGGCGGGTTCAATATATGTTTCCTGCAAGTTTGAACTTTACAATTTCATGATATTGAACATCAGGGAACAACAGTTAGACTCTGGTCTTGGGATTAGGGTTTTTGCTGGCCTTAGTAGATACTTTTGCTTGTCTGAGTATGCGACTAGGTTAAGGAACTTTCAGTCATTTTTTTGGAGTAGGAAGGTTAGGGTTTTATTCTGTTAAGGTATTTTTACTCTTCTCCTTTCCGGTTCCCCCAATATGGTTGTATAGTTGTATAAATTTCATGGGTTTGTAGTGTAGTGGTCTTTTGAACTTGTTAGAGCCATGAACTTGTGAACTGTGTCAATGAAATAAATTATAACAAAATATCTAATGTATTGCAAGACAACATTTGTTTCACAGTACTATTTCATGACAACAGTTGTAGAGGAATTTGCTTGTTCGCTTTTCCTATAGAATTCTTTCCAGTGTAGTGAGGCCCCATGGGAAGTAGAATTTGTACACAGTAGGTTTGGTCATATTTGCAGGGTATATCTTTTTCATGTTATGCTCTTTAGGATGATGAATTCCAACTTATAATTTAAAATAGTGGTAGCTAAGGTGGAAATTCGGTGTTTTATTTTGATTTACTTACTCAAAATAATCAACTATTTGACATGGCATGATGTTTTTGAACATTTTTCATTGATTATTTGTACTTCTCATCATGACTTGATGGTTTGATGAAGGATCTGTGGGATGGATAAAATGTGATGATGGTTTGATAATGCTTCATTCTTGGAAGAGATGTCTCGTGCAAGAGCAATGGGCATTGAAGTTACTTCATAGCTGCTGCAGCATTGGATTCCATCAACTTCACCAATTATGCTTCTAATGTGAATGCGAATACTGATCATGTGAGTCCTATTTCTGTTGGTTGATTCTTATCTCATTTACCCTAGGAATAAAACCTAGTAATTATGTAATAGAATAGAACTTAGGGATTTTCTTTTAAATTCCGAACCAATTTAAATGTAGAAAGAACATAAGTTATTGTTAATAAAGGAAGTTATTGTTGAATGTGTGATTGAATCTATGGAATGAGCGGAATGAAAGATTTGCATGTTATTTTGAATTCCGGCATACTTCCGGTTAAATGTGTACTGACCATGTCAATCTGACAGACAGTAATTTTTTTTGATGTTACTAAAAAAATTGTAACTGCTCCAAGTTGTTTCAACCAGTCCTATAGTAACAGTTGTAAGCTGTTTCAAAATGACACGTAGTAACAACTGAGATCCATTACGACGTGCCTGTTATAAAAAATTCGTAACAAGGCCAAGCTATTTCAAAATGACACGTAGTAATAGCCGAGGTCTGTTACAACTCCTATTACAACCCAAAATTCGTAACAACTACATGGATGTTACGAATATTTGTCACGCCACCTTTTGAAACAGAACCTGCCTGTTACAACCTTGTTTTGTAACATGTAGAATCTGTTTCTAATCGGCCAAAATGGTGTAGTGTTATATAATAAGAAATGCAATCTTTGCAAACCGTGGCTATAATGTTTATGAATTGATTCGAGTGAATCAAAATCGATTTTTCTTCAATTGTGTCTTGTATACTTCTATAAGTTCTAAGAAATTGAACAACTCTCTTAACTAGAATTCACTTGAGTCATTTGAACTAGTTATGGTGAATATGAATAAGGTTGATATGAAAGTGCTCATATGGATAACCATTGGTTAACTATTGTTGAACCAACTAAGTGTACACGTTTCGGTACGGCTACCCAAACATAAATGAAAGTGCATTTCATTTGTGTATAACAAGCTAAGTTCGATATAACGGTTGAAAGATATTAGCTTGAATCTAATCAGGTTTTCATCTAACGGTGAATATTGAATGCTTTGTTACCAAGGTAACTTAGATTGCAAACCCTGATTTGAAATCAATATAAAGAGAACTCTAGCAACTGGGAAACCTAATCTCCACACCTCATGTGTGATACTAGTTGTATAAGCTAGAGTCAATTCTCCTTTAACCTTAGGTTTTTCACGAAACCCTATAGGTTAACGACTTAAAGACTTTATTGGGATTATGAAGCCAGACCCAACTATTTTTTCTGTAGTTGCATAATCTGATCTTCCTGTTTCTATCATGTTTGAGTACAATCGTAAGATTGGCTTAAGATTGATATCTCCGATGGGCAAGATAGAAAAGTAATCACAAACACCTCTGTCTCATTATTTGTGATTCCACAATATTTTGTTTCGTTAATCGATTAAGATTATTGTGAGGTTATTGATAATTCTAGGTTGTTCTTCGGGAATATAAGTCCGGGTTATCGATTGGTTCCTATTCCCCTTGATTTATCAAAAGACGGAACAAAACTCGTAGGTTTATCTGTGGGAGACAAATTTATCTATTCAATAGACTTTTCTGTGTGAGACGGATTTGTTTATCAAGTCTTCGACTTTGGATAGTAACAACTCTTAGTTGTAGGTGAGACCATCTAAGGGAATCAAGTGCATAATATTTTTCTGGGATCAGAGAAGTAAGGAACGCAACTATACCTTGAATCAGTGTGAGATTGATTATGGTTCAACTACAGTCCAGACCGAAGTTAGTTTGTAGTAGGCTAGTGTCTATAGCCTCTTAATGCAGTGTGGTGTTGATATCTGGACTAGGTCCCGGGATTATTCTACATTTTCGGTTTCCTTGTTAACAAAACTTCTGGTGTCTGTGTTATTTCTTTTCGGCATTATATTTTGTTATATAATTGAAATATCACATGTTGTGCGTTGAATCGATCAATTGGTAAATCCAAACTTTGGTTGTTGATTGAAATTGATTGATCCTTGAATGTTGGTCTTTGGTACTGTTCAAGTTATTTCTCTTGTATTCAATCAGGCTCACAAATTCCTATTTATTTGAGTGTGGATTGAATAGAGAAATTGAGATACAACTCTTTGCTATACTTTTTTATTAAGATTGAATTTGACTGTCTAGTTGATTCTCTTAAAAGTATATTAGAGTTAGTCCATACAGATATTGTTAAGCGAAATATTGGGTGTGGTTGTTATACCCATTCTTTTTCAGTGTAAGACCTGGTCCATCAGATATCGCCGGGCTATAAACCTGGCGAAAGAAATTTGGAAATATATGTGACGATACTTGGGCGTCGAGGTACACGGTTGAGGCACATGTGCCTGGGGTGTTTGAAATACCTTTGGGTATTTCCGTATGGGTAAGTCCTTGATAGGATGCACACGGTCCCCAAGAAACCCGAAGACCTCACGAAGACATAATGAAATGAAATAATAAGACCTCACGAAGGAAAAAAGAAGAAATAAGACCGCACCGAGGCACGAAAAAAATGAGGAGATATATGCTTGGAAAAATGAGATGGATTTAAGACCTTAATGAGGCATGACGAAGCAATAAAAAGACATGTTCCCGCCAATGGCAAGTGATATAAACAAGCTAAGTATTACGAAATTTCAAGAAATTTTTTATTGCATGAAAAACACTTACATTATTTACCAAGCACGTCTAACATGATATCGAATTTGATTAATATCCATATTATTACCATTATATTATTTCCATGATATACATAATAATAATGCAGGAGCAAGCTCCGAGGCAGTGAAGCGATGTAATACATGAGCCAAAATTGGAAGATGAAATGCATAAGAAGAATCTATCACTAAGGAGAATCTGGAGCAGAGACAAGAACTATAATAAAGAAGCCAAGCAACTGAACATGCAAGGAACAACGGTCATGTAACGAGGAAATGAAACAAAATCAAAAATCTCACAAAAAAATGAGCTAAGTAACACATGCTATCTATATGTTTCATTTCGTTAACTAACTATTAATACTTTCCATTATTTTTACTTTCTTGTTCCATATACTTCGTAACACATTTTTGCTTTCATATATCGCAATATTTCTAGTTAGCATTCAATACTTTTTAAATTACTTATTAGCATTCGAAGATTGATATTTCTTATTATTCATACTTCTCATCCGATACTTCTTATTTTACTACTTATACTTTGGGAATGGATACTTCTTATATCATATACCTCAAGAATTGATACTTCATATGATTCGAATTTATTATTCTTCATATTTCTTGAAGATTATAATCTTCATCATGAATACTTTGAGTTTTTCACAAGAAGATTATTAATGAGAGATACTTCTTATACTTCTTATGTATACTTTATATAATCGAACTTCTTATATAGGAGCTACTTTTAAAAGGTGGATATTTCTTAGGTATACTTATCATTTAATATATATATTTCTGAGTATACTTCGTGTTTTATATAATTCAATGGAGGGTAGTTCGTCAATACTTCGTAGTAAAGCATCAAGCATGGTAAAGGCAGAGGAATGGCAGAGGAAGATGTTGCTTTTTCTTTGGATAGTTTCAGTTTCTTCATCCCCCAAAGCAAAATAAAGCATACATACATAAGAAAATGCATATTACACTTCGTATAATTTTTTTCAGAATTTACCTTTACTTTGTTTTTGTTTTGCAAGATATCGTTAAATAAAGTAAAAATGGAACGATACCATGCAAAAAGATGAGGAAAGACAAAGACGGAAAAAAAAACATCATCAACTCACCATTAAAGATGGAAGTAGAGAAGTATTCCACATCAACAACAACATCTCTGAAGTCACACTAGGATATCATCGGAGCTCTCCAACCCCAAATCAGAAAAACTCAAGCCATCATTTGTTATATCTCTTTCCAACGAGTAAAGAAAACATCCCGCTCAACTAATGGAAGGATACACCACCAGCATCAACTGTCATGATCAGAACTTGCAAAGAAGAAATTAATGGAAACATCCCGCTCGCAGGCGTGTATGGGAATACAAAAAAAAAAAAAGCAGAACTGTATTCTTTTAGTCTTTACCTTCTTGGTCATAATTTCCCCCGAAGAAAATGCTCGCCCACGAGTAGCAATAATTCTCAAGAACAACAGAGTATACGAAGCAAAAGTTATCTCGTCGGTTTTAACTCGCCATGGTATGACAAGACATCTCGTCACCTCACTACCATCGTCAAGAATCAACAACCAAGCGAAGCATATTTTCAGGACAGCCGAAACAACGTTATTTAGATCACACGATTCCGCCGAAGATAAGCAACTCTAGCACCACGGGTCTCGATTTTAAAAACTACACTAGGGTGGATTTTTTTTTAGGATCGTTATTCAAGCAACACTCAAGAAAGAAAAAAAGAAAAAAGGCAACAAAAAATATGACTTGACATGTGGCGCAATGTAAGGGCCAAAATAACTTAGGATATCTACACCTTATCTAGCCTTGTTAGCTTAGATTTTAAACTAAGGACGAAAATGTATATTCCACTTCTAACTCCCCTAGTACTTAAAGAAAAAGATAAGGAGAGAGAAGGGGACTTTTATCTTCTTCGAATCTTTTTTTTCCACTACTTCGTTAGAACAAGATCTTCAACTCTTTAATGATCATAGTGAAAATGCGTGGATGTAGATCTCATTATGGATCGAATCACGTAAAAATCATGTGTCAATCTCTAAATTTCTTGACTTATACTTCATATTTGATGGTGAATAATGTTGAGATCTAGGGTTACTTCTTTGGGTGTAGTTGTAGGTGAAAAAGCGGGGGTCTAACAACCACACCCAATATTTCGATTAGCAATCTGTATGGACAACTCCGAGTTACTTTCTATAGAATCAACTAGATTGAATCAATATAAAATATCTCAAAGAGTTATTATCTCAATCTCTCAATTTGATTTACTCAAGCAAATAAAATCTGCGAGTCTTAATCAAATAGAGATAACTTGGATGGTACCAAAGACCAATATCCAAGTGTCAGTCAATTTAAATCAATAACCAATAAGGTCGGATATTCTAATTGATTGAACAACGCACAACCTGTATTATTTCAATTATATAACAAAATATAATGTGGAAAAGAAATAACACAGACACCAGAATTTTGTTAACGAGGAAACCGTAAATGCAGCAAAATCCTGGGACCTAGTCCAGATTAAACATACACTGTACTAACCCGTTACAGACACTAGCCTATTCCAATCTAACTTCGGTATGGACTGTAGTTGAACCCCAACCAATCTCACACTGATCCAAGGTACAATTATGTTCCTACGCCTCTGATCCTAGCAGGATACTTCACACTTGATTCCCTTAGATGATCTCACCCATAACCAAGAGTTACTACGACCCAAAGTCGAAGACTTTAATAAACAAATCTGTCTCACACATAAAAGTCTACAAGGATAGATAAATTCATCTCCCATGAATAAACCTATGAGTTTTGTTCCATCTTTTGATAAGTCAAGGTGAACATGAACCAATTGATAAAACCAGAATTATATTCCCGAAGAAAAACTCAGCTTTATCAATCAACTCACAATAAACTTAATCGACGCAGCGAAGAAGATTATTGAGGAATCACAAACGATAAGATGAAGTGTTTGTGACTACTTTTATATCTTGCCTATCGGAGATAGAAATCTCAAGCCAATTATTACAATTGTACTCGTACGATAGAAACATCAAGATCATATCACACAACTACGATAAAAGTAGTATCGATCTGTCTTCACAATCCCAATGAAGTCTTTAAGTCGTTAACCTGTTTTAGAAGAAGAAAACCAAAGGTTAAAGGAGAATCGACTCTAGGTTAGCAAACTAGTATCACACAGAATGTGTGGGGATTAGGTTTCCCAGTTACTAGAGTTCTCCCTTATATAGTCTTACAAATCAGGGTTTGCAATCAATGTTACCTTAATAACAAAGCATTCAATATTCACCGTTAGATGAAAACCTGATTAGATACAAGCTAATATTTATTAACCGTTAAAACGAAAATATAGCTTGTTGTACACACATGTACTGCACGTTTGTAGGCTTGTGAAAACCGTAACCAAACTTATACATTAGTTGGTTCAACACTAGTTAACCAAATGTTTATCCAAATGATAACTTTCATATCAACCATATTCTTCTTCACCATAACTAGTCCAAATGACTCAAATGAACTAGTTAGAAAGTTGTTCAATTGATTAGATATTTATGTACTACACAAGACATAATTGAAGAAAAAACAATGTGATTCACTCGAATCGATTCATGAACTATAAAGCCACGGTTTGCAATAACATTCCTTAGTTTATTAAGATAAGTTCACAAACATCGTTTTTAGACATAACCTACTCAAGTTCGCGGACTGGGTTCGCGGACTTAAGTTCCCTGATGGATTTCACAAACTCCAGCTGAAATTCTCGGTCGAGAACTTCCGCCAGTTGGCGGACTGGGTTCAGGGACTGAAGCTCACGCACTTCTTCGGTTTCACTTGATCAACAAAGTTCGCAAACTTCGGTTCAAGCACTAAGGACTTATACATATATGTGTTTCCACAACAGTGCTTATATCCTCCAATGGTTATATTGTTTAAACTTTCATTTCAATGATTGAAACATTCTCAGAGGGCGTTATATAGTTGTTATTCACAAATTATTTTTCGTCAGAGCAATTTCCAAAATGATTGAAACATAACATGACTTTCGTCACTAGGTAAAGATGAACTTGGCTAAAGCGAAATCTTTACCAACACATATTTCGATAAATAGATAAGCGAGATATACTCAACTCGAAATATCATATGTGTATATTCCTAGTCTATATAGTAATACGACTTTTGTCTTAAGATAGGAGATATAATAGATAGACTTTTAAGTGATAGATAAGTTCAAGTCTCCACATACCTTTTAGTCGATGAAGATCCACTGGTTCCTTGAGTAGTCCTTCGTCTTGTATGATGATCGCCATGGAGTTCTTGAGCTCAACTACACTTTCTATCCTAGTCCGAAACCTTAGCTATAGTAGACTAGAAATCAAAGACTTTATAGTTTTGATCACTTATATTGACAAACATGCTTGAGATAGCAACACATGCGAGTTCGACCGAGCAATGCTCTAACAGTAGGATTTCTTGCAACTACACTAACAACCAACTAAAATAGAAGAAACATATATCAACGGATGACAAATACCTTCCATGATAACGAAGCTGGAACAATGCGTGGCTTAGACAATTACAAAAGAAAAACTATTTGAAATACTTAGATAAGCAAGAATTTAAGATCGTTGAGATTAGATTGAACCCTATATGGTAACATATATAGTATCTGCATTATCATTATCTCATCTCAGTTAAGGAGAACTATACCAAAACACACAGAAACAATTGACTGAGTTAACATTTTTGGATGGAAACACGATTAGAGGCCTAAACTTTAAAAAAAAAAACAGAATTTATTTATCGGGATAAAAAAGAGTCCTAAATTTACAAAGTGCAAAAAAGAAGAAGCCAAGAATTAACCTTCTCGATGGATACAAATAGTCACCCCAAATTCTCAATGTTCCGAAAAAATAAATAAATCGTTATTCTATTTTGTGGATACCAAATGATCAAATCTGTCAGGCCCAATTGACCTGACAAACTAAAATAGGCCCAAATTCCGGCATTGCCGTTCTACACGTTTTTTTCCCAAATACGTGTACAACTTATTTTCCAAGATTATTAAGATTTCGATAAGAATCCTTTTTGTCTTCTGTTCTTTCCCTGAGAGTCGACGTATATATAACAAGCTTGGTAAAGGGGCGTCATGAATTGGTAGAGAGGCGTCAAACTAATAAGACAAAAAAAGGTCATTAGAAGTAAATTCAAGTGCCCCTTATCAATAAAAATCTGTAAATGACTAATTAGCCCTTATTGTTAATAATCAAGATTAGTAATGATAATTAAGATTAGTGTTGATTATAAAGATTAGTGTATTATAACTCTAAAATCAGATTTTTAGAGTTATAAAAAAAAAATTTGAGGAGAAGAAAACTTATGTGATATTTGTGAAACCCTAGATTTTGATTCACTCCACCAAAATGAGTGATTCCAGTGACCCGATATACTTCTAAATTAGTTCCAATTAGCTTTTTCTCGCTCAAAATTATCTAAATTACATAACAAAATCAAAATTTTGAATTTTCAGAAGAACTTACGGTTGCAATTTTGCTCGTGACCAACCGTAACTCTTAGTTACGGTTCATAAGTTATCGAATACCAACCGTAACTGGTTAAATTTGGGGAAGATCCAATCGTAAACCCAGTTACGGTTGGTAATTTAATTTAGTTACCAACCGTAACTAACTTACGGTTGGTAAGTCATCTTAACTTTTGAACCGTACATAACTATTTGATAAGTTGTTAACATTCATGATGATTTACGGTTGGTAAGTTTAATTGAGTTTCAAACCGTAACTCAATTACGGTTGATAAATATGATGCAAATAAAAACCGTAACTGAACATATTCCCAAAACTAAGAACTTACGGTTGGTATTTGAGTTTAAACCAACCGTAACATCAACCCAATCTCACATTCTGGTTCGTATTTGAGTTATTACCAACCGTAACTAGCATAAACCCGTAAATTTCAATTTCAATTTTCATTCAAAACCTAATTTTTGATACAAAATTAACTTAAATCCAACACAATAAACTAAACCCTAACTGGGTTTTTCCAAACATTTTCAAATCGCCGATTAATCAAGACGATGACATTTTCGGTTTTAATGGAGGTTAGGGTTGATGGAGGAGAAGAGAAGATGAAAAAAAAAAAATGATTTGATTTTGGTTAATTAAAAAAAATTGATTTGATTTTGGTTAATTTAAGATGAAAGGGGTAATCTAGTCATTCTACACCCCTATAGGACACCCCCTAACCAATAAAAGGGACATTGCTATCACACTTGACGCCCCTCTACCAATTTATGACGCCCCTTTACCAAGCTTGATATATAAAGATACCTATTAGAGGCTTTAGAGTCACATGCTCAAAACACAAATTTGCTAAGAGATTGTTAGAAATTACTGGGCTGCAATGGAGATGAGAAACATAAACAGATTGTGGTTGTACTCTAAAACTTTCAAGGCTCTGGATGATTTCTTTTAGACAAATATTTCTACCCTCCCAATGAATTGGCGATTGCAACAGGTATGTGAAATACTGACTTCAGGATACAATGAAAGCCCTACAACCGGAAATTGGATTCAAGGTTTGCACCCCTTGACCCAATCAAGAACACATGTAAAACATATTCTGATGATGCTTTTTTTAAGAAAGAAAACAGAAGAGATTTTCGATTGATATGAAAACGACTCTGGGAGATGCTACTTATAGGGTTTTTCACGTCTGTTGGAAACAGACAAGTTTCTCTTCACGAAACGTCAGGTCCCTTCATCAACAGACATTAATGGTGTCTGTTGGATTTAGAATTTTCTGGAAACGTTTTCTAACGGTCCAAACAGTTACGTATCAAAAAATTCTTCTGGGGGCGTTTCCCCCTGTCAGGTCGACCATAGCCTGGGGGGCTACGCCCCCCCAGGACCCCTTCGCAGCGCAATTGAAAATATTCCAACGGAGATTTCATTAGATGGCGATTCTTCAAAAAAGGGGAGGACAATGTTATAGCAAA
This sequence comes from Papaver bracteatum, assembly GCA_023529315.1. Lineage (NCBI taxonomy): Eukaryota > Viridiplantae > Streptophyta > Magnoliopsida > Ranunculales > Papaveraceae > Papaver > Papaver bracteatum. The sequence continues at coordinate 94,404 of JAJJWX010003774.1, read as the reverse complement.
GTCAAAAACATTGAAATTCCCACAATTCGATATCATCAGTGCAACTGATGCCAAACATCATGATCTTAGTGATCATTATTTCTCATCGAACCATGATCAGCTCAGCCAGAAAGCAACTGCTTATATAATGAGAGAGTGGAACAAACTCAAAGCCAGCCTTCCTAATTTCATCTATGTTAGAGCTTTCGAGGGGAGAATTGATCTACTAACAGCCGTAATTATTGGCCGAGCAGGTAGCCCTTTTCACCAAGGTTTATTTATTATTGATATTCAATTCACTTCGGATTATCCAAATAGACACCCAAAATTCCAGCGTCGCTTCGCGAGCACTTTACTTTTGAACCCTACTTTGAATCCTGGTCGTGATGTTTGTTATACAGAGCTAAAACCTAAAAAGTATAGGACGTCGTCAAAGTACAGCATATTAGAGATATTGATGTCGTTCCGAGTAAATATTATTACTTCAAACCCTGAACCCACCTACTCTGGCCAATCTGGCCGTATTCTGCCCACCTTTTGGGGCTACTGGATGGAGAAGGAGTATTTAACCTTTAGCCAAGATATGTTCATGCTAAATTGTCAAACAATGTTGGCCGTTCTCAGTAAGCCACCAAAACATTTAGAAGAATTTGTTGTTCAGCATTTCCGCGACCATGCCGAGAGTATACTGCTTGCTTGCAAATCTTATATCGATCCTAGCCCCCTGAAGGTTGATAAATATGCTAGCAATAAGGATGAACACGGCATACAAGCGGATGACTCATCATTCTCCACCACTACTACTCCAATCAAAGAAGAATGGGAAGAATACAAGATATCCATGAGGAACACATATGTTGAATTGGTAAAAGCGTTTATAAAGAATGGGTCGAATATTTCCTTGGAGAATTACGTCAATGTTGGAGATCCTAATAATGTAGCTCACACTGATGTTGGTGTGGTTGGTACAAAGAAGAAGCATAATGTAGCTGACACGGATGATGACGTGGTTGATGTGAAGAAGAAGCATAGCAACCTGGGGTTTTGGGTAAAATTATGTCGATGTTTGTTTTTGAAGAAGTAAAAGGGGCAAAACCTTATTTAAAAATGAACAAGAAAACAAAGTCAAATGCACCTGCAGTGCTATCCGTCGACAGCCAGAACCGAAGAAAAATACATGAAACAGAAGGTTAAGACCCTCTCCGCTGCGAGCAAAAATTGGAGCAATAAGTCAACCGAAGATAACTTACAGGGAGGTAGTCAAATGAGATTTTTATAAACTTTCATAGATTTTTTTATTTGAATGACTCTGGAAGACTCTCTGAAAATCTAGAGATTTCTAGTGATTCTCAGAGAGTATTTTAGACAGTCTTTATGATTTGTAAAGACAAAAAAAAAAAAAGATTTGTAAAGAGTCTCTGTGATTTATTGAGACAATAAATATATAATATCTAACTAAAAAATTTAAACATCTACCGATTTTTTTATCATGCACACTACAATGTTAAGGGATATTTAACGTTTGGTACCCAGCAAATGTCCAACACCTAGCTTTGGTACCCAACATTTCAAATATTAAACGTTGGTACCTAGATTTAACGGAGACCGTTTGGTCAAGCTGTGCACTTAACATTCCGTTGCATTAATAACTAAAATCAATAGTTATGTAACACCGTTTACCACGTTACGTCTAAAAGATGTGTGATCACTACAATTCCATGTTAGTAATGATACCAACATATTAACAAAATTATACCCACAAACTCCTCATATATCACAACTAATTAAAACCAAAAACAATAATAAAGAAAGTGACACATTCTATCATGATCTTACTGAGGTGGTGTATCAGGAGAAGATTATATAAACCCGATCCAATACCCCCACAACTCAAGCCATATATCCATGAAACCACGACCGCAACCTTCTTTTTGAAATGGTGATCAGGTACCTCTTCGCCCCCACCACCCCCATATAGCTCACTCTCTGCAAATTATAAGCCTCAAAACCTGAATTAGGTAAGTATTTTTAGCTATTCAAGACTCCTAAACCATTAATCATTAGAAAACCAATGGCAGAGGTCTTCTTCTTTCTTGTTTTATCAGTAGCTTCGATCCTTCAGTTCCTTGTTGTTCTTAAATATTGAACTTTCAAAACATTTCAAATATTCGGGTTTTCCAGCGTTGGATCCTAACCTCGTTCAATCGCATAGAAACTTATGCTTGGAACCTATTGATTAATGATATGCATAAATTATCAACTCTCTGTTGAGTCATTGTTATAAATCTCTATAACGGGATTTTGTTATAAATCCTGAGACCGTTTGGTCAAATGGTACATTAATATTTGAAATGTTGGGTACCAAAGCTAGGTGCACTTAACATTCCGTTGCATTAATAAAATATCCTCAATGTTAATTAATAAAAGTACCATGAGTATGTAGTAAAATATATATTTTTCACGTTGTCATAAAAAGTCTCACTGTTGTCCTATGCCTACTGTCATCCCACATTTTTTTTTTATTTGCTATAATATCTTATCACTGGTTAGCATGTTTTCTTTGTTTCATCTGAGCAGATGTCCTTTGAAGTGGAAAAGAGAAAACTCAATCGGTGTACACAAGGGAAAAGAAGAGATGTTCAATATATACAGATGAGGTCGGCTGTAGTACTATGCAAATGGCTCGTCCCTTGGTCATCGGCCCCAAAAAAAAAAAAAAAAAAAGTGGTCTTACTCTCAAAAACAAATATTCCCTTAACTTCCAAGTCTCCCAAAATATCACCTTTTGAGGAGAGATTTCTACCATGCCTATTTTCATGAAAACGCCTCCCCGAATCTCTGAAAATTACAAATCAATGACTTTTAATTCTCCTTCGAATAACAAGAGTGTCGGAGTGATTCTTACGAAATCCTAATCTAATAACATGGAATTTCAGAGAATTTAAATGACTTAAAAAAAAATCTCTAACCAATAACAAGAGACAATATGAGACTCTCCAGAATTCTCTATGGACTAACAGTAGATTTGGAAACTCTCCAAAAGTCATTTGAAATCTCAATCGACTACCTCTGTTTGTAAGGTAAAATCTCTTCTACCCCAAACACAGAAACTTGTACGGTGTTGCTGCCGGGAATCGATCGTTGTTTAATCCTCAATTGACTTGGTTAATGGAGAAAGGTGGGGGGTACCTGCAAAAAGCCCTCCGATGCCTAAGTTAGCAAGAGAACATTGTTGCAGGAATTTTTAAATGGGAAAGATTGCATACCTCTTTTGTTATAAAACTGTCCATTTATACATGGCTCATTTCCGTTTTACTTTTTCAACTTTATGGCAGATATAAATTTCCATTAACTGTCCCCTGCATGCCTCCATGCAGTAACAGTCCTTGAAATAATAGTCCATGCATGCCTCCCTGCAGTAACTGCCCATGCAGGTATCAATTCCAGAAACTTCCATCATTATGGTTAATTAATCACATTGGGTGTGGATAGCCCATAGTGTAAGAGAAGTGGGTGTAAGCATACGGGGCGCAAACATCCGAAGGGTAATTGGACTGGGGCGTAAACATCCGGAACTACAGGATTTAAGATGGATCGCAATACACCAAATAACCAACACCCTAAAATCGTTTCCGATTCATCGCCGATTAATCGGCGATCCGTATTAATCGCTGGCAATACTCGGCGATTGCCGCTCGCATAGGCCGCCGGCGATACCTGCTGCTGTAAGTCCGTCACATTTACGGAATATTCCCGTATATCCCAACGCCGTTACTAACAGCGTTAAAGTTAACCAAAGATGCTGACGCCGTTCATAGTTGACGGAATATGCCAGATATATGCTGACGTCGTCATTAACGGCGTTATACGGGGCTACATGATTAAAATACACCGGGCACCATCGGATCTATTCTGCCCGATTAATCGGGGATTAATCGCCGATGTTAGAGCGAGTTTTAACACCACGCCGAGTAGTGGCGATTAATCGGCGTTGGCCGCCGGGGTTTGTTGTCGGGGTTTGTTGTCGGACTTGTCCGCCGGGGTTTGCCGCCGGCTTTGGCCGTTATCGTGGCGGACTTGGTTTCCGGACTGGAAATTCATGAAGTGGTGGTCCTTATGCGGAACCTTCTAGCCCAAGTTGGAGTTTTTGCTCTTGGGCTTGTGAATTGAGTGTTTGTTAGCTAGGCCTAGCTTAGTTTGTTGCCCATGCTCTTCACATGGGGTTTTTGAAGGCCAACACTTGCCCATTTCCTTGTGTAGAATATTAGGGGTACAAACATCGCCCCCTCTTAATCCATAACCTGTTATGGGTTAAGAAATTCGGGTTTCCCTACGAATTTGTATTTTTCTGCGGTGTTACACGACTCGCCCCCACAATTGTAATGACTTAGCTGGGGTGGCATACATCATGTCCCCAAATGGTTGGGGTGACATACAACTCTCCCCCAGTGTGTTTTGTATCATGCTGCTCGATGCTCGCGCAGGTCTGCACCTCCCTGCTGCATTTTTCTTGCGCATGGAATGAAAATTTGAGTTTTTATGCTTATCTTGAATTTGCACAGGGGGCCAATCCTTCTATTCAAGATATGCGCAGAGTCTGAGTTGTGTACATTCTCACGTGCCAGGACGGATGAAAATGTTTGCCACATTGGTTGTTGCCCCGTATGATGGGGATAAAAATCGAGATAGGTCATAAATGCTCGAACTGTGCATTCAACCTATCTGAGGGTTGTCAGAGACATTGCTGACAATGAACTCGAACTGTACTGTTTTTCCATTTAGGGCTGACTGCGGATTCGATCATCCGCAAAAGCTTATAATTAACTTGAATAATAGTGATTAAAGCATGGAATACCAAAATAATGTTGAATTGAATTTCTGAATTGAAATAACAAGATAAAATACCTACTGTTTTGACAACTGTTGCCTCATTAAAACCTTTGAGTGGAAAACCCAGTGGGACAAAACCATCAAAAAGGAAAAAGAGTGCAACACAGCATGATTCGAATCTAATAATAAAACTTCTTCAAGTGGAACGAATTCCACGGCTTCCATGGCTTTGAATCCTCCTTTCCATCGAGGTTCCTCAAGTAATATGATCCCCGAGATGCTTGCCTATCCACTATGTACGGACCTTCCCAGTTTGTTCCGAGCTTCCCACAGTTTGGCTCCATCGTGGATGCTCGGGTTTTCTTCAAAACATATTCCCCTGGCTTGAATGACCGTTCTCTGACTTTGCGATCATATCCCAGCTTGATTGCCTGCTGGTATCGAACTATATTCTGCAAGTATGTTTCTCTCTGTTCTTCCAGCAACTCCTTATCTAGAGCCGTATCTTTGTCGTTTTTCAGTTTGACAAGACGGGTTTTGGTAGTCTTCAGCTGCACCTCGGTGGGTATGACTGCCTCTGTCCCATATGCCAATGTAAATGGCGAAAAACCAGTGAATCTTTTTGGAGTTGTTCGGTAGGACCATAAGACTCCTGGGAATTCTTCGGTCCACTTTCCCTTCGCCTTCTCCAGTCGTTTCTTGAGATTGTCCATAATAACGCGGTTGGTCGCTTCTGCCTGCCCGTTGCTCTAAGCATAGTAAGGAGAGGAGAAATTATGGCGAATATTCAGGCCTCTGCAGAAATCTTTGATCACTCCGGAATCAAATTGTTTCCCATTGTCTGATATTATCGCGTATGGGATTCCAAATCTGCAGACGATATTTTCCAGTATGAATCTTTTCACATCATGTCTGGTAACGTGTACCAGTGCCACTTCTTCGACCCATTTGGTGAAATAGTAGGTGGCGGCCAATACGAATCTGACGCCTCCAGGTGCTTTTGGAAGTGGTCCGACGATGTCCAATCCCCACATAGAGAATGGTCAGGGACTGAAACTGGATGTAACTCGTTGGCTGGCCTTTTCGGAATTGGAGCATGTTCTTGGCATGGCACGCATTTCTGTGCATATTCTTTAGCATCTTTCTGCATGTTGGCCAGAAATATCCCTGGGTAAGTATCATGTGCGCAAGACTGCGCCCTCCAGAATGGCTTCCACAGATTCCCTCATGAGCCTCTGCCAGAATCAGTTTTCCTTCCTCGGATGATACACATCGCAAAAATGGCTCCAAAGCTACAGGTTTGCGGTATAATAGCCCTTTGATCATTGAGTACCTCCATGATTCCCTTTTCACCTTTGCAGCAAGTTTCTCATACTCAGGGAGTTCGCCAGTTGTCAGGTACTGGATGTAAGGTCGACGCCAGTCTGTAGTGTTTTCAACACGATCTCCTGATTTGTCTATCACCGGACTGTCAATATCCATATTGCTGTCGATGTTCTCCGTTTCTCCCTGTGCTGATATAGCTTCCCTCTCGCCCCCACTAGCGTGTTCGAAATCCAGAACAAAATGGCTGTCGGAGATGCTAGGTAACTCTTGGAAATCTACTACAACGAATCTGGCGGTATCTGTTGGTATTGCGGAAGACAGGTATGCTAAATCATCTGCATGCCTGTTCTCCAATCGTGGTCGCTGCCCAATATAGAATTGGTCGAACTCTTTTGCTAGTTCTTTCATATGGTCCAAATACAATGCCATTCTCTCCTCCTTTGCTATGTAGGTCCCCAGAAATTGGTTAACTACTAGCATGGAGTCAGTCACCAGCTTCACGTTCTTCGCATCTATCTGCTTGACAGATTTTAAACCGATAATCGAAGATTCATATTCAGCTTCATTGTTTGATGCTTGGAAACCCAGCCTGGTTGCTTTCTCGATCCTCGAACCTTCGGGAGTAAGGATTACGCATCCCACTCCAGCACCACTGACGTTTGAAGACCCATCAGTAAATACGGTCCACAATGGTTCTGGTGTATCGATCTCCATTGCGATCTCGCCCCAGTCTCGATCAATGACTGGCTCGGTGGTTTTGAACAACTCCTCTTCTTCTCCAAAGAACCGTTTCTATATCGTCCACCGGAAAATCTGCTAGCGATGCAGCCAGATGTGTCCTTTTTCTGCGAGTTCTGGTTTCGTACTTGATCTCATACGCCCCAGAAAATTTGACCATATGGCTAGTCGACTAGAATCATCAAGACGTTCCAGGATTAAAAGCGGTGGGTATTCCAAGTATACCACGATCTGCCTTCCTTGGAAATAAGGCTTTAGGCGACGAGATGCATGGAATAGTGCAAGTGCTATCTTCTCAATTTTCTTGTACCGTGTTTCCGCCCCCGTCAAGGATTTACTGAAAAAGTAAACATGCTTCTCATATGGATCCGTTACGAATAGAACTGCACTCACAACGTTCTCCGTTGCATCCAGATAAACTCCAATAGGTTTCCCGACTTTTGGACTCACCAAAACCGGTGGGGTTGACAAATACTGATTTATATCATCAAAAGCCCTTTCGCACTCAGCCGTCCAACCAAAATTCACTGCTTTCTTCAAAACATCAAAGAATGGCTTGAATCGATCCGACGAGCGTGAAATGAAATGGTTCAAGGCTGCTAATTGTCCTGCTAGCTTCTGGACTTCCTTTTTCGTTCTTGGGGATGGCATTTATCTGATGGCTCTGATTTGATCTGGATTTGCCTCGATTTCTCTGTGTGTCATCAGGTATCCAAGGAATTTTCCTGATGACAGCCCGAATGAACATTTTGCTGGATTGAGCATCATACGATACTGCCTTAAGATATCGAACGTCTTTTGCAGATCAAGAAAATGCGATTCTTTTTCCTGAGACTTCACTACCATATCATCGATGTATACCTCCATCGACTTACCGATCAGATCCTTGAACATATGGTCCACCAAGTGCTTGGTAGGTTTCCCTGCGTTCTTTAGCCCGAACGACATTACGGATAGCAATAAACTCCCACATCGATCCACGAACGCAGTATGCTCTTGATCGTCCTCGAACAAAGGTATTTGATTATACCCAGAAAAACCGTCCATCAATGATAGTATTTGAAACCCTGCGGTTTTATCCACCAAATCTCTTATCATTGGTAGCGGGTACGGATCACTTGGACACGCTTTATTCAAATCGGTAAAATCGATACAGACACGAATTTTACCATTATTCTTTGGAACGGCTACCATATTGGACAACCATCGAGGATATTGCACCGGTCGAATAAATCATGCATCCAACAGTTTTTCGACCTCTTCAGTCACTCCATCTTTTTTGCTTTGCGCCATATTCCTGATTTTCTGTCGAACGGGAGGGAAATTCTCATCGATATTTAGCATGTGGCAGGCTACATTCGGGTCTATTCCTGGCATCTCAGCAAAACTCCATGGAAAAACGTCGGCGTTTTCCCTTAGCAATGTAATCAAATCATCACGTTCATGTGCCGGCAGATATGCCCCTACGAACGTTGTCTTATGCTCCTAATCTCCAATATGGACCTCGACCAGTTTCTCGACTGTCGGGGGTTCAGCTGCGTCCTCTCCCCTATATGATTCTGGAGGGAGAGGGTTCTGTAATTTCTATTTCTTCTCGACCCGCATGATCTGGTTTCCACTGACTTCTGACTTCTTTTACTCATCCATTGCATTATCATGACACTTATGGGCGGCCATCTGATCTCCTCTAACTTTCACAACTCCGTCTGGGGTAATAAACTTCAGACACCGATGATTAGATGATGTGACTGCACCGATCTCATGCATCCAATATCATCCTACGATCGCGTTGTAGGGTGATCTGCAATCCATCAACAAGAAAGTTCCCAAGACGGACTTGTCAGCCACTGTTATCGGTATCTTCACTTTTCCAATTGCCTTTGTAACTTCGCCGCTGAAACCGATAATTGGGTTTTCATCCTCCTCGATCAGGTCGTGTGGGAGATTCATAGAGGCATAAGCTCCTGAAAACAGCATACTTACCGAACTTCTCGTGCCCACTAAAATCCGGTGCACACGAAACATGCCAATCCAAGAAGTTATAACGACAGCATCGTTATGTGGAGCATATACACCTACCATGTCTGCATCATAGAACTCGATCTTTTTGCACCCAAGCTCCTTAGTTTCTGCTCCATTACCGCTGACAAAATCAATGTGATTTGTCAAGTACCATTCTTTCAACTGTCTGAGCTTTCTTCTGGTTTCGTCTTCCGATGCTCGCCTGGTCATTGAATGAATCCTGGCGTGACTGACGTTAATCACGCGAGCGTTAATCACATGTGCAGTACCAAACTGACCAGGACCTTTCCCAAAGTCCTTTTTCACGTACTGTTGCAGCTTTCCAGCGTCGATCATTCGCTGGATCTCGATCTGTAAAGAGCGGCAGTTCTCAGTTTTGTGACCATGATCTTTATGGAACTTGCAGTATTTTCTCCTATCACGTTTATCTCTTGTTTCTGCTGCCAAAGGACGTGGGGGGCTCAAATCCTTTTGTATTTTTTCGTACAACTCTGTAAGACTTACGTTCAGCGGGGTCAGCTTCATATCGTGAAACTTCTGGTACCCAGTTTCGGTGTGTTCACCTTGATTTTTCTCTCGAGAATCGCCACGATCAGTATCCTGTCCGTTTGAACGGTTCTTGGATTTTTCCTTCTTCCCATCATTTGGATAATTGGATGACCTGTTAACTTATTCTCGGGCTTTAGAATCGTCTTCCACTCGGGCGTACTCTTCGACTCGATCATATAGTTCCTCCAAAGTTTTTGGTGGTCTCTTGACCAAAGAACCGTACACACCTCTTTGATCATCTTTGGTAAGCCTGTTTGTATGCCGCAATTACAACTTGGTCGTTGGCTCCATCCACGTCCGCTAAATCTTGCTTGAAACGCCTAGTGAATTTTCTGATGCTTTCCTCCTTCCGTATTCCTAGAAGGAACAGTGAATGGCATCCTTTTCGATCACGTTTGTTGTACTTGTAGTTAGAGCAAAAATCATCAATCAACTTATGGTAAGTCCCGATCGACTGTGCTGGAAGCTGGTTGAACCATGTTATAGCTCCCCCCGTAAGGGATTGCGGGAACATTTTACACATCAATTCGTCGCTATACTGCCACAAGGACATGGCAGTCTCATAGTGTAAAACGTGCTGATCTGGATCGTCAGTTTTCTCGTCGAATTCCGGTAATTTTGGAACTAGAAAATTCATTGGCGGTCTGAATTCTCTTATATTCTGCTTGAACGGAGCTCCTGCTGCTCGATGTAGCCTTTCCATCTTTTCTTCTCGGGATTGTTTTTTCATCATCACTCGCTCGATCATCTTGGTAAGACGAGCTTCTGTTATTGCGTTTAGGTCGCCATCCGAGGAACTGTCTTCCCGTTCATAATCCCGGTCCTCTGGAATATGATTATCCGATCTCCTTTTTTCCTCTGGGGTTCAGTAGGTGGCTTTCCAGGTCTTCCTTGCTCCGAACGAGCACTGTAATCATGAGAAAAATCTTCATCATCGTTCCAATCTCTAAACTCTTCTTCATCATTTCTGTTTCATTTTGAATGAGATGTAGTTCTGGCCGCGCTCTGCTGAGTTGCAGCTGTCCTATCCCCTGCTCGCCTGGGTCGTTTCGGCAAATCTCCCGTGACCAATATATTCCTGTCTCTATGATCATTATCGATCACTTCTCTATTAGAATCTGCGACTTGCGGTTCAATTTGATCTCCAAGGAGCTGCCATACAGATCGAACCCTCTGATTATTCAAGACACCAGATCCAGGTCGCGGTTGATTTTCACATTCTAGTCTCAGGATAGCGTTCTCCTTCTCCAGCTCATCTAGCCGATTCAGTAGCTGTTCCTCCTCTGTACTGGGAGTCGCGGTGCGGCCATCACGCATATCCTGTCGATTGCAATTCCTTCTAGATGGGCTGCCGAACGCATACCCTCTGTTTTCACGAACATCTGGGTTTTCCCTATCAACATCAATAACCTCGTTATTGATCAGAAGTTGTTTTTCCTTTCTTCGATTTCGATCTGGAGCTCTTTCACTAATATGATATCGATCCCGTCTACGATCCAACGATCTGTTATTAGTATGATCTTGACCCTGTCTATTTCCATTGGGTATAGCAGGTGCAGATTGAACCTCAAAATCGTTCTTTTCAATTTCGCGTCTCCTGCGCGGTTGGGAATTGCTAGTAGAATTAGACCTTCGAGCAGTCTGTCTGATTATTACCATAGCTCGATCTAGTAAAAATACGAATTTCTTTTCTCGAAACCGATAGTCGGCGCCACTGTTTGTAAGGTAAAATCTCTTCTACCCCAAACACAGAAGCTTGTACGGTGTTGTTGCCGGGAATCGATCGCTGTTTAATCCTCAATTGACTTGGTTAATGGAGAAAGGTGGGGGTACCTGCTAAAAATCCCTCCGATGCCTAAGTTAGCAAGAGAACATTGTTGCAGGATTTTTTAAATGGGAAAGATTGCATACCTCTTTTGTTATAAAACTGTCCATTTATACATGGCTCATTTCCGTTTTACTTTTTCAACTTTATGGCAGATATCAATTGCCATTAACTGTCCCCTGCATGCCTCCATGCAGTAACAGTCCCTGAAATAATAGTCCATGCATGCCTCCTTGCGATGAATCGCCCATCGGTATCAATTCCAGAAACTTCCATCATTATGGTTAATTAATCACATTGGGTGTGGATAGCCCATAGTGTAAGAGAAGTGGGTGTAAGCAGACGGGGTGCAAACATCCGAAGGGTAATTGGATTGTGGCGTAAACAACCGGGACTACAGGATTTAAGATGGATCGCAATACACCAAATAACCAACACCCTAAAATCGTTTTCGATTCATCGCCGATTAATCGGCGATCCGTATTAATCGCTGGTAATACTCGGCGATTTCCGCTCGCATAGGCCGCCGGCGATACCTGCTGCTGTAAGTCCATCACATTTATGGAATATTCCCATATATCCCAACGCCGTTACTAACGGCGTTAAAGTTAACCAAAGATGCTGACGCCGTTCATAGTTGACGAAATATGCCAGGTATATGCTGACGTCGTCATTAACGGCGTTATACGGGGCTACAGGATTAAAATACACCGGGCACCATCGGATCTATGCTGCCCGATTAATCGGGGATTAATCGCCGATGTTAGAGCGAGTTTTAAAACCTCGCCGAGTAGTGGCGATTAATCGCCGCCAATTACCGCTGGTAGTTGCCGCCGGGGTTTGCCGCCGGCTTTGGCCGTTATCGTGGCGGACTTGGTTGCCGGACTGGAAATTCGTGAAGTGGTGGTCCTTGTGCGGAACCTTCTAGCCCAAGTTGGAGTTTTTGCTTTTGGGCTTGTGAATTGAGTGTTTGTTAGCTAGGCCTATCTTAGTTTGTTGCCCATGCGCTTCGACATGGGGGTTTTGAAGGCCAAAACTTGCCCATTTCCTTGTGTAGAATATTAGGGGTACAAACAACCTCCCAGTTAATAATTCCTCTTAGCAGGGGTAGAGATTCTTTTCCCGATCCCCAAAGTTAAGAATACTCTGTTCTCAAAATCATACCTTGTTGTTGAAGAATACTTTGTTCTCAAAATCTTACTCGCGAACCAAATTTGTATTCATATTATATATAAAAAAAAGTGCATTGTAATCCAGAATTTATGTCGTGCCCTGATATTGTAACTTTGATCCATTATCTTTGGCCAAGATGTATCATGTGATGTGACACAATTTGCTCCCAAAATGTTGTCCACGCCTGATTATATAATCATGTGGTATAAAAGTTGCATCGTAAAATCATAATTGGCTCAAGAACGATAGAAACATCTAAACCGCCTTTGATTCTTTTCAAAAGAGCGAACCCTTTTGCAAGGATGAATAAACACAAACTTAGTAAATTGCCCCTGAAATCAAATTTTTAGGTGAAAAAGACATACAAAAGTTGATACCGCTTAAATACCCATAGGTTTAAGTGATACTTTTCAAATATCCTTGATTGGGTATTTGACCCAAAAAGTATAATTAATTATTATTTCAGTTGCTAAAGTACCCTCATTTCTTATTCGATTTCCACAAATAAAACAAAAACTTCATTTCTCTTATAAAAAATTCACTCACAAGTAACCTCAACCCAGTCTCTTTTGTTCGGCAACTAACCTCACGTTCATATACTGTATACTCACGCTCATGTGCACAATTCAGCAACTAACCTCCAGTCTTTTGTTCTGCTCGACCCAGTCAGCAACTGACCTCACGTCCTTGCACTTTATACTCGCGTTCATGTCCATAAGGGTACAGTCATCAACTAACCTTTCACTGATCACAATACAACTGTTTGAATTGAGTCTCCTAGGCTCCTGGTACATTGGTAGAGTCGAGGGAAATTCATAAGAAAAACAATCAAACATCAAGCAAAGATATTTTTTTTATTTGGCAATTCATAAGAAAAACAATCAAACATCAAGCAAAGAAAAACTTCACAACTGGACAGAAAAGAAGATATAACTGACGATTATGGAAAAGATAACACCAACATTCAATTTTAAACAAGACACAAATGGTTAATGAATGTACCTCATCGTAGGAATAGAAGAAAAAAAACTCCATCACGATAGTCACCAACAATTCGAGTAAATTGTGAAGCCTAACAGGTAATTGTAAAGCGTGTCCTCGCATAATTTTATTTAATGTTGGAGTGTCAACTATCAGCAAATGCGGAAACAAAAACCATTTCTTGTTCTAAACATGTAATATTTCGACGAGTTACAAGCCAACGAGGAGCATGAGGAAATGTTAGGCCTTGTTGTAAGCATTACTGTTTGTTTTTATTGTTTGAAATAGTAGGAACACTCCTTATCATAAGACTATTTAAGAAGGCCACCATCTGCATATAAGATACTGGTTGTGAAGATTGCAGTAGACGTACTGTTTTATGGTACATAAAATCAACACTTTGTCTTTGCTTAAACCAACAGAAAAAATATAATTTTAAATACTACCTATGAAAAAACATTATAGTAAAAAGAAATAAATTTGAGAGGTGCTTAACATTTTTTTTTTTTTTTTTACTCGGCAAAAGAAATTTATTGAAAAAGCTTACGATGAGTAAGCAGGAACAACCCAAAAAACAGAGGAAGAACAGGCTCAACCTCACACTGAACCCAAGAACTTAAGAAAAAAAAACAGGGCCAACCCAAAAAGAGAGGAAGAACAAGCTCAACCTCCCATCACCCGGAAACAAAAGTTACAACAAGAAAAGATCCCAATTAGCTAGGACTTGACTAAGAGAGAAACCTTTCATTGAGTCTAAATTTTTACACCATAAGAAAGATTGAGTTTTAATATCTTCTATAAGAGTGGCAAAGTTAGCCGTCCCGTTGTTGAAAATGATATCATTCCGACAATTCCATAGGCACCAACAAATAGCTTCCGACAACACATGCCAAAGACTTTTCCCTGTAATAGATAGATTTTTCACTCTCCAACCTTTGATAATAAGATCAACGCAATTGGGCATTACCCAATCAAGTTTAGTACTAGACATAAAATGCTGCCAAACTGAAGAAGCAAATGGGAAATAAAACAGAAGATGGGAAGTAGTCTCCCTATCACGACGGCACAAATGACAACCATTAACCAAAAGCTTACCTTTCTTGTAGAGAATATCCATGGTACTTAACATTTTCAAATCTTATGCAAATGATATCGAAACCTGGGATATGATATGGTACTTTATCTAAAACATGACGAAACCATTTTCATCCTAGTTTAAACATGGGTGAAATCAAATTCAACCCAAACTAAACAAGATGAAATCAGTTTCATCCTAATTTAAACATGAGAGAAACCAAATTTAAGCTAGGATGAAATCAGTTTAAATTTGTATAGAATGTTGGAAATATTGCAACATCGACTTTCGTAACAGAGCTGAACTGTTGCGACCTAGTTTTGCAACTGCCACCTACCGTTGTGAAACACTAAATTTAGTGTAGTGTAAGGAATGCTATTGCAAACCGTGGCTTTATAGTTCATGAATCGATTCGAGTGAATCACATCGTTTTTGCTTCGATTGTGTCTTGTGTAGTACATGAGATTTCCTTGCAATTGAACAACTCTCTAACTAGTTCATTTGAGTCATTTGGACTAGTTATGGTGAAGAAGAATATGGTTGATATGAAAGTTATCATACGGCTAACCATTTGGTTAACTAGTGTTGAACCAACTAATTTACAAGTTTGGGTACAGTTACACAAGCCTAGAAACGTGCATTACAAGTGTGTATAACAAGCTATGTTTTCGATCTAACGGTTGATAAATATTAGCTTGAATCTAATCAGGTTTTCATCTAACGGTGAATATTGAATGCTTTGTTACTAAGCTAACATTGATTGTAAACCCTGATTTGAAGACTATATAAGGGAGAACTCTAGCAACTGGGAAACCTAACCCCCACACATTATGTGTGATACTAGTTTGCTAAGCTAGAGTCGATTCTCCTTTAACCTTTGGTTTTCTTCTTCTAAAACCAGGTTAACGACTTAAATACTTCATTGGGATTGTGAAGCCAGACCGATACTACTTTTCTTATAGTCGTGTGATCTAATCTTGCATCTTCTATCGTACGAATACAATTGTAATAATTGTCTTGAGATTTATATTTCCGATAGGCAAGATATAAAATTGGTCACAAACACTTCATCTCATCGTTTGTGATTCCTCAATAATCTTCTCCGCTGCGTCGATTAAGTTTATTGTGAGGTGATTGATAAAGCTGAGCTGTTCTTCGGGAATATAAGTATGGTTTTATCAATTGGTTCATGTTCACCTTGATTTATCAAAAGACGGAACAAAACTCATAGGTTTATTCGTGGGAGACGAATTTCTCTATCCTTGTAAACTTTTCTGTGTGATACAAATTTATTTATTAAAATATTCAACTTTGGGTCGTAGCAACTATTGGTTGTGGGTGAGATCAGCTAGGGGAATCAAGTGCGCAGTATCCTTATGGGATCAGAGGCATAGGAGCATAACTGTACCTTGATCAGTGTGAGATTGGTTAGGTTCAAATACAGTCCAGACCTAAGTTAGCTCGGAGTAGGCTAGTGTCTGTAGCGGATTAATATAATGTATGTTTAATCTGGACTAGGTCCCGGTATTTTTCTGCATTTGTGGTTTCCTTGTTAACAAAATTCGGGTGTCTGTGTTATTTCTTTTCCGCATTATATTTCGTTATATAATTGAAATAATACAGGTTGTGTGTTGTTCAATCAATTAGAATATCCGACCTTATTGGTTGTTGATTTAAATTGATTGACACTTGGATGTTGGTCTTTGGTACCATCCAAGTTATCTATCTTTGATTAAGACTCGCAGATTGTATTTGCTTGAGTAAATCAAATTGAGAGATTGAGATAATAAACGCCTTGAGATATTTTCTATTGATTGAGTCTGACTGTCTAGTTGATTTTATAGAAAGTAACTCGGAGTTGTTTATACAGATTGTTAATCGAAATATTGGGTGTGGTTGTTAGACCCCTTCTATTTCAATACCCATTTGATTCGTAGTATGTCGTCCTTTAGATCTTTCATTAAAGATTTCTCCACTGAATTCCATTGTTGCTGGTGTCTTTGATAACAAGGTGAACAGAGAACTTGGATAATATCTGACTGGAGTACCTTGTACTTGTACCCCACCAATTTTCACTAATTTGGTCCTACATAAATATTTAATGTCAATTTTTAGGAAACAATTGGAAAAACAATGTGAGCGAGACACTAATTATTTCCACTTACCTTGTGTATACTGAATGTGGCATCGTTTTGGTCTCCTTTGAAAGTGGACATTTCTGTGAAGTTGCAACCAAGGGAGATATACGGAGATGTGTGTACAAAACCTTCATATTCGAGTTGGTACAATTGTTTCTGTAGCCATCGGTCTTACAAAAAAACCAATAAATAGTAAATGATATTGAACACAAATCATTGTTTTTTCCCTAAGGATAACGTCTAAGTATAATATATTGTAATTATGATCTGATATCAAAAAGTATAAATATTAGATGGATTTTTGCTAAGCAATAATACTTACGGTCCACAGTATAAAGAATCTGGTCTGGTAATCACCATATTTGGGTTGACACACCTAATCAAATGGACAAATCAAAATTCAATGTTGTGCTAAATAAATTTGAATTGTGGAAACATAAGCGTGGGTGAATAACTTACTTCTCATCAAGCTTCAATACTACTAAAACCATCAGTATTCGCACCAGTGATAGCCCAGATTTGAGCTACACTTATCTCAACTTGTGTTTCCACTATTGTGTTCCAAAGATTTATTTTTACTTGTCCTCCTAAAAAATTGTCGTGCACCGTAACTATCGCGTACTATAAAATTATTTAAGCACATACCAACACACGATTTTCTAAAATTATTACAACCACTATATAATAACGAAAAAACTAATAAAACTTTTCATACCTCATGGCCGTCCGTCATCTTATTAGGCGTTTTAGAATGAGAAATTTTTGAGAGTCGATGTTTACGTGAAAGTTTTGGCCGGTAATATTTTATATTTCTTTGTATAGGGATGGTTCCTTGTGGACATGTTTCATACTTATGCCAAATCTTCGTAAGTTGAAGCGAATAAGCAAATGTTCCTTGTGGACATGTTTCACAATATTTCCATTCCCTGTGGACATGTTTCACACGTCCCAAAATTATCTAATTTTATTTTCTTTGGGTTCATACTTGGTCTCATCTGTTTCATGTAAGCCAATAAAAAAAGTTATTTGATTTAAAATCAAAACATACTATCGTGTGTAGACATATATATATGAGGAGAATATCCATTAAAACTGAATTGTATGATTACAAAGTGAAGGATGATTCAGAGAAGTTTGCTTGTAGATATCATAGCAATCAATAATCTCATGTTCGTCAACCTACACCATAAAAATTAATGAACATATAATATGACGAGAATGATTATATTGTTGTATACACGAATGGAAACTAAGTTTTACCCTAATGGTCTTGATTATTGATTTGTTCACGGCATTCGAAATTGTTTCTCCATCAACTATTTTTTCTGATATTAAAACCACAACAACTAATATGACTAGAATGAGTAAGCAATTGGTTGAGGCCATAAATTTCGACATTATTAATCTGGTTCTTTCGAAAATCAATTATTCTTCATACACATGGTATTTGATATACGAGTCGGAAAAGATTGACTTATATAAGATTACACATAAGAGTCAAAAAAGATTGATTTATATAGGATTACACATAATATGGGATATTAATTATCGAAAATGATTTGTGACTCTCAATTTTTGTGCTCCCACTACTCTAAGTGAACTTTCCTTAAAAAATTAAGATAAACTATATCTCCAAGTACATCGTGATTTTGATTATGTCTATATTATTTATAACACAATCAACAATCAAAGGCAAATGTTATTGATTTATAAGATTTAATCTGTGAAACTAAACAGTACGGGGTAGTATGGAACACAATCTCAATTTAAGATTTTAACATGGCTAATCATTGACTTAACCACTCATTTATGCAGATCCACCATCTGCAATTTCTTTTAGCTACTCCTTTATAAATTGATTTGTGTTGCTTATCCAATCAAAGTTATATATTTCAATTGAACTGCAACTATTAATTCAGTTTTTGGCTATTGATTCTTAATTATCTCCTTCACACTCCGTGACTACAATTTATGAAAAGGGTTAGTGAAGTTTACTCTATAAATTTCTATGGCATATAGGTAATGCTAAACTATGAAGTGTAAGAAATAATGTTAGTTTACTTTGTAAATTTCGATACAATTTTTTGAATATTTGAGATAGTTAATGATGATGAAGGATGGGTTTTCTTTGATGAAGGGGGGGGGGGGGATTGAAAGATAAAAAGTAACATATAAGTTGTTAAATATGATATCATGGAAATCAAAATTTTGGTAATACAAATGGTGATATCCGATCATGTAAAAATGGTAGGGTTTACAAAATTGACGAAAAAAAGAAAAATATAAGAGAAAGGAAAGTTAGCTTATGTGGACACGCCACCTAGCAGTGGGAGCACAAAATTTGGGAGTCACAAATTATTTTCGATTAATTTACTGATAACACATAGTATGAAAAAATATATCCTCACTCTTATATATTCATTGTGATAATACATATAAAGTATTCTAATTCAAAATATCTATTATAATAATTCTGGGATTACACATATTATAGGAAACTAATTATCCACGATGGTAAATAAGGGATCATTAATTGTTTACCAACTAATAATACATATAAAAGAATATATTCTCACCCATTCTATCTAATTTACTTATTGTAATAGGAAAGTATTAAATTTAAATATTCAAAATATGTATTGTAATTAAATCGTGACATATATACTGATCATATCGATTCAATCAAACTAAAAAATACTGTTATGATTATATCAATTCATAAAAGCCTAGAATTTCTAAGATATCCAAGAAAATTAAACTAAAAAATATTGGAATTTTAAAACAAGTGGGTACTTGGAATTTGAAAACAAGTGGGGCTGGTGCACCCATTTGTATCCACATGGTTCTCATCAACTGTTTTGCTCTGTCTCCGTGTAATTTCCTCCTAATTTATTTAATATACATGCTTAAAAAAAATAAAAATATGGCTCTGGATGCTGATGTGGTTGATAAGTAGTGAAAAAGCGGGGGTCTAACAACCTCATCCAATATTTCGATTAGTAATCTGTATGGACTACTCCGAGTTGTTTTCTAGAGAATCAACTAGACTCAATCAATAGAAAATATTCAAGGAGTTATTATCTCAATCTCTCGATTTGATTTACTCAAGCAAATATGATTCATGAGCCTAATCAAAGAGAGATAACTTGGATGGTACCAAATACCAATATCCAAGTGTCAATCGATTTAAATCAACAACCAATTGGTTGGATATTCTAATTGACTGAACAATGCACAGCCTGTATTATTTCAATTATATAACGAAATATAATGCGGAAAAGAAATAACACAGACACCAGAATTTTGTTAACGAGGAAACCTGAAATGTAGAAAAACCCCGGGACCTAGTCCAGATTAAACATACACTGTATTCAGCCTCTACAGATACTAGCCTACTCCAAATTAAGTTCGGTCTGGAATGTAGTTGAACCCCAACCAATCTCACACTGATCCAAGGTATAATTATGCTCCTACGCCTCTGATACCAGTAGGATACTGCGTACTTGATTCCCTTAGATGATCTCACCCACAACCAAGAGTTGCTATGACCCAAAGTCGAAGACTTTAATAAACAAATCTGTCTCACACAGAAAAGTTTACAGGTAATAGATAAATTCGTCTCCCACGAATAAACCTACGAGTTTTGTTCTGTCTTTTGATAAATCAAGGTGAACATGAACCAATCGAAAAAAAACGAGACTTATATTCCTGAAGAACAGCTCAGTTTTATCAATCACCTCACAATAAACTTAATTGATGCAGCAAAGAAGATTATTGAGGAATCACAAACAATGAGACGAAGATGTTTGTGATTACTTTTATCTTGCCTATCATAGATAGAAATCTCAAGACAATTATTACAATTGTACTCGTACGATAGAAATAGCAAGATCAGATCACACAACAACAAGAAAAGTAGTATCGGTCTGGATTCACAATCCCAATGAAGTCTTTAAGTCGGTAACCTGTTTTTAGAAGAAGAAAACCAAAGGTTAAAGTAGAATCGACTCTAGCTTTAGCAAACTAGTATCACACAGAATGTAACATATAAGTTGTTAAATATGATATCATGGAAATCAAAATTTTGGTAATACAAATGGTGATATCCGATCATGTAAAAATGGTAGGGTTTACAAAATTGACGAAAAAAAGAAAAATATAAGAGAAAGGAAAGTTAGCTTATGTGGA
The DNA here is from genome assembly GCA_023529315.1 of Papaver bracteatum. Taxonomy (NCBI): domain Eukaryota; kingdom Viridiplantae; phylum Streptophyta; class Magnoliopsida; order Ranunculales; family Papaveraceae; genus Papaver; species Papaver bracteatum. The sequence continues at coordinate 73,580 of JAJJWX010003774.1, read as the reverse complement.
CACGCCACCTAGCAGTGGGAGCACAAAATTTGGGAGTCACAAATTATTTTCGATTAATTTACTGATAACACATAGTATGAAAAAATATATCCTCACTCTTATATATTCATTGTGATAATAAATATAAAGTATTCTAATTCAAAATATCTATTATAATAATTCTGGGATTACACATATTATAGGAAACTAATTATCCACGATGGTAAATAAGGGATCATTAATTGTTTACCAACTAATAATACATATAAAAGAATATATTCTCACCCATTCTATCTAATTTACTTATTGTAATAGGAAAGTATTAAATTTAAATATTCAAAATATGTATTGTAATTAAATCGTGACATATATACTGATCATATCGATTCAATCAAACTAAAAAATACTGTTATGATTATATCAATTCATAAAAGCCTAGAATTTCTAAGATATCCAAGAAAATTAAACTAAAAAATATTGGAATTTTAAAACAAGTGGGTACTGGAATTTGAAAACAAGTGGGGGCTGGTGCACCCATTTGTATCCACATGGTTCTGTCACTGTTTTGCTCTGTCTCCATGTAATTTCCTCCTAATTTATTTAATATACATGCTTAAAAAAAATAAAAATATGGCTCTGGATGCTGATGTGGTTGATAAGTAGTGAAAAAGCGGGGGTCTAACAACCTCATCCAATATTTCGATTAGTAATCTGTATGGACTACTCCGAGTTGTTTTCTAGAGAATCAACTAGACTCAATCAATAGAAAATATTCAAGGAGTTATTATCTCAATCTCTCGATTTGATTTACTCAAGCAAATATGATTCATGAGCCTAATCAAAGAGAGATAACTTGGATGGTACCAAATACCAATATCCAAGTGTCAATCGATTTAAATCAACAACCAATTGGTTGGATATTCTAATTGACTGAACAACGCACAGCCTGTATTATTTCAATTATATAACGAAATATAATGTGGAAAAGAAATAACACAGACACCAGAATTTTGTTAACGAGGAAACCTGAAATGTAGAAAAACCCCGGGACCTAGTCCAGATTAAACATACACTGTATTCAGCCTCTACAGATACTAGCCTACTCCAAATTAAGTTCGGTCTGGAATGTAGTTGAACCCCAACCAATCTCACACTGATCCAAGGTATAATTATGCTCCTACGCCTCTGATACCAGTAGGATACTGCGTACTTGATTCCCTTAGATGATCTCACCCACAACCAAGAGTTGCTATGACCCAAAGTCGAAGACTTTAATAAACAAATCTGTCTCACACAGAAAAGTTTACAGGTAATAGATAAATTCTTCTCCGACGAATAAACCTACGAGTTTTGTTCTGTCTTTTGATAAATCAAGGTGAACAGGAACCAATCGAAAAAAACGAGACTTATATTCCTGAAGAACAGCTCAGTTTTATCAATCACCTCACAATAAACTTAATCGACGCATCGAAGAAGATTATTGAGGAATCACAAACAATGAGACGAAGATGTTTGTGAATACTTTTATCTTGCCTATCATAGATAGAAATCTCAAGACAATTATTACAATTGTACTCGTACGATAGAAATAGCAAGATCAGATCACACAACTACAAGAAAAGTAGTATCGGTCTGGATTCACAATCCCAATGAAGTCTTTAAGTCGGTAACCTGTTTTTAGAAGAAGAAAACCAAAGGTTAAAGTAGAATCGACTCTAGCTTTAGCAAACTAGTATCACACAGAATGTGTGGGGATTAGGTTTCCCAGTTGCTAAGAGTTTTCCCTTATATAGTCTTTCAAATCAGGGTTTGCAATCAATGTTAGCTTACTAACAAAGCATTCAATATTCACCGTTAGATGAAAACCTAATTAGATACAAGATAATATCTCTCAACCATTAGATCGAAAATTTATCTTTCCCTACATACATGTACTTGACGTTTTGGGTTTGTGTAACCGTACCCAAACGTGTACAATGGTTGGTTCAATATTAGTCAACCAAATGGTTAGCCAAATGATAACTTTCATATCAACCATATTATTCTTCACCATAATTAGTCCAAATGACTTAAATGAACTAGTTAGAGAGTTTTTCAATTGCTATGAGATCACATGTACTACACAAGACACAATTGAATCAAAAATGACGTGATTCACTCGAATCATTTCATGAACTATAAAGCCACAGTTTGCAAAATCATTCCTAGTAATTTAGATAAGTTTACGAATAACGTTTTCAGACATAACCTCTTGAGTTCGCAGACTGAGTTCGCGGACTCAATCTAACCGGTTGAAGTTAATAAACTCCAGCATAAATTTTCGGGTCGAGAACTTCCGTCAGTTCGCGGACTGCACCTGAGCTTCAACTCCAACAGTTATTCTCAGGTTCGAGAACTTACGCCAGTTCGCGGATTGAGTTGACTGCTCACGTTCCGGTTCCACTTGATCAACAAAGTTCGCAAACTTCGGTTGAAGTGCTAAGGACTTATACATATATGTGATGACACAATAATGTTTATATCCTACAATGGTTATATAGTCTAAACTCTCATTTCAATCATTGAAACATTCTTAGAGGGCGTTATATAGTTGTTATTCACAAACTATTTTTTGTCAGAGAGATTTCCAAAATGATTAAAACATAATATGACTTTCGTTACTAGGAAAATATGAACTTGGCTAAAGCGAGAGCTTTACCAACACCTATTTTGAGAAATAGATAAGCGAGATATACTCAGCTCAAAATGTCACATGTGCATATTCGTAGTCTATATAGTAAAACGACTTTTGTCTCAAGATAGGAGATATAGTAGATAGACTTTTGAGTGATTGATAAGTTCAAGTCTCCATATACCTTTTAGTCGATGAAGATCCACTGGTTCTTTGAGTAGTCCTTCGCCTTGTATGATGATCGCCATGGAGTTCTTGAGCTCAACTACACTTTCTACCCTAGTACGAGACCTTAGCTATAATAGACTAGAAATCAAGACTTTATAGTTTTGATCACTAAGATTGACAAACATGCTAGAGATAGCAACACATGCGAGTTTGACCGAGAAGTGCTCTAACAATCTCCCCCTTTGTTAATTTTAGTGGCAAAACTATTAATACATATGGGAATACAAAAATTATATAAATAAACTTTGTAGCTCCTATTCCACATGACTAATTTTCAACAATACTTGAAATCTTCGTCACTTACAAGTAGTCCAATGATCCCAAATGTTGTAAGTTTAGTATCATCATTGTTGAAAATCCGTAGCTATAACAATGAGAAAACCATCGGTTCTCAATCATTGTTATACAATGTCATAGTATTATTACACAGCGTCAAAGTCTAATTGCATCACCACTTCAACAACAATACTATGGTGATACTTCACTCCCCCTTAGTCAATACTCCATCTCACATGGAAACCACTCCCCCTTACATAATTATCCGAAAACCATATGTATTTGTAGTGTGAACTACAATTAATTCTCCCCCTTTTTGTCAATAAAATTGGCAAAGGTACAAGAAAGGGATCCTAATGAAATTTCCGTAAGAGACATTTCATGACCAAAGGTAAATGTTCTATCATCTTGTTTAGATGCAGTCATAAAGCCGAGGCTAAATGAATTCATCAAGGAGTTTATAAAGATACAAGATAACCCCTAAAATATTCCATAGCCGCACTCCCCTCAAATATTTGGAAATTTAGCACAAGGTCAAAAGAACTCTCCCCCATAAGATGTCATTCCCTAAGGAACAACAAGAGCGACCTTAATTTCAAAAGAAAAGAAGGATTTCTTTAGACTCAACAAATTACATACAAGTATGAATTTGGAATCCAACAAGAAATATTCAATTATATTAACCAAGGCGAACCAAGATTAATTTGACTGAATATGCTCAACATAAGTAAACTTATGGAGACTTAAAACATCGATTAGATTATTCACAAGAGAACCCATAAATACTCTAACCGGATTACACAATTAAACTAATTATAAAGTAATCAATTCAATTGTCCACACTCGACATGAGAAAAATCTATGGAGTGCTGACTAAATAATCACACAAGATGATTGATTTAGTTCATTTGGTCTCAACATAAGAGATTGTGGAACCCCGACTAAGATTATCATAGAAAATGACAACCTTAACCGTACATGTACTCAACATGAGAGAACTCATGGAATACAAACTAAATAACCACACAAGTTGATTAATTTAGTTCTTAATGATCAACATATAGCATCTCATGGAACAACCAACCATGCCAATAAGGAATCGACTTAGTTGTATCGTGCTCAACATAAAATGCACAATGGAGCCTTCACGGTAATAAATAATAATATGGAACAATTAAGCTCTATACCGTGGATTACCAAACAAGGACCTATTCTATTTTTCCATCACAAAGTGACATAATAGACTTTATCCTTGAATCACAAAATATTTTAATTTATCTTACATTAACAATAGGCTTAACTTTTGTGTTTTGCCAAAAGTCCATTCATTCCTTTATCAATATTTGCATACCAATACGTGAACGACTTTACTTTTGACAAAATACGGGACAATCAAGTTCACGGACGTAAGCACACATATCCCATAAAAGTATTCCAATATATAAAACCATAAATATTAATACCGCAACCATCATCTTCCAAACAACTTTAGAATTTAAACCAATAAATCTAAAAACAAGAAGATGAAATCATTGGATATAGCTATGTGTAATCACAATGATTTCTATTCCAAAACACTAGTTATTCTTCTAAATAAAACAGAAAACATAGAAGATTTACTAGACTTAATAAGCTCAAACATATTAAGTATAACCCGATCATAAACTAAAGTTCACGTTCGACAGCTTCACGGGTTTCAAGATATTTGAGCTTGTGATTCATATCAACTGTATCTTCTGAGAAGATATCCTTGTTCATAAGTTCTTTAACATATGTCTTCATGAGACCAAGGTCAGCAATAACCTTTTTCAACTCACTTCTAACCACATCAAGATCTTTCATTGTATCAACAAGTTGCACTTTTGCTTTCTCAAAGTATTGAAGAAAGTCATGAACCACTTCAACAAACACCATATCCTCATTCTCAACATCTTGATGTGAGTAAGCATAAAAGCATGAGGCATTAGATACACCATCTTCTACAAGAGTTATTTTCTTCTTTCCTTTTGATTCAATAACAAAACCTTTCTCAAGAAATCCTTTAGCAAAAACACCGTAGAGAGATGAAGAAAAGGACATTCTTGATAACCCAGATAATGTGACCTACAGTATGCGTACGTGAATTTATGTAACTCAATAGGTAGGCTATTTAAGGGTTTTGTTTGAAAGGAGGACTTTTAGGGTTTTCAAACTATGAACTCGAGATGGCAACCCGTGTACACATCCGAACACATTACACCCCGTAAGGTAAAGACACAAATAAGATGATAGGTCAAGAAATACAACAAAATACATTGTAGATACTTTTAGGCAATATTGTTTGCAGGCACTAGTTTAGCTATAAACGATAAGATTAGAGCTTAACTAAGCAAAATGAAAATTGCCAAAGTACACATGATATATACACATCTTGCTCAATAGGGTTTTTATGAGCAAGTTCTTAATCTTGTGATTAATTAGAACAAGTATGAGCTTTGAGCTCATCTAAGGAACTGCGTCTATGATCAAGTCTCTTTTTACTTCTGAATTTTGAGAGAGAGACTCCTTTTGATTTGAGAAATTATCATAAAACTTACTGTCATCAAAATATGAGACATAGTTTAAGTTCTTACCAGAAGAGTCTTGACTTGAGGAGGATGACATCCTGTCGACAATTTATTTGTAACTTTGAATCATCTTTATTAGGTTATTTCTTACATCGTCAACTTTTCTTCTTTCTCCTGGGATTTTCATCAAATCATGGGAAGCTTTATTTTCAGATAAAATAACATGGTCTTTCCTTAAACGATTCTTCTCAAGACTTTTGTTCTGCTTCCTAATATTTGAGAAACTCATTGAACTGACCTTCCTGGTAGCATACACATGATTCATATGAAAACCAATAGGTTTCGACATACGAATATCAGTTACACATTTGAGAATTAATTCTAAGGTGCGTTGAAGTTGGACAAGAGAATTTTTATTCAACTTAGAGTTCCACTTTTATTTAGCAGAACCTTTTGCTTCGCAAAAGTGACACACTTTCTGATCACAAACTTGATTAGTCAGTTTAGTCTTAACATTCTCGTAACGAGATTTCTTCGTTCCATATGATGTGGAATTTTCTTGATCAGAGGAGACTGGCACAGTTTCCTTGCTTGGAAGGGACTCCGTTTTTTCTTCTAGAGTATTTTCTGTTGTAGCAGAAGCAATTGATATATTAGACTGCCTAGAGAATCCTTGAATAGAGAGTTTATTCAAGCGATGTTCTATTTTAGAAGCATCCTTTATGAGGCATGCTTCAAGAGTCATACATGAAGAATGGTCTTCAATATTTTCTTTGATTTTGCAGTCTCTAATTACACCAAGAAGACCATTGACATGTTTCTTCAAACGATTAAATCTATCAGCTTGGATTCTAATAAGATTTAGAATCAACTTACTCTCTTCAGTTGTTTCCCGTTCATTTAGAGAAGTAAACTCTTTTAAAGGGAAATCGGAATGGTGCATGTCAATATCTACATGCCTGATTTTAACACAGTGTTCGTCTATACTTGATATTATAGGATCTTTTCCTTTAACAGACTTTGACAGGACAGATTCCTTATTTCTGGTAATGCGATTATCAGAGATACTACTCTTGTCCATAGAGTTAGATCGCTACAAACACAGACTTGTAAGGTCTTTAACGTGTTTTCCTGCTCTGATACTAATTGAAAAAGCGGGGGTCTAACAACCTCACCCAATATTTCGATTAGCAATCTGTATGTACAACTCCGAGTTGTTTTCTAGAGAATCAACCAGACTCAATAAATAGAAAATACTCAAGGAGTTATTATCTCAATCTCTCGATTTGATTTACTCAAGCAAATATGATTCGCGAGCCTAATCAAAGAGAGATAACTTGTATGGTACCAAAGACCAATATCCAAGTGTCCATCGATTTAAATCAACAACTAATAAGTTGGATATTCGAATAGATTGAAAAACGCACAACCTGTATTATTTTAATTATATAAAAATATAACGCGGAAAAGAAATAACACAGACACCAGAATTTTGTTAACGAGGAAACCGCAAATGTAGAAAAACCCCGGGACCTAGTCCATATTAAACATACATTGTATTAAGCCTCTACACAAACTAGCCTACTCCAAATTAACTTCGGTCTGGACTGTAGTTGAACCCCAACCAATCTCACACTGACCGAAGGTACAGTTATGCTCCTACACCTCTGATCCCAGCAGGATATTACGCACTTGATTCCCTTATATGATCTCACCCACAACCAAGAGTTGCTACGACCCAAAGTCGAAGAATTTAATAAGCAAATCTGTCTCACACAGAAAAGTCTACAAGTAATAGATAAATTCGTCTCCCACGAATAAACCTACGAGTTTTGTTCCGTATTTTGATAAATCAAGGTGAACAGGAACCAATCGATAAAATCAGACCAATATTCCCAAAGAACAACTCAGTTTCATCAATCACCTCACAATAAACTTAATCGACGCAGAGAAGAATATTATTGAGGAATAACAAACAATGAGACGAAGATGTTTATGACTACTTTTATCTTGCCTATCGAAGATAGAAATCTCAAGCCAATTATTACAATTTTACTCGTATGATAAAAACAACAAGATCAGATCACACAACTACAAAAAAAAGTAGTATCGGTCTGGCTTCACAATCCCAATGAAGTCTTAAAGTCGGTAACCTGGTTTTAGATTAAGAAAACCAAAGGTTAAAGGAGAATCGACTCTAGCTTTAGAAAACTAGTATCACACAGAATGTGTGGGGATTAGGTTTCCTAGTTGCTAGATTTCTCCCTTATATAGTCTTTCAAATCAGGGTTTGCAATCAATGTTAAGTTACTAACAAAGCATTCAATATTCACCGTTAGATGAAAACCTAATTAGATACAAGATAATATCTCTCAACTGTTAGATCAAAAACTTAGCTTGCCCTACACACATGTATTTGATGTTTTGGGTTTGTGTAACCGTACCCAAACATGTACAATGGTTGGTTCAATATTAGTAAACCAAATGGTTAGCCAAATGATAACTTTCATATCAACCAAATTCTTCTTCACCATAACTAGTCCAAATGACTCAAATGAACTAGTTAGAGAGTTGTTCAATTGCTATGGGATCTCATGTACTACATAAGACACAATTGAATCAAAAACGATGTGATTCACTCGAATCATTTCATGAACTATAAAGCCACGGTTTGCAAAAGCATTCCTTAATAATTTAGATAAGTTCACGAACAACGTTTTATTACATAACCTCTTAAGTTCGCGGACTGAGTTTGCGGACTCAATCTAATCGGTTGAAGTTAATAAACTCCAGCAGAAATTCTCGGGTCGAGAACTTCCGTCAGTAGCGGACTGGGTTCGCGGACTGCACCCGAGCTTCAACTCCAGCAGTTATTCTTGGGTTCGAGAACTTACGCCAGTTCACGGACTGAGTTGACTTTCCACATTCCTGTTCCACTTGATCAACAACGTTTGCAAACTTCAGTTCAAGTGCTAAGGACTTATACATATATTTGTTTCCACAACAATTTTTATATCCTATAATGGTTATATAGTCTAAACTCTCATTTCAATCATTGAAACATTCTCAAAGGGCGTTATATAGTTGTTATTCACAAACTATTTTTTATCAGAGCGATTTCCAAAATGATTGAAACATAACATGACTTTCGTCACTAGGCAAAGATGAACTTAGCTAAAGCAAAATCTTTACCAACACCCATTTTGAGAAATAGATAAGCGAGATATACTCAGCTCGAAATGTCACATGTGCATATTCTTAGTCTATATAGTAAAACGACTTTTGTCTCAAGATAGGAGATAGAGTAGATAGACTTTTAAGTGATGGATAAGTTCAAGTCTCCACATACCTTTTAGTCGATGAAGATCCACTGGTTCCTTGAGTATTCCTTCGTCTTGTATGATGATCTCCATGGAGTTCTTGATCTCAACTACACATTCTATCCTAGTCCGAGACCTTAGATATAGTAGACTAGAAATCAAAACTTTATAGTTTTGATCACTAAGATTGACAAACATGCTTGAGATAGCAACGCATACGAGTTTGACCGAGCAATGCTCTAACATGTAGAAGACGCATAATATAGCTGACACTAATGATGACATGGTTGATACGAAAATGAAGACAAGCAACCTGTGCTTTTGGGTAAAATTACTTCAATGTTGGAGATTCATGATAACATAGCATCCACTGATGATAATGTGGTTGATACGATTAATAAGCATGGCAACCTGGTTTGGATTACTATGCCCCTTCTTGGTCGACCAATGCTCCTTGGTCCTTTTAACTTTAGGCATGGCAACTCATGAGATGATATTATCATTTCCTATTTAATTTTCTTTTGTTTTTAGCCAATTTGTGTCTCTCAGTAGCCTTTATGATTCTTGAGTGTTGTTCCTTTCTTATGTGATGTATATCTCTTTGATCTATAGGGATTCATTATTTAGAGTATATACGGTGTATCATGTATCTCATGCATAACTATCCTATGTTGATGTGAAACAAACTCCGCTGAAAACATTATTTTGCTAGATTATCAAAAGAATGTGTTTTTTTATTATTATAAAAGAATATGAATGTATGTAGTATACACGATATAACTCATACAAATAATTACAGCAGTCCGATAGAAAGATTAAGAGGGAGATTATTTGGCAATTAACATGCATCGTCCTCATTTTTTTTTCTTTTACGCTGTAGAAGACTAAAAATTGGTGTATCGGGTAAATGTATATACTTGATAAACCAACCAATAGGCCACGATATAGCTGCAATTCCAATACATGTAAACCACTATACAACATTTAAGTTCGTAGTGTCTGCGAACTTTTTGAGAAATTCCACCATCACCACTTGAATAATTAGAGTGAATACAATGATCCCAAGAAATAACTTGTTCTTATGTATTCCTTCAAACACATTCTTATTCTCTAGCTTCCTTGCATTGAATTCGTTAAATATCTGACGAAAACAAAGGATTTGAAGATAACAGTGTCCTTTACCTTTTCATTTACTTTAAATATAGACTTGCCTTTATACTGTAAGATCAAGAAAACTAATATTTGGTATAGAGCTTGGGCCATAACTCATAAGGTTTCTCCACATGACATATAAGTTGAAGTTTTTTAACCGGGATCTGCTGGTTCCTCACGCATGACAAAATGGTGTTTTGGTGACTTTTCAAACTTCCCTTTGACAAATTGAACACTCTTTAAATATCCTGAACTTTACTTGTTTTTTTTTAGTTTCGCGACATAACTAGTACAAAAGGGGGAGGGAGTACTACTAACACACAGTCACACAAAACGAAAAATCTCAAGGATCAAATCTTTTGGTGGCTTAAAATTTGTATATGAACCACAATTTGACTTTGACATGCAATTGAGATATACTTTTTGCAACTACGAATATGTTATGTTTCGACTGCACAAATTAGCCGAGCTTCATAAAATATGTTTAATGACTTAAAATCTTCCTTGTGAGAATAATTTCATTGTGTCTCAAAGTACACCATCGTGAATCTAAGTAGCGCTCAGGACCTGAATTTGTTTATGGACTCAAAATTCGCATTGTTCACCCATAAAGTTGTGAACGTTAGCAAAAAAAAAAATCATGTGAGCCAGTTCAAATTTTTCATGACGAGCCGAGCTTATCGTATGCTCTGTGAACCAAAACTTGTTTCTCAAAACCTTACTCATGAATCAAATTCATTGGTATCTTAAAAAAAAAAAAAATCATGGTAACCTAGAATTATGCCGTGCCCCAAAATTGTAACTTAGATCTAATATCAAATTTTGGCCAGGATGTATCATGTGACCCAATTTGCTCCTTAGAAAAAAGTGTTGTCCGCTACCTGATTAATAGATGAGAACTTTACTGTTTAGTCTACTAAACCCGACCCGGGCTAATGGCTAGTCCAGTGGGAAAACATATTTAATCGCTAATCCAAAAAAGGTTTGAAAAGAGTAAAATTACTCTACTAAAACATATGTATAATGAAGTAACATATGTTATTAGTAGTAATATGTTATATATTGATACTACATATTATGTTATGTTCAATAGTGTTATGTTATGTATTGATACTATATATTAATATGTTATGTAGTATGTTATATATATTTATAACATATAACATACGTTACTATTGTAACATATGTTACTACATACTAATTAGATCTGCAAGGGTGTTTTAGGCATTTAGAAAACACACTTTATAATCTCCACAAAGTTTTCGGACCAGCGAGTAAATAATCTAGTCCAAAAACATATTTTTGGACTTGCGAGTAAATTAGTTTCACGGGTGGACTAGTCATTAACTAGGTCATGGAAAACTAGATTAAACAGTAATTCCTTCAAATGATTCATGTGATACAAAAATAAAAAATTGCATCGTAAAATCATAATCTACCCTACCTCGATAATGTAATGTTAAACTAACCAAAAAATTTCGTTTGGCTAAACAACGATTCAAACATCTAAACCGCCTTTAATTTTTTTTTCAAAAGACTGAATTTTTTTAAGGATAAATAAACATATATCAATTTATTTTACATTATAACACAAGGAAAGAGTTTCCAAATGTTTAAGCTTGTGAAAGAGTTTTAAATCGAGCTGACCAAACAAGAGACGATACAAGACAAGACCCTTTTTTTTATGAAACTGCAAGAATTGGTATATTAAAAATCAGAGTTTACATAATTAGCTTTCTCTTCCAGTAATTTTTTTATGTTACTAGGAGGCTCATATGACCAAACTCTATTGAGTTTTTCTACTCTAGCTGACTTAGACAACACGTCTGCTATTTTATTCTTCTCCTTATGCACATAATAATAGTGCCAAGAGTTAAAAAAATGAAATAAGTCTTTGATATCTTTAATAAGATTATGCAATCTCTAGTATATATTGTAATATTATTTGTTGACAACATCCACCACGAGCTTTGAGTCAATTTCAAAAAATACCTCATGCAATCCTAGTTCTTTTTCCCATTTAACAGCCTCCCAAAGATCACTGCACTCTGCATGCTCTAGACTGGATGAATTAGCTAGGTAGACACATTTTGACCCTTCATGATGACCTGCAAAATTACAAATAATGAGACCTATACCTCCAAATTTATTTTAATAAGAACCATCAATATTAAAGGTAAATGCTCCATATGGAGGTGGATACCAGTGCATATTGATTCTGGTTTTATTGTGTATGTGGATAGGTTTCTTATCGGGACTGTTGATGGTGGTTTTTAGCTTAGGGTTAAAATCGTTAAACCGCACATCTGACATGATGTCACTATGACCATTTATTGAATCGATCAGCATGCTTACGTAAGAATTACCAGGGTACCTTTTTTTTACGTCACATGTTCCATGGCATAACCCTTAACATTGACCGACATCATCTATGCCAAACCCTAATTCTCATGCTACCGCGCCAAGGCATGCCTACCATTCCAGCTGCACCATTGTGCCAATGGCAAACCATGCCATCCACATCTCCGTTCCAAGGCATTCCAACCATGCCATCCTCATAAATGTGCCTGTAACACCCCGTATTTTTAGCATGGCGCATGTTGAAAGATGCGTCATGGACTGAGATGAAGCTTCATCCAAAGCTTCCGTTGGTTAGTAAGAGGTAGATTGGCTTAAGGCCAATATCACGCCAAAATGGCGAATTGCGTTGGACAATTGACCAAGGGTCAATATTGGGTGCCAGGTAAGGTACATCGTGTATGCATATTGGCTAAGGCCAATATGACCTTAGTTGGAAGTTACATTGGCCAAGAGCCAATCTCGCACCAAGAGTGCTTCAGTCCAATTGGATAGATGGCCTTAAGAATGTACAACCATCACAGCTGGACATTGGGGTGGCCTATGGGCCAAAGTCGGAAATATAGCCATCACGGCCCTTCATCGGGTTTGGCTCGGGAAATGTTCAGCTATCCTGGCCGAGTATAGGAACTGGCATGTGAGCCAGGCTCGAATGTACATCCACCTTGTCCGGTTATTCAGAAAATACATGGCAACGACCATGAATAGTAAAACGGGGAGTTGATGAAGGATTTTATCACCCCCAATCAGAGTTCTAAAAATGTCAAATAAACATATATAGGGAAGGGTAGTTGGTTGAAGGTGCATATGCGGACTATGCACCAAGTAAGCTTCATAGCTTATCCGAAAGGGTATAAATGATGCCTAAGGCTCATTTATAGTTTCTTAGCCTTGAGAGAGGGCATATGATGCTAAGGCATCACTATGCCATTCCACGGACTCGATGATGCATCACTTGGATGTATTTGACGGAACGTCCTATACAGACTAGGCCATTACCATTATTGCTTGGCTACGGCCTAGAAAACGAGTTGGAATAAGTTTCTTGTCCCTTCGAGGATGAAATACGGTCTTTGATTGATTCCTTTAGAGTAGGGAAGGATACGTAGGCATCCGCAATGAGTTGCAGCATTGCCGGTCCAGCACGTTGGCCCCTCATATCATCTAATCTCGGTAGCTCGAAGAAAGAGATGATTGTGGCCATACTTGATGAGGCTAAGTTGCATGCCAATAAGTGGATGCTCATACTTCCTATCAAGCTACAAAAAGTTGGTAAGCGAGGTGACATAGGAAATGGCAAGGACTTGGTGCGGCCTATGCCTAAGTCCATGGCTTATGCCTTAAGTCTGGAAAAGACACAGCGGTATGACGGTTGCTCAGCTAGATAGGAAATTCAGTGATGAATTCCCTACGCTGAGGAAAATCCAGAGATGCATGTGAAGTGCGTTGGTATTGGCCTTATGGCCTTGAACCCTTTTGAAGAACAAGGGTAAGTTGGAAAGGTGTGGAAGCTTAAATATCTGAATCATGCTCCACGAGCATGCTCTCAAGGGCAAGTGAGCGTACATTTTCCATGGGATGAGTCCCGGATTGTAGATTCATCAGTGGCGCACCGGGGGAGTTGCGGCCTGCGGGGCGACGCGCCGAAGGCGTAATTTTCCGGTCCGTCACAGATGGTATCAGAGCAAGTTCCGAGAAAACACTAGGGTGTGCGGAGTAGACTTGTCCACGAGTATTTCCTTAATGGAAAACTTAAAGTTGGAGAGTAGGCCAACTTCTGCGCGGGAAAGAGTTGTAACTTCTTCGCCAGTTACTGTGCAAATCGAGTTGAGCTTGTCCATGTACTGTGAGTTTTCCTGGCCTAAGTGGCACACCACTTACGAGTGGATATCCGAAAGACCGTCAGGGATGGTGGGTAGACAATGGGACTGATCATCCCCACACGTTGGAAACTGTCCAAGGGTGTGCGTTGTCAGGCCCGGCTAGCATCCCACTTACGAGTGGCAACCTGGATGACCGTTAGGGACGGTGGGCAATTGGAAAACTGTTCCACACATTACAGTGCTGAAATCTTGTCATTCATATGACATCTTTCAACTTGTGAACCTTAGGGATTCCAGGGTGGTAGTATGGGATACTATTCAGGATACCTTGTTGAGTTATCCTCTTGCATTGGCCAATTGCGATTCTTGGTAACGTTGTGATCACTTTTTGGATTCTTGGGCAGGTGGTATGGGACATGTGCTTAGAAGGTATAAATTGTTGTTCATGACAACTTGAAGAAACCCGTGATTTCTGAGGATCTGGTATGGGACTTTTGCTTAGGAAATCCAAACCGAAGAGATTGTCCACAATAGTTTTTATTTGGAATTTCGAGGACGAAATTCTTTTAAGGGGTGAAGAGTGTAACACCCCTTATTTTTAGCATGGCGCATGTTGAAAGATGCGCCATGGACTGAGATGAAGCTTCATACAAAGCTTCCGTTGGTTGGTAAGAGGTAGATTGGCTTAAGGCCAATATCAAGCCAAAATGGCGCATTGCGTTGGGAAATTGACCAAGGGTCAATATTGGGTGCCAGGTAAGGTACATCGTGTATGCATATTGGCTAAGGCCAATATGACCTTAGTTGGAAGTTACATTGTCCAAGATCCAATCTCGTACCAAGAGTGCTTCAGGCCAATTGGGTATATGGCCTTAAGAATGTACAACCATCACAACTGGACATTGGTGTGGCCTATGGGACAAAGTCGGAAATTTAGCCATCATGGCCCTTCATCGGGTTTGGCTCGGGAAATGTTCAGCCATCCTGGCCGAGCATAGGAACTGTCATGTGAGCCAGAACTGAATGTACAGCCACCTTGGCCGGTTATTCAGGAAAATACAAGGCAACGGCCATGAATAGTAAAATGGGGAGTTGATGAAGGATTTTATCGCCCCCAATCAGAGTTCTAAAAATGTCAAATAAACATATATAGGGAAGGGTAGTTGGTTGAAGGTGCATATGCGGACTATGCACCAAGTAAGCTTCATAGCTTTGCCGGAAGGGTATAAATGATGCCTAAGGCTCATTTATAGTTTCTTAGCTTTAAGAGAGGGAATATGATGCTAAGGCATCACTATGCCATTCCACGGACTCGATGATGCATCACTTGGATGTATTTGACGGAACGGCCTATACGGACTAGGCCATTACCATTATTGCTTGGCCACGGCCTAGCAAACGAGTTGGAATAAGTTGCTTGTCCCTTCGAGGATGAACTACGGTCTGTGCTTGATCCCTTTAGAGTAGGGAGGGATACGTAGGCAGCCACAATGAGTTGCAGCATTGCAGGTCCAACACGTTGGCCCCTCATATCATCTAATATCGGTAGCTCGAAGCAAGAGATGATTGTGGCCATACTTGATGAGGATAAGTTTCATGCCAATAAGTGGATGCTCATACTTCCTATCAAGATACAAAGAGTTGGTAAGCGAGGTGACATAGGAAATGGCAAGGGCTTGGTGCGGCCTATGCCTAAGTCCACGGCTTATGCATTAAGTTTGGACAAGACACGGAGGTATGATGGTTTCTCAGCTAGCTAGGAAATTAAGTGATGAATTCCCTACGCTGAGGCAAAGCTAGAGATGCATGTGAAGTGCGTTGGCATTGGCCTTATGGACTTGAACCCTTTTGCAGAACAAGGGTAAGTTGGAAAGGTGTGGAAGCTTAAATAGCTGAATCATGATCCACGAGCATGATTGAAAGGGCAAGTGAGCGTGCATTTGCCAAGGGATGAGGCCCGGATCGTAGCTTCATCAGTGGCGCACCGGGGGAGTTGCGGCCTGCGGGGCGACGCGTCGAAGGCGTAATTTTCCGGTCCGTCACAGTGCCAATGGCAAACCATGCCAGCCATATCTCCGCGCCAAGGCATGCCAACCATGCTAGCCGCACCACTGTGCCAATGGAAAACCATGCCAGCCACATCTCCGCGCCAAGGCATGCCAACCATGCCAGATGCACCACTATGCCAATGGCAAACCATGCCAGCCACACCTCTGCGCCAAGGCATGCCAACCATGCTAGTAGCACCACTGTGCCAATGGAAAACCATGCCATCCAAATCTGAACGCCAAGGCATTCCAACCATGCCAGCCGCACCACTGTGCCAATGGAAAACCTTTCCAGCCACATCTCCGCGCCAAGGCATGCCAACCATGCTAGCCGCACCACTGTGCCAATGGAAAACCATACCAGCCACATCTCCGTGCCAAGGCATGCCAGCCGCACCACTGTGCCAATGGAAAACCATGCCATCCACGTCAACCGCGCCAAGGCATGCAAAACCCTTGGCCCCACCACGCCAAGCCAACCGCACCTTTCCTTGGACCCAACCATGCTAGCCGGACCATACGCCAATGGCATGCCAAACCCTTGTCCCCACCATTCCAAGCCAACCGCACCTTACCTTGGCCCCACCATGCCGACCTTCCATATGCGGCTACCCAAAACGAAGACGTGCGACGATCAATGACCACCCTTCAATCCAAGATGCAAATCATAGCCGTCCAAGGTCGCCAAATAACGCATGGTAACATTTGGCCCAAAAACCTTAGTTTTGGCCATGCCAAACCATGCCAAGGCATGCCGTTCCACATGTTCCAATGGCATGCCAACCACCTTTCCGCGCCATACCATGAAGGCCTTCCCTATGCGGCTACCAAAAAGAAGGTGTGCGATGATCAACGACCACACTTCCATCCTAGATACGAATCCTAGCCATCCAAGGTTGCCAAACAACGCATGGTAACCTTAGAATTCTTCTTTAGTTTTACTTCCGATCTATTTTCAACTCCCGAACGAGCTCAAAACCTAAATATTCTCGCATTAGGAAATAAAAATTATTTTCCGTACAGAATGGAGGGGCGGACCATCAAAATCCGAGTCCGTATCAGAATTCTACATCGATTCTAGTAAAGGGCGCTAATTAGGGTTTCAGCATACCAAAACCTAATTTAGACAAAGCCGCAAGCGCTTCCTTCCAAGCCACATACTTCCAGTGGCTCCACTCCACGTTAAATCCATGCCGTCCATTCTTTCATGCCGCTGGATTCCAAACGAAGTGTTGCAACGATCAACGGCCACCCTTCCGTTTAAGATGAAGATCTTAGCCGTCCAAGGTCACCAGCTAACCCATGACCACCTTTGTCCCAACTCCAAAATCCTTGCCTGGTCACGCCAAAATCCTAGACTTTTCACACCAGAATCCTAGTCTGGCCACGTCAAAATCCTAGCCTGGCCACGCCAAAATCCTAGTCTGGCTACGTATACATGCCAAAGCCATGCCGACCCCGCTACATGCCGCTGGATACCAAAATGAAGGACTGCAACAATCAACGACCACCTTTTTATCTAAGGTACCGATATTAGCCGTCCAAGGTTACTAGATAATGCGTGGCAACCTTTGGCCCTAGTTTGGCCGCGCCTAAACAAATCCAAAACCCTAACTTTTGGCCGCGCCTAAACTAGCCATGTTAAAGCCATATTAATCATACTTTCATGCCACTGGCTAGCAAACGAAGGGATGCAATAATCAACGGCTACCTTTCCTCTTAAGATGCAAAATCTCGAACTTTGAAGGTCACCACCGAGCCTGCAAGTCTCCCAAGCTCAACTTTCCAGACAACAAAAACGTGCTACACGTTTTTCACGAAAATACTGGAGATATCAATGCATGTCACAAACTGGGGATACTCATTGGGTATTGATTTGGCGGTTTACAACGTGCGGCGTACACTACGCCCATTATAAGAAAGTTTCATAAGGATGAGGCGGTTAGTAATAAATGGAGTAATGGTGAAACGTTTTCTTTTATGGAACATCAATTTCAGGCGTTACCAGTTACCACCTCTTCCCATTTACTCACCCGTTTTCCATTTCTTAATGAGACCAGAGTACATTTCACTTCGACTTGTATAAATGGGCATTACCTATTTCCATCGAACAACAAGTTCAGGTTAGGAACATACAACACTCAGAAAATATTTTCTAGCTCTCCATCTGTTAGCTTCCCACTTTCTGATACAAGTCGTAAAACAAGTACTCTTCCATAATCAACTATTCTGGTCTCAACACTCTCTTCGCTTCCCTCCCCAAAACCAACCCTTCTCCTTCACTTTGTGACCGAAGCAATTCTGGAACGACTATTTATTGGTTTAGGACGGATTTGTACAGATTGATCTCTCTAATCTAAAGTACTCCCTTGCAGTACATTATTTAGGGTTTAAATCCGATTCTCACTGACTCACGCGAAATTACCGAAATCAGCAGAAACCGTTTTCACCCTCAAACAATTAGCGACCACAGTGGGAGATTGATCTTTCGGTTACAATTTCAATTTTTGACCAGCGATCTCATGCTTCGACCCAGACACCAAGATGGTAGAAGCAGGAAATCCGTTCATGGATCAACGACTCAGTTACCAGACGACCCAATTATCATTCTTGACAAGGCAAGGGATGACTGGGGACTTCCTAGAGATTAAAAGCGAATGATCCAACCAGGGATCAACGACGAAATTTTCAGATGAGACGACTGTGGACTTTCCACAATCACGGTGGTGCTTCCCGTGAAACTCGGTCTTACACCCAGAAGGTTCCATTTTCATCAGGAGACTTGAAAAACCGAGTAAGTCTTACCTATACAAGATACATGGTTTGTTATTTCAAGTTTTCACGGGAATGATGAAACTGATAGTCATGTTATGTTTCCCCCATGTCATTTACCAACACACGGTTCCATGGTTTTCCTTTGATGTTTGCGTCACTTGCAATCGTAACCAAGACAACATCATTCCCAAAACAATTCATTCCAAAACAATTCATTCCAAAAGAATAATCCAAACCCCTCGTAGATATCATCTATATATGAATTCAAGAAAAACCATAAACCAGGCGATTTGTTTACGTTTCAAAAAAATAAAAAGTAGAGCCAACCCCTTTTATAGGCATAACACTTTTGGAATTTGAATAAGGAAAGGATTTCCTATTTGAGCTACGTATGAAAAGAGACAACTGGGCCCGCAAGAACAAGCCTCATGGTGCCCAATAGTATGCGCCATGCCAAGACAGCTGTTAGGTTTGGAAACCCACAATAATAATACTGCAAGTGCACAGTGTCTAATTAGTAAAACAATGGCAAGTACAGGTCGTTCCCACGAGGAGTGTGAAATACTACTACTAACTAATATCTTAAGTAACCAATCGACAAGATGATGTTTAGCGATTTTTCAGGAGTTTGGAACAAAATGATATAATATAAAAATGGGTTATTAAGGTTTTCGGTTTCACCAATTAATTATGCAAACTCTACTAATCTTTAAAAATATATTCCATGCATTATCAAATATTGTTTCTCCGCTATAGTTTTCTTCGCTTCATGGGTAGTGATTCTAAAGCATTACATATCTATCCTTGCATACTACGTCTAGGGATTTAACTGAAACACGAAATATCAATTCAAAAGCATAAATAATCAAGAAAATCACATGAACAATTAAATACGGTTCCACCTATTTACCATCCTCACTTTTCCTAATTACCACTCTCATCAGAATTTGTAAAGTAAATATATTTTAGAATTACGCTTTTCCTATTCACCACCTATAAAAGTCAAATTAAATTTGACTATAGTTATCACCACTCTTAGTCTTATTTGTCTTCTTCTCCACTAATTTATGGTTTCATTAAAAGGAAAACATTAAAACAATATTAACCCTAAATTACAAATCTGTTTTAAATTAGTACACCATTATATTTAAATTATTTCTTTAGCCGTTCTTTCGTTGAAACGAAATCATCTAGTGAAGCATACATTAGTTCATACTTAATTTTTTTTCGATTTTTTAGTTTAATCAAAGGGATCCATGTGGCATTTAAATTAAAAAGTGTGTTTGTGTGATCAAGAAAATATACTAGTTGGCGGAGATCCAATTCATACCTTCGGTGTTTGGACCCTTCACATGCAATACCATTAAAATGGTTGCAAGGACATCTCTAGTCTGGGCATATGAACTTTTAGTATATGGATTCAATTAGTCAATGTGAAGAGCATGGTTTGATTGTAACTTTTTTACATAATTTTTTAATCTTTCATAGGATGTGACAATTGATAACACAATCCAGCTAAAGTACATCAACTGGAAATCTGAAGCATAGGGTACCAGTTGGAGATTCATTGGCGACTGATTTTTATGTGTTTTTTTGTTTGTTTCAAGAAACAAGTCTACCCAAATTGGACGATTAGTTTTTCATCATAGTAGTGAAAATAAAATCCAATATAAACATGAATTTCCACATAAAATTATACATTCATAATTAGGTTTAATTTTATATTATTTTTTTGAAGATTACCAACTTTCTTGGAGGCATCTTTGGATACACCATTTAGAAATAAGAAGCAAAAACTAAACAAACGATGAGGGAAGGTAGTGGTCAGTGGGTACGGATGAAGATGATGAAGGTGGTGGGTGGTGGAGACGGAGAAGAAAGATATTGATTTGTAATTTAGGTTTTCTTTTTCTGGTTTAGTTGGGTGGTTTCATGGGTAGGTATAAACATAAAGTCAACAGGTAGTATTTAAGATGTATTGAAATATATATGAGTGGCAAATAGGATTAGTGAAGGTGGCAATCAGTGAAGGTGGAAAATAGGAAAATGTGGGTGGCAAATAGGTGGAACCTTAAATACCAAGCTATATGAAGAAAAACTACTAATCAATCAACTCATTATTAAACATATAAATGTAGAGTTTTCATAATAAAATTGGGATCTGCCTAAACCCTAACATGGTTCTAGTTAGCCATGGCTTTCTCAAAAGCCATAAAAAGATTAAAATCAAAATGTGCTAAGCAAGAACAAAAACAAAGAGATGAAACTTCCAACTCCAAACCATATTTTCCGTGAAGCCGCTCTGTAGCAGCAGCTTCTCCTCGGCTGTGTATCCGCGCCTCCCCTCCCTCTTTTTTTTCCGTCTACGAAGATGCATATGTAGTTCTGTTGTGAAGTGTCTAAAATTCGCCCTAGCCAAATGCAAGGCCCAGTCCAATCTTCTAACCGGAATGCACGAAATTGCCAAAGGCCCAATTCAAACACTGACCCCAACTTCTAAACTCAGAGCATCACCGAAGTTTGGTCACTGCCATTCTGTCCATCACACGATCATGCCTAGTCAAATATTTTCTTACACCAGTTGTAAAGCTAACCGACAAGCATATTCATCCATATCCACTCAATTTACACAACCATACATCACTTAGAATTATTCTTCAGTTAACAACAAGGAATCGCACAACCAACTTATATTACCCTTCGCAGCTGTTCACTGTCCTTTATCAAGGACTCTCAATCATCTCCACCAGTTCCTTGCATGAATCGAGTATATATCCTCCACTGAAAAAAAACTCTCGAGCCATCACCAGCATCTCATGTAATTGGTTCGCTGCCCATTCATTCTCCTAGCAACCGTCGACCAAACAAAACCCATATGAATCTCGGACCAGCAACATATACCCTGAACTATCTAATCACCACGAACAATCTCATCAGCTCAGCCAACTATTTCTTGTCCTCCTATAGCTTGAATCCAACAACACTTCCACCAGTTCACCAATCAGCCAACATGAGCGTCTTGCTGTCCTTATAGCCGGAAGTTCCATTAACTCCACTCTCGATCCGTTTCATTCAAAGATCGATCCCCACTAACAGGTTCGCACCAAAACTAATTCAACAACATCATCTATTCAGACTATCCCATTCAAATACGTACAACACTTCCAGAGCTGTTGTTGTTCTCTAAATAACAGAATGTGATAGTTTCTTCACCCACCGGCAGCTACAGCTTAACCACCACGGTTCCGTCGTTGTTATTGTTCTTGAAGGAGCCTTGAACGACCACCACCACTGCCTATCTTTCACGAGACCAGAAATATGAGTTAACCATAGACCCATGTTTCTTCTCTGCCTCTAGCTCACAGTCCTTCCATTGAGTTGCATTTACCACAACAAATTCAAATGTTATGAGTACTACAGAAGTCACGAAAATCAAACCCTCGTACTCCAAACAACACCAAAGAGGCAAAGACCCTCCATCGAAAAACACCATCTTATTTGGATGCTAATACTATCTCAATCAACTAAGCACCAGAAGATCATGGTAGAACTGCAGCCTTCAATCCCGCTCCTCACTGATTTTTTTATCTCATGAACTTGTTAAACACCCGCTCTAATCATCAGTATCTCTGTCTCGTGCTTGCTCCCAAAAATGAACTCTCATGACAAAATTGCCACGTCTCATTATTCTCTATCCCCTAGTGAACTCAGGGCTTGAGTTAACAAAGAAAATTATTTGTTTTCATTTGTATCCTTCCTTCCATGGCCATGAGTTAATCAGGTGGTGCTGTCAACTTAGTTTGTTGGCTTGGTAGCCCACATTGAGTTAATTAAGCTTTCTTGGTACCGTGAGCAGCTACATCAGTTAATAAAGTCGCAAACACCATTTTAGCTATTTATTTTTCCCATGATCGGATTCTCTTGTAACTCCTATAAATTGTCTAAAACAATATTATTAGTTCAATAACGAGAACTAGTTAGTATAAATGTGGGAATAAAATGTCGCATTTACGTGCTTATCAGATTCCCCCACACTTATATTTTGCTAGTCACGAGCAAAATAAGAAAACATTATATCTGCTACACAGCTGGATATGGAGAGACGTCTGATAAACAGCTAGACGGAACCATTAAACAGTGGTATAAAGATGTCTGCTAAACAGCGACACAGATCCGTTAAACAACAAGACCGAGAAAAATGTCTGCTAAATAGTAAGACGGATCCGCTAAACAGCAAGACCGGGATATGTTTGCTAAACAGCGAGACGGATCTGCTAAACAACGAGATAGAGGGGTGTCTGCTAAATAGCTAGATATAAAGACCCGCTAAATAGTGGGTCATTCATTCATTTTTTTTTCAATTTTTTTTTTAAGACCCGCTCTATAGCTGGTCATCATTTTTTTTAATCAAAATTCCTAAAGAAAATGCCACTCCCCCATACTTAAACATTACATTGTCCTCAATGTAATTGAGTCATCCAACATAAAAATTAAGATGGGAAATTTGAGCAAATAGATAAAAAGATAGAGTAAAGAAAACAAATCTGATGGGTTGACTCCCATGAAGCGAAGTGTATTTATTTCCCTGTTTTCCAGTAGCACGTTCTCAAACAAGGTGAGGTTGGTACCCCAAAGTACGCTGCAAATCATACATATAGAGTCTGAAAAGTTGGGGATCAACCCAACTAATTAGTTTTGCTGAAAATATGCACCTCCAACAACTATAATCATCCAAAGATATATGTGAATCCATTCCCCATAAATAACAATCCTTATTAATCAATTCATGCATTATCAGGATATGTAAATCATTTACACCAAGAGGCTTAAATTGTTCAATAACTTCTAGTTGAGGTGCACGCCCTAAATCAGGTTCCAAATCAGCGGAAATAACTTTCATGGATGATATTGGTTCAAGTTGAGCAAAATAGGGCACATGAACATATGTTGGCTCAAATGGAGCAATATTATCATGACTCATAGACCCATTATCATTTATAACGGTTTCATTATTAATATTATCAAGATTAGTCAAGGTCGGAGCTTTATCGACTGATGGAAGTAGTCGAGACTCAGGCAGAATTAGAGGTTCTAGTTTGGGTTTCCATTTATTAGTGTCTAGCAGCGGTGTGGAGTCTAATAAGGAATTGACTTCAAAAATAACACTATCATCATCTAAATCATACCCAAAATGAGCTAAGAAAACCTCTAATGGATCTTCCGAGTGGCTCTTGCAAAAGCCTTGCGAGTGTATACTTTATTTTCGCCCACATCACTTCAGGCTAAGGTACCTAAAAAATCAAACAAAATGCGTAAAAAGAACCAAAAGAAATCTAAAATAAAAACAAAATATAATTATGTACAAAAAGATATCAATCAGAGAGTATTTTGCAACCACTCCCCGGCAGCGGTGCCAAAAACTTGATAGGTTTGGAAACCCACAATAATAATACTGCAAGTGTACAGTGTCTAACTAGTAGAACAATGGAAAGTACAGGTCGTTCCCACGAGGAGTGTGAAATACTACTACTAACTAATATCTAAAGTAACTAATCGACAAGATGATGTTTAACGATTTTTCAGGAGTTTGGAACAAAATGATATAATATAAAAATGGGTTATTAAGGTTTTCGGTTTCACAAATTAATTATGCAAACTCTACTAACCTTTAAAAACATATTCCATGCATTATCAAATATTGTTTCTCCGCTATAGTTTTCTTCGCTTCATGGGTAGTGATTCTAAAGCATTACCTCACGTCAAGGGATTTAACCGAAGCACGAAATATCAATTCAAAAGTATAAATAATCAAGAAAATCACATGAACAATTAAATACCAAGCTATATGAAGAAAAATTACTAATCAATCAACTCATTATTAAGCATATAAATGTAGGGTTTTCATAATAAAATTAGGTTCTTCCTAAACCCTAACATGGTTCTAGTTAGCCATGGCTTTCTCAAAAGCCATAAAAAGATTAAAATCAAAATTAGCTAAGCAAGAACAAAAACAAAGAGATGAAATTTCCAACTCCAAACCCTATTCTCCGTGAAGCCGCTCTATACCAGCAGCTCATCCTCGGCTGTGTAGTCGCGCCTCCCCTCCCTCTTTTTTTCCGTAATCGAATATGCATATGTAGTTCTGTTGTGAAGTGTCTAAAATTTGACCTTGCCAAATGCAAGGCCCAGTCCAATCTTCTAACAGGAATGCACGAAATTTCCAAAGGCCCAATTCAAACACTGACCCCAACTTATAAACTCAGAGCATCACCGAAATTTGGTCACTTCCATTATGTCCGTCACACGATCCTGCCTAGTCAAATATTTTCTTACACCAGTTGCAAAGCTAACCGACAAGCATATCCATCCATCTCCACTCAATTTACACATCCATACATCACTTAGAATTCTTCTTCAGTTAACAACAAGGAATCGCACATCCAACTTATATTTCCCTTCGCAGCTGTTCACTGTCCTTTATCGAGGACTGTCAATCATCTTCATCAGTTCCTGGCCTGAATCGAGTATATATCCTCCACTGAACGAAACTACCGAGCCATCACCAGTATCTCATGTAATTGGTTTGCTGCCCATTCATTCTCCTAGCAACCGTCGACCAAACAAAACCCATATGAATCTCGGACCAGCAACATGTACCCTGAACTGTCAAATCACCACGAACAATCTCATCATCTCAGCCAACTATTTCATGTCCACCTGTAGCTTGAATCCAACAGCACCTCCACCAGTTCATCAATCAGCCAACATGAGCGTCATGCAGTCCTTGTAGCCAGAAGTTCCATTAGCCCCACTCTCGATCCATTTTATTCAAAGAACGAGCCCCACTAACAGGTTCGCACAAAAACTCATTCAACACCAGTATCTATTCAGACTATCACATTCAAATACGTACAACACTGCTAGCATTGTTGTTGTTCTCTAAATAACTGAATGTGATAGTTTCTTCACCCACCGTCATCTACAACTTAACCACCACAGTTCCGTCGTTGTTGCTGTTGTTGAAGGAGCCTTGAACGACCACCACTACTGCCTATCTTTCACGAGACCATAAATATGAGTTAACCACTGACCCATGTTTCTTCTCTGCCTCTAGCTCACAGTCCTTCCATTGAGTTGCATTTACCACAACAAATTCAACTGTTATAAGTACTGCAGGAGTCACGAAAATAAAACCCTCATACTCTAAACAGCACCAAAGAGGCGAAGACCCTCCATCGAACAACAACAACTTATTTGGCTGTTAATACTATCTCAATCAACTAAGCACCACAAGATCATGGTAGAACTGCAGTCTTCAATCCCGCTCCTCACTGATTTTTCTATCTCATGAACTTGTTAAACACCCACTCTAATCATCAGTATCTCTGTCTCGTGCTTGCTCCCACAAATGAACCGTCGTGACAAACTTGCCACGTCTCATTATTCTTTATCCCCTAGTGAACTCAGGGCTTGAGTTAACAAAGAAAATTCTTTGTTTTCATTTGTATCCTCCCTTACCTGGCCATGAGGTAATCAAGTGGTGTTGTCAACTTAGTTTGATGGCTTGGTAGCCCACATTGAGTTAATTAAGCTTTCTTGGTACCGTGAGCAGCTACCTCAGTTAATATAGTCGCAAACACCATTTTATCTCTCAATTAGCAATTTATTTTGCCCGTGATCGCATTCTCTTGTAACTCCTGCAAATTGTATAAAACAATATTATTAGTTCGATAATGAGAACTAGCTTGTATAAATGTGGGAATAAAATGTCGAATTTACGTGCTTAACTGATTCCCCCACACTTAAATTTTGCTAGTCACGAGCAAAATAAGAAAAAATTATATCTTCTACACAGTTGGATATGGAGAGACGTCTTCTAAAAAGATAGACGGAACCAATAAACAATGGTATAAAGATGTCTGCTGAACAGCGTGGCAGATCCGTTAAACAGCAAGACCGGGATATGTCTGCTAAAAAGCAAGACGGATCCGCTAAACAGCAAGACCATGATATGTTTGCTTAACAACAAAACGGATCTGCTAAACAATGAGATAGAGGGATGTCTGCTAAACAGCTAGATAGAAAGACCTGCAAAACAGCTGTTCATATCATGAAAAAAGAATATTTAAGACCCGCTAAACAGCTAGTCATTTTTTTTTTTTTTTTTTTAAGACCCGCTCTATAGCTGGTCATCATTTTTTTCAATCAAAATTCCTAATGAAAATGCCACTCCCCCACACTTAAACATTATATTGTCCTCAATGTAATTTAGTCATCCAACGTAAAAATTAAGATGGGAAATTCGAGCAAATTGATAAAAAGATAGAGTAAAGAAAACAAATCTAATGGGTTGACTCCCATGAAGATAAGTGTATTTGTTTCCATGTTTTCCAGTAGAACGTTCTCAAACAAGGTGAGGTTGGTACCCCAAAGTACGCTGCAAATCATATATATAGAATCTGAAAAGTTGGGGATCAACCCAACTAATCAGTTTTGCTGAAAATATGCACCTGCAACAACTATAATCATCCAAAGATATATGTGAATCCATTCCCCATAAATAACAATCCTTATTAATCAATTCATGCATTATCAGGATATTTAAATCATTCACACCAAGAGGCTTAAATTGTTCAATAACTTCTAGTTGAGGTGCACGCCCTAAATCAGGTTCTAAATCAGCGGAAATAACTTTCATGGATGATATTGGTTCAAGTTGAGAAAAATAGGGCACATGAACATATGTTGGCTCAAATGGAGAAATATTATCATGACTCATAGACCCACTAACGGTTTCATTATTAATATTATCAAGATTAGTCAAGGTCGGAGCTTTATCGACTGATGGATGTAGTCAAGACTCGGGAAGAATTATAGGTTCTAGTTTGGGTTTCCATTTATTAGTGTCTAGCAGCGGTGTGGATTCTAAGAAGGCATTGACTTCACAAATAACACTATCATCATCAAAATCATACCCAAAATGAGCTAAGAAAACCTCTAATGGATCTTCCGAGTGGCTCTTGCAAAATCCTTGCGAGTGCATACTTTATTTTCGCCCACATCACTTCAGGCTAAGGTACCTAAAAAAATCAAACAAAATGCGTAAAAAGAACCAAAATAAATCTAAAAGAAAAACAAAATATAATTATGTACAAAAAGATATCAATCAAAGAGTATTTTTCAACCACTCCCCGGCAGCGGCGCCAAAAGCTTGATAGGTTTGGAAACCCACAATAATAATATTGCAAGTGCACAGTGTCTAATTAGTAGAACAATGGCAAGTACAGGTCGTTCCCACGAGGAGTGTGAAATACTACTACTAACTAATATCTAAAGTAACTAATCGACAAGATGATGTTTAACGATTTTTCAGGAGTTTGGAACAAAATGATATAATATAAAAATGGGTTATTAAGGTTTTCGGTTCCACCAATTAATTATGCAAACTCTACTAATCTTTGAAAACATATTCCATGCATTATCAAATATTGTTTCTCTGCTATAGTTTTCTTCGCTTCATGGGTAGTGATTCTAAAGCATTACCTATCTATCCTTGCATACGACGTCTAGGGATTTAACTGTAGCACGAAATATCAATTCAAAAGCATAAATAATCAAGAAAATCACATGAGCAATTAAATACCAAGCTATATGAAGAAAAATTACTAATCAATCAACTCATTATTAAGCCTATAAATGTAGGGTTTTCATAATAAAATTGGGTTCTGCCTAAACCCTAACATGGTTCTAGTTAGCCATGGCTTTCTCAAAAGCCATAAAAAGATTAAAATCAAAATTTGCTAAGCAAGAACAAAAAAAAAAGAGATGAAACTTCCAACTCCAAACCCTATTCTCCGTGAAGCCGCTCTGTAGCAGCAGCACCTCCTCGGCTGTGTATTCGCGCCTCCCCTCCCTTTTTTTTTTTCCGTATACAAAGATGCATATGTAGTTCTGTTGTGAAGTGTCTAAAATTCAACCTTGCCAAATGCAATGCCCAGTCCAATCTTCTAACAGGAATGCACGAAATTGGCAAAGGCCCAATTCAAACACTGACCCCAACTTCTAAACTCAGAGCATCACCGAAGTTTGGTCACTTCCATTATGTCCGTCACACGATACTTCCTAGTCAAATATTTTCTTACACCAATTGTAAAGCTAACCGACAAGCATATCCATCCATCTCCACTCAATTTACACATCCATACATCACTTAGAATTATTCTTCAGTTAACAACAAGGAATCACACATCCAACTTATATTTCCCTTCGCAGCTGTTCACTGTCCTTTATCGAGGACTGTCAATCATCTTCATTAGTTCCTGTCCTGAATCGATTATATATCCTCCACTGAACGAAACTCCCGAGCCATCACCAGCATCTCATGTATTTGGTTCACTGCCCATTCATTCTCCTAGCAACCGTCGACCAAACAAATCCCATATGAATCTCGGACCAGCAACATGTACCCTGAACTGTCAAATCACCACGAACAATCTCATCATCTTATCCAACTATTTCATGTCCACCTGTATCTTGAATCCAACAGCACCTCCATCAGTTCATCAATCATCCAACATGAGCGTCTTGCAGTCCTTGTAGCCAGAAGTTCCATTATCTCCACTCTCGATCCATTTCATTCAAATCTCGAGCCCCACTAACAGGTTCGCACAAAAACTCATTCAACACCAGTATCTATTCATACTATCAAATTCAAATACGTGCAACACTTCCATCATTGTTGTTGTTCTCTAAATAACTGAATGTGATAGTTTCTTCACCCACCGACAGCTATAACTTAACCACCACAGTTCCATCGTTGTTGTTGTTGTTGAAGGAGCCTTGAACGACCACCACCATTGCCTATCTTTCACGAGACCAAAAATATGAGTTAACCACAGACCCATGTTTCTTCTCTGCCTCTAGCTCACAGTCCTTCCATTGAGTTGCATTTACCACAATAAATTCAACTGTTATAAGTACTGCAGGAGACACGAAAATAAAACCCTCATACTCCAAACAGAACCAAAGAGGCGAAGACCCTCCATCGAACAACAACAACTTATTTGGATGTTAATACTATCTCAATCAACTAAGTACCACAAGACCATGGTAGAACTGCAGTCGTCAATCCCGCTCCTCACTGATTTTTCTCTCTCATGAACTTGTTAAACACCCACTCTAATCATCAGTATCTCTGTCTCGTGCTTGCTCCCACAAATGAACTGTCGTGACAAACTTGCCACGTCTCATTATTCTTTATCCCCCAGTGAACTCAGGGCTTGAGTTAACAAAGAAAATTCTTTGTTTTCATTTGTATCCTCCCTTACCTGGCCATGAGGTAATCAAGTGGTGTTGTCAACTTAGTTTGTTGGCTTGGTAGCCCACATTGAGTTAATTAAGCTTTCTATGTACCGTGAGAAGATACCTCAGTTAATATAGTCGCACACACCATTTTATCTCTCAATTCAGATTCTCTTGTAACTCCTGCAAATTGTATAAAACAATATTATTAGTTCGATAATGAGAACTAGCTAGTATAAATGTGGGAATAAAATGTCGAATTTACGTGCTTAACTGATTCCCCCACACTTAAATTTTGCTAGTCACGAGAAAAATAAGAAAAAATTATATCTGCTACACAGCTGGATATGGAGAGATGTCTGCTAAACAGCTAGACGGAACCACTAAACAGTGGTATAAAGATGTCTGCTGAACAGCGAGGCAGATCCGTTAAACAGCAAGACCGGGATATGTTTGCTAAACAGCAAGACCATGATATGTTTGCTAAACAGTGAGACGGATATGCTAAACAACGAGATAGAGGGATTTCTGCTAAACATCTAGATATAAAGACCCGCAAAACAGCTGGTCATATCATGAAAAAAATAATTTAAGACCCGCTAAACATCTGGTCATTCATTCATTTTTTTTTAAGACCCGCTCTACAGCTGGTCATCATTTTTTTCAATCAAAATTCCTAATGAAAATGCCACTCCCCCACACTTAAACATTATATTGTCCTCAATGTAATTTAGTCATCTAACATAAAAATTAAGATGGGAAATTCAAGAAAATAGATAAAAAGATAGAGTAAAGAAAACAAATATAATGGGTTGACTCCCATGAAGCGAAGTGTATTTGTTTCCATGTTTTCCAGTAGCACGTTCTCAAACAAGGTGAGGTTGGTACCCCAAAGTACGCCGCAAATCATATATATAGAGTCTGAAAAGTTGGGGATCAACCCAACTAATCAGTTTGGCTGAAAATATGCACCTGCAACAACTATAATCATCCAAAGATATATGTGAATCCATTCCCCATAAATAACAATCCTTATTAATCAATTCATGCATTATTAGGATATGTAAATCATTCACACCAAGAGACTTAAATTGTTTAATAGCTTCTAGTTGAGGTGCACGCCCTAAATCAGGTTCTTAATCAGCGGAAATAACTTTCATGGCTAATATTGGTTCAAGTTGAGCAAAATAGGGCACACAAACATATGTTGGCTTAAATGGAGCAATATTATCATGACTCATAGACCCACTATCGTTTATAACGGTTTCATTATTAATATTATAAAGATGAGTCAAGGTCGGAGCTTTATCGACTGATGGAACTAGTCGAGACACGGGCAGAATTAGAGGTTCTAGTTTGGGTTTCCATTAATTAGTGTCTAGCAGCGGTGTGGAGTCTAATAAGGAATTAACTTCACAAATAACACTATCATCATCAAAATCATACCCAAAATGAGCTAAGAAAACCTCTAATGTATCTTCCGAGTGGCTCTTGCAAAAGTCTTGCGAGTGCATACTTTATTTTCGCCCACATCACTTTAGGCTAAGGTACCTAAAAAAATCAAACAAAATGCGTAAAAAGAACCAAAAGAAAAACAAAATAAAATTATGTACAAAAAGATATCAATCAGAGAGTATTTTGCAACCACTCCCCGGCAGCGGCGCCAAAATCTTGATAGGTTTGTCAATTCACAATAATAATACTGCAAGTGCACAGTGTCTAACTAGTAGAACAATGGCAAGTACAGGTCGTTCCCATGAGGAGTGTGAAATACTACTACTAACTAATATCTAAAGTAACCAATCGACAGGATGATGTTTAATGATTTTTCAAGAGTTTGGAACAAAATGATATAATATAAAAATGGGCTATTAAGGTTTTCGGTTTCACCAATTAATTATGCAAACTCTATTAATCTTTAAAAACATATTCCATGCATTATCAAATATTGTTTCTTCACGCACCGGCAGCTACAACTTAACCACCACGGTTCAGTCGTTGTTGTCGTTGTTGAAGGAGCCTTGAACGACCACCACCACTCCCTATCTTTCACGAGACCAGAAATATGAGTTAACCACAGACCCATGTTTCTTCTCTGTCTCTAGATCATAGTCCTTCCATTGAGTTGCAGTTACCACCAAAAATTCAACTGTTATGAGTACTGCAGGAGTCACGAAAATCAAACCCTCATACTCCAAACAGCACCAAAGAGGCAAAGACCCTCCATCGAACAACAACACCTTATTTGGCTGCTAATACTATCTCAATCAACTAAGCACCACAAGATCATGGTAGAACTACAGCCGTAAATACCTCTCCTCACTGCTTTTTCTATCTCATGAACTTTTTAAACACCCACTATAATCATCAGTATCTCTGTCTCGTGCTTGCTCCCACAAATGAACTGTCGTGACAAACTTGCCGCGTCTCATTATTCTCTATCCCCTAGTGAACTCAGGGCTAGAGTTAACAAAGAAAATTCTTTGTTTTCATTTGTATCCTTCCTTCCCTGGCCATGAGTTAATCAAGTGGTGTTGTCAACTTAGTTTGTTGGCTTGGTAACCCACATTGAGTTAATTAATATTTCTTGGTACTATGAGCAGCTACCTCAGTTAATATAGTCGCAAACACCATTTTAGCTCTCAATTAGCTATTTATTTTGCCCGTGATCGGATTCTCTTGTAACTCCTGTAAATTGTCTAAAACAATATTATTAGTTCGATAACGAGAACTAGGTAGTATAAATGTGGGAATAAAATGTTGCATTTACGTGCTTATCAGATTCCCCCACACTTACATTTTGCTAGTCACGAGCAAAATAAGAAAAATTATATCTGCTACACAACTAGATATGGAGAGATGTCTGTTAAACAGGTAGATGGAACCACTAAACAGTGGTATAAAGATGTCTACTAAACAGCGAGACAGATCCGCTAAACAACAAGACCGAGAAAAATGTCTGCTAAACAGCAAGACGGATCCGCTAAACATCAAGACCGGGATATGTTTGCTAAACAGCGAGACAGATATGCTAAACAACGAGATAGAAGGATGTCTACTAAACATCTAGACAGAAAGACCCGCTAAACAGATGGTCATATCATCCAAAAAATTTTAAGACCCACTAAACAACTGGTCATTTATTCATTTCTTTTTTTCAATTTTTTTTTAAGACCCGCTCTACAGCTGGTCATCATTTTTTTCAATCAAAATTCCTAATGAAAATGCCACTCCCCCACACTTAAACATTACATTATCCTCAATGTAATTTAGTCATCCAACGTAAAAATTAAGATAGGAAATTCGAGCAAATAGATAAAAAGATATAATAGAGAAAACAAATCTGATGGGTTGACTCCCATGAAGCGAAGTGTATTTGTTTTCCTGTTTTCCAGTAGCACATTCTCAAACAAGGTGAGGTTGGTACCCCAAAATATGCTGCAAATCATATATATAGAGTCTGAAAAGTTGGGGATCAACCCAACAAATCAGTTTTGCTGAAACTATGCACGTGCAACAACTATAATCATACAAAGATATATGTGAATCCATTGCCCATAAATAACAATCCTTATTAATCAATTCATGCATTATCAGGATATGTAAATCATTTACACCAAGAGGCTTAAATTGTTCAATAGCTTCTAGTTGAGGTGCACGCCCTAAATCAGGTTCTAAATCAGCGGAAATAACTTTCATGGCTGATATTGGTTCAAGTTGAGAAAAATAGGGCACACGAACATATGTTGGCTTAAATGGAGCAATATTATCATGACTCATAGACCCACTATCATTTATATCGGTTTCATTATTAATATTATCAAGATGAGTCAAGGTCGGAGCTTTATCGACTGATGGAACTAGTCGAGACTCGGGGCAGAATTAGAGGATCTAGTTTGGGTTTCCATTTATTAGTGTCTAGCAGCGGTATGGAGTCTAATAAGGCATTGATTTCACAAATAACACTATCATCATCAAAATCATACCCAAAATGAGCTAAGAAAACCTCTAATGGATCTTCTGAGTGGCTCTTGCAAAAGCCTTGTGAGTGCATACTTTATTTTCGCCCACATCACTTCAGGCCAAGGTACCTAAAAAAATCAAACAAAATGCGTAAAAAGAACCAAAATAAATCTAAAAGAAAAACAAAATAAAATTATGTACAAAAAGATATCAATCAGAGAGTATTTTTCAACCACTCCCCGGCAGCGGCGCCAAGAATTTGATAGGTTTGGAAACCCACAATAATAATACTACAAGTGCACAATGTCTAACTAGTAGAACAATGGAAAGTACAGGTCGTTCCCGCGAGGAGTGTGAAATACTACTACTAACTAATATCTAAAGTAACCAATCGACAAGATGATGTTTAACGATTTTTTAGGAGTTTGGAACAAAATGATATAATATAAAAATGGGTTATCTATCCTTGCATACCACGTCTAGGGATTTAACCGAAGCACGAAATATCAATTCAAAAGCATAAATAATCAACAATTAAATACCAAGCTATAAGAAGAAAAACTACTAATCAATCAACTTATTATTAAGCATATAAATGTAGAGTTTTCATAATAAAATTGGGTTCTACCTAAACCCTAACATGGTTCTAGTTAGCCATGGCTTTCTCAAAGGCCATAAAAATATTAAAAATCAAAATTAGATAAGCAAGAAAAACTACAAAGAGATGAAACTTCCAACTCCAAACCCCATTCTCTGAGAAGCTGATCTGTAGCAGCAGCTCCTCCTCTCCCTCCCTTTTTTTTTTCCGTCTACGAAGATGCATATGTAGTTCTGTTGCGAAGTGTCTAAAATTCGACCTATCCAAATACAAGGCCCAGTCCAATCTTCTAACTGGAATGCACGAAATTGCCAAACGCCCAATTCAAACACTGACCCCAACTTCTAAACTCAGAGTATCACCGAAGTTTGGTCACTTCCATTCAGTCCGTCATACGATCCTGTCGGGTCAAATATTTTCATGCACCAGTTGCAAAGCTAACCGACAAGCATATCCATCCATCTCCACTCAATTTACACATCCATACATCACTTAGAATTCTTCTTCAGTTAACAACAAGAAATCGCACAACCAACTTATATTTCCCTTCGCAGCTGTTCACTGTCCTTTATCGAGGAATCTCAATCATCTCCACCAGTTCCTGGCCTGAATCTAGTATATATCCTCCACTGAAAAAAACTCTCGAGCCATCACCAGCATCTCATGTAATTGGTTCGCTGCCCATTCATTATCCTAACAACCGTCGACCAAACAAAACCTATATGAATCTCGGACCAGCAACATGTACCCTAAATTGTCTAATCACCATGAACAATCTCATCGGCTCATCCAACTATTTCATGTCCGCCTATAGCTTGAATCCAACAGCACCTCCACCAGTTCACCAATCATCCAACATGAGCATCTTGCTTTCCTTGTAGCCGGAAGTTCCATTAATTCCACTCTTGATCTGTTTCATTCAAAGCTCGAACCCCACTAACAGGTTCGCACCAAAACTCATTCAACACCAGCATCTATTCAGACTATCCCATTCAAATACATACAAAACTTCCAGCGTTGTTGTTGTTCTCTAAATAACAGAATATGATAGTTTTTTCACCCACCGACAGCTATAGCTTAACCACCACGTTTCCTTCGTTGTTGCTGTTGTTGAAGGAGCCTTGAACGACCACCACCACTGCCTATCTTTCACGAGACCATAAATATGAGTTAACCACAGACCCATGTTTCTTCTCTGCCTCTAGCTCACAGTCCTTCCATTGAGTTGTAGTTACCACAACAAATTCAACTGTTATGAGTATTGTAGGAGTCACGAAAATCAAACCCTCGTACTCCAAACAGCGCCAAAGAGGCAAAGACCCTCCATCGAACAACAAAACCTTATTTGGTTGCTAATACTATCTCAATCAAATAAGCACCACAAGATCATGGTAGAAATGCAACCGTCAATCCCGATCCTCACTGCTTTTTCTATCTCACGAACTTGTTAAACACCCAATCTAATCATCAGTATCTCTGTCTCGTGCTTTCTCCCACAAAAGAACTGTCGTGACAAACTTGCCACGTCTCATTATTATCTATCCCCTAGTGAACTCAGGGCTTGAGTTAACAAAGAAAATTCTTTGTTTTCATTTGTATCCTTCCTTCCCTGGCCATGAGTTAATCAAGTGGCGCTGTCAACTTAGTTTGTTGGCTTGGTAGCCCACATTGAGTTAATTAAGCTTTCTTGGTACCGTGAGCAACTACCTCAGTTAATA
The DNA here is from genome assembly GCA_023529315.1 of Papaver bracteatum. NCBI lineage: Eukaryota > Viridiplantae > Streptophyta > Magnoliopsida > Ranunculales > Papaveraceae > Papaver > Papaver bracteatum. The sequence continues at coordinate 36,824 of JAJJWX010003774.1, read as the reverse complement.
TAGTCGCAAACACCATTTTAGCTCTCAATTAGATATTTATTTTTCCCATGATCTGATTCTCTTGTAACTCCTATAAATTGTCTAAAACAATATTATTAGTTCGATAACGAGAATTAGCTAGTATAAATGTGGGAATAAAATGTCGCATTTACGTGCTTATCAGATTCCCCCACACTTACATTTTGCTAGTCACGAGCAAAATAAGAAAAAATTATATCTGCTACACAGCTGGATATGGAGAGACGTCTGCTAAATAGCTAGACGGAACCACTAAATAGTGGTATAAATATGTCTGCTAAACAGCGAGATAGATCCGCTAAACAACAAGACCGAGAAAAATGTCTGCTAAACAGCAAGACCGGGATATGTCTTATAAACAGCGAGACGGATCTGCTAAACAACGAGATAGAAGGATGTATGCTAAACAGCTAGACAGAAAGACCCGCTAAACAGCTGGTCATATCATGCAAATTGTTTTTAAGACTCGCTAAACAGCTGGTCATTCATTCATTTTTTTTTTCAATTTTTATTTTAAGACCCGCTCTACAGTTGGTCATCATTTTTTTCAATCAAAATCCTATTGAAAATGCCACTCCCCCACACTTAAACATTACATTGTCCTCAATGTAATTTAGTCATCAAATGTAAAAATAAAGATGGGAAATTCGAGAAAATAGATAAAAAGATAGAGTAAAGAAAACAAATCTGATGGGTTGACTCCCATGAAGCGAAGTGTATTTGTTTCCCCATTTTTCAGTAGCACATTCTCAAACAAGGTGAGGTTGGTACCCCAAAGTACGCTGCAAATCATATATATAGAGTCTGAAAAGTTGGGGATCAACCCAACTAATCCGTTTTGCTGAAAATATGCACCTACAACAACTATAATCATCCAAAGATATATGTGAATCCATTCCCCATAAATAACGATCCTTATTAATAAATTCATGCATTATCATGATATGTAAATCATTTACACCAAAAGGCTTAAATTGTTCAGTAGCTTCTAGTTGAGGTGCACGCGCTAAATCAGGTTCTAAATCAGCGGAAATAACTTTTATGGATGATATTGGTTCAAGTTGAGCAAAATAGGGCTAACGAACATATGTTGGCTCAAATGGAGCAATATTATCATGACTCATAGACCCGCTATCATTTATAACAGTTTCATTATTAATATTATCAAGATGATTCAAGGTCGGAGCTTTATCGACTGATGGAACTAGTTGACACTCGAGCATAATTATAGGTTCTAGTTTGGGTTTCCATTTATTAGTGTCTAGCAGCGGTGTGGAGTCTAATAAGGCATTGACTTTACAAATAACATTATCATCATCAAAATCATACCCAAAATGAGCTAAGAAAACCTCTAATGGATCTTCCGAGTGGCTCTTGCAAAAGCCTTGCGAGTGCATACTTTCTTTTTGTAGGATAAGAATATCGCCACAACAATATTCTTACGAAATTATTAACAACATTTTTGTGAGTTCCTCAACAACATACTGCGAGCGTCGCAGAATAATTCAAAGAATGACGTAATAGACAACGACAACATAAAACACGAGAAAGATGTGAAGATTTTGTGGTTGGAGAGAATGCTCGCGAGCATAATAGCAGAGCCTGCGAGCACAATAGCGAGATCCTGCTAGAATCATAGCTAGGTCCTGCGAGAAGCATAGCGAGCTCCTGAGAGAACGTAGCAAGTAATCCTAAAATAGGGGAAGTGTGAGCTATCATCCATTATGTAAACACCTATATAAAGATAAGAGCATGAGAGAGAAAGGGGAGGACACAATTTTAGGAGAGAGAGAGAGATATTTTGTAGAGAGATTTTTAGAGAGAGAATGTATTTTTCTTTATCATCTTCTTCCCCAAAACTAGATTTAGAACTCCATTAATGGAGATTATCAATGTAAATCAAAATGTAAATTTAAACAATCATAGTGAAGAATCATGGATGTAGATCAAATTGATCGAACCATGTAAAAATCCGTGTGTCTATTTACAATTTTTAGTATTTTAATCATCATTTTAATATCAAATGAGTTTAGATCAAGAAATTAGTATCAAGATATTACAAGGGGTGTGTTGTGGGAATTCCTGCAACTATATTTTGGCAATCTCGCAATCAAATCATATACTTCGCAAGAGACGACAACAACAGAAAATCACATAAAAGCTAAGTACCACTTCCTTTATTCACTGGAAAATAAATTATTTGATTTAATTTACTAGAAGCGATACAATCGCAAGATTTCAAAGAACATTTCTAAGATTTCTAATATTTCAAAAGATTTCAAATTTTTTTGATTTAATTTACCAAAAGCGGTATAATCGCAAGATTTCTAAAATTTCAAAGATTTCAAAATATTTCAAAGATTTTTGATTTGATTGACAAAGAGCGATACATTCGCAAGATTTCAAAAAATTTAAAAGATTATAAAAATGAAATCATCGCAAAAATTGAAAGATCTCAAAAATTTTCAAAGATTACAAAAAGCGAAATTATCGCAAAGAATTCTAAGATTTCAATTTTTTTGATTTAATTTACAAAGAGAGATACAATCGCAGAATTGCAAAGATTTTACAACAACAAAGATTTCAGAATTACAATGTAAAAAGAAACGAAATGATATGGTAAAGAAATGAAAGAATTGACATAAATCAAAGAATAAAGAAACGTGAAAATATCGCAAGAAACGCGAATAAAATTTCGCAGAGATTTATAGAATGGGATGAACCTTTATAGCGTACACCCTAGTTCGCGGGTACAATCTCGCAAGAGGTAAATGTAAGACCTAAAGTACGTCATATAAGGGGGTATCTCTTTACATGACTCAAGGATAAGGTTATACAGCTGCTGGAACCTGAGTCATGAAGATGTTGGGGTCAAAGAAAATCTATCTAGAAGAGGTACCTTGGATTTTCAACTATATAAGGTTATACCCTGGTTGGACAACTGAGGACCTCTTCTAAGGAGTGCAAAGTATGACCAAGGCGCCAAGGTATACGGTTGAGTCAAGGGTGCCCGGGGCGTACGAAACTACCCTGGCCATCCTTGGAAAGTCTTGGCTATGATGCACTCGGCCCGAAGAAAACCCCACTTAGGGTGCATTCTTGTAACTATAATCCATATAGGCATAAAGGACAAGAGGCTGCGAAAACAACTGGTTGTTGGTAAATCCGGATGGGAGGAGCTAGTCTTGTATGGCCGATGTGCCCTCCTTGAAAGGGAAACTAGGGGGAAGATAAGGGTGGCACCCTCCATTAGGGAGTTGATAAGTGTCTAAAGACGTCAATGTCATGGGGCTTTATGTTCGTAAGAACATTTAGGCATGTCATATTGTCGCGTGACAAACATTATACAGAGGCAACAAGCCATAAGAGAAAGATAAGATGAGATCAATGGGTTTTTACATGAAAGTGTAAAGACGTCTTGCGATGAAATCGCAGGACGGCAATGTCATAAGGCTTTGTTCTCGCAAGGGAGCTTAGTCTTGTCATATTGTCGCAGAGAAATTGACAAAATGCAGATACGGCAAGATCAATGGGTTTTACATGCAAATGTAAGAACGTCCTGCGATTTTGTCGCAAAAAGAAAAATTGGCAAAATAAGACCTTTAATTAGGAAGGCAAAATAAGACCAATAGAATAATCTCAAACATTAACTATTTTCTTTTAAGAATGCAGGAAAGATTTATTCATCGCAAGAGAGATATCAAGTACTATTTAGAATCTCTCAGAAATATTATTCAGAATCTCTCAGAAGTATTGTTCAGAATTTCTCAGAAGAATTATTCAGCGTCTCTCAGCAGCACTATTTCATAATTTCGCAGTACTATTCATAAGCTCACATCACTATTCACGTCACTATTTCAGAATCTTGCACACATATTCAGAAGCTCGTAGAAACATCTAGAAACTCGCAGACACATTCAGAATCTCACAGGAGACATGATTATCTTATAGAATGTGATTATTTTCTTAAAAAGATTATCACATGAGGCAGAGCAAGATAAGAATAAACAAAATATTTTCTCAAGGATTCTACCTTCATAGATAAAAAACAGAGGCAACTATGGATTACCAAGAAAACATTTTATGTTCTTTATCTACTCGGCAAGAATCATTTCCAAAATGGACAAGAATTTTCACTAGAAATGAAGTAATAATTTCACATGAATAGAGGCAATACTTATGACTTTCATTCAAGGACGGATACTTCTTATATTTTGAGGATTGAGTACTTCTTATATTTCTTCAAGGATACATCATACTTCGCATACTTCAAGAGTTAATACTTTTTATTTACTTAGAAAAGATCTGGAACTTCATAAAAGAATAAAGGCAAGTACGTACTTTTCAAATCCAGTATTCTTTCGCTCATTCCTTCATCAACAAAGATCAAAGACTACTACAACAACTGGTTTTTCCTTAAAGATCGCTCTTCAAGCAATATTCAAGGAAAAAGAGTCAAGATGTAGGATCAGAATATCGCCACAGCAATATTCTTACGAAATTATTAACAACATTTCTGTGAGTTCCTCAAAAACATACTGCGAGCGTCACAAAATAATTCAAAGAATGACGTAATAGACAACGACAGCATAAAACACGAGAAAGATGTGAAGATTTTGTGGTTGGAGAGAATGCTCGCGAGCACAATAGCAGAGCCTGCGAGCACAATAGCGAGATCCTGCTATAAACATAGCTAGGTCCTGCGAGAAGCATATCGAGTTCCTAAGAGAATGTAGCAAGTGATCCTAAAATAGGGGAAGTGTGAGTTGTCATCCATTATATAAACACATATATAAAGATAAGAGCATGAGAGAGAAAGGGGAGGACACAATTTTAGGAGAGAGAGATATATTTTGCAGAGAGATTTTTAGAGAGAGAATGTATTTTTCTTTATCATCTTCTTCCCCAAAACTAGATTTAGAACTCCATTAATGGAGATTATCAGAGTAAATCAAAATGTAAATTTAAACAATCATAGTGAAAAATCATGGATGTAGATCAAATTGATCGAACCATGTAAAACTCCGTGTGTCTATTTACAATTTTTAGTATTTTAATCATCATTTTAATATCAAATGAGTTTAGATCAAGAAATTAGTATCAAGATATTACAAGGGGTGTGTTGTGGGAATTCCTTCAACTACACTTTTCGCCCACATCACTTCAGGCTAAGGTACCTAAAAAAAATCAAACAAAATGCGTAAAAAGAACCAAAATCTATAAGAAATACAAAATAAAGTTATGTACAAAAAGATATCAATCAGAGAGTATTTTGCAACCACTCCCCGGCAGCGGCGCCAAAAACTTGATAGGTTTGGAAACCCACAATAATAATACTGCAAGTGCACAGTGTCTAACTAGTAGAACAATGGCAAGTACAGGTCGTTCCCACGAGGAGTGTGAAATACTACTACTAACTAATATCTAAAGTAACCAATCGACAAGATGATGTTTAACGATTTTTCAGGAATTTGCAACAAAATGATATAATATAAAAATGGGTTATTAAGGTTTTCAGTTTCACCAAGTAATTATGCAAACTCTACTAATCTTTAAAACATATTCCATGCATTATCAAATATTGTTTCTCCGCTATAGTTTTCTTCGCTTCATGGGTAGTGATTCTAAAGCATTACCTATCTATCCTTGCATACCACGTCTAGGGATTTAACCGAAGCACGAAATATCAATTCAAAAGCATAAATAATCAACAAAATCACATGAACAATTAAATACCAAGCTATATGAAGAAAAACTACTAATCAATCAACTCATTATTAAGCATATAAATGTAGAGTTTTCATAATAAAATTGGGTTCTACCTAAACCCTAACATGGTTCTAGTTAGCCATGGCTTTCTCAAAAGCCATAAAAAGATTAAAAATCAAAATTATCCAAGCAAGAACAAAAACAAATAGATGAAACTTCCAACTCCAAACCCTATTCTCCGTGAAGCCGCTCTGTAGCAGTAGCTCCTCCTCGGCTGTGTAGCCGCGCCTCCCCTCCTCTTTTTTTTTTTTTCCGTCTACGAAGATGCATATGTAGTTCTGTTGCGAGGTGTATAAAGTTCGACCTAGCCAAATGCAAGGACCAGTCCAATCTTATAACTGGAATGCACGAAATTGCCAAAGGCCCAATTCAAACACTGACCCCAACTTCTAAACTCAAAGCATCACCGAAGTTTGGTCACTGCCATTCTGTCCATCACACGATCCTTCCTGGTCAAATATTTTCTTGCACCAGTTACAAAGCTAACCGACAGGCATATCCATCCATCTCCACTCAATTTACACAGCCATACATCACTTAGAATTCTTCTTCAGTTAACAAAAAGGAATCACATAGCGAACTTATATTTCCCTTCGCAGCTGTTCACTGTCCTTTATTGAGGACTCTCAATCATCTCCACCAGTTCCTGGCCTGAATCAAGTATATATCCTCCACTGAACAAAAATCTCGAGCCATCACCAGCATCTCATGTAATTGGTTCACTGCCTATTCATTCTCCTATCAACCATCGACCAAACAAAACCTATATGAATATCGGACCAGCAACATGTACATGAACTGTCTAATCACCACGAACAATCTCATCAGCTCAGCCAACTATTTCATGTCCGCCTGTAGCTTGAATCCAATAACACCTCCACCAGTTCACCAATCATCCAACATGAGCGTCTTGATGTCCTTATAGCCGTAAGTTCCATTAAATCCACTCTCGATCCGTTTCATTCAAAGCTCGAGCCCCACTAACAGGTTCACACCAAAACTCATTCAACACCAGCATCTATTCAGACTATCCCATTCAAATATGTACAACACTGCCAGCGCTGTTGTTGTTCTTTAAATAATTGAATGTTATAGTTTCTTCACCCACCGGCAGCTACAGCTTAACCACCACAGTTCCGTTGTTGTTGTTGTTATTGAATGAGCCTTGAACGGACAACACCACTTCCTATCTTTTACGAGACCTGAAATATGAGTTAACCATAGACCCATGTTTCTTCTGTGCCTCTAGCTCACAGTCCTTTCATTGAGTTGCAATTACCACAACAAATTCAACTGTTATGAGTACTGCAGGAGTCACGAAAATCAAACCCTCGTACTCCAAACAGTACCAAAGAGTCAAAGACCCTCCATCGAACAACAACACCTTATTTGGATGCTAATACTATCTCAATCAACTAAGCACCACAAGATCATGGTAGAAATGCAGCCATCAATCCCTCTCCTCACTGATTCTTCTATATCATGAACTTGTCAAACACCCACTCTAATCATCGTTATCTCTGTCTAGTGCTTGCTCCCACAAATGAACTGTCATGACAAACTTGCCACGTCTCATTATTCTCTATCCCCTAGTGAACTCGGGGCTTGAGTTAACAAAGAAAATTCTTTGTTTTCATTTGTATCCTTCCTTTCCTGGCCATGAGTTAATCAAGTGGTGCTGTCAACTTAGTTTGTTGGCTTGGTAGCCCACATTGAGTTAATTAAGCTTTCTTGGTACCGTGAGAAGCTACCTCGGTTAATATAGTCGCAAACACCAATTTAGCTCTCAATTAGCTATTTATTTTGACCTTGATCGGATTCTCTAGTAACTCCTGTAAATTGTCTAAAACAATATTATTAGTTCGATAACGAGAACTAGCTAGTATGAATAAAATATCGCATTTACGTGCTTATCACCAGCGCTGTGCCAAGCCAACAATCCGCGCCACGCCAAGCCAGCGCTGTGCCAAGCCAACAGTCTGCACCATGCCCAACCAACAGTCAGCTCCATACCAAATCCAAGCCAGCGCCCATGCCAAGCCAGCGCCCATTCCAAGCCGATCCAGCGCTAACAACTTGCCACCTTCCAGCGCCAACAACTTGCATCCTTTCCAGCGTTAACAACTTACACCCTTCCAGCGTCATCTTCTCCGCACCACAACCAGCCAAAGCAACGCCATCCTCACCCTTCGAAACAGCACCATGGCTCCAGCACTCCGTGATAAAAACCGCGCCATCTCTGCACGATCACCTACGATCACCAGAACCAGAGCCGCTTCCGCCACCCCAACGCTTCTTCAAGTATAACAACTCCAACCGTCACTAGAAACGTTGCTACTCCACCATCATGGCAAGATACTAGAAGAGCCGGAAGAAGCTGACCTCCTTTTACCACTGTTGATTTGATGGAAAGACAAAAGGTTCTCGTAAGGCTCAGACAGACGTGTTTATAACTCAAAAATAAATACCTATTTCCTCAAGACACTGACGGAGCGGCCACCATAAGAGTCACGTCAACCCAAGAGAGAGATGACAAGGAATACTTTTAACATCCGGTGCAGGCACTTCAGCAGGACGTGCACTTATAGATGAAGGGGCTCGCGTTGCTCTTGAACACCCAGTAGAAGGAAATCATCAATCCAATTTCATCACACGTAAATATCAGGAACGACTTCTCCAAAATCGGGGCAAAGGAAATCAGCAACCCTCCTGAATTCACAGAGACCCTCTTCCTGTCAGGAGATGTATGAATTTTGGGGACTTCGCCCACAAAATCATGCAGTCTATGATGAAGAAGTTATGTGAGATTCTATATTTCTACAATGCGTAGCATCAAGACATATTTGCATCCCTTAACTGCACTGCATTAGGAAATTAAAGTAGCTATTTCCAGCCAGGGAAACCGTTCCCAAACTCCAACCTCTCATGAAAAGCACGATTGATAGATTAAACCGGGGACTCCTAACCACTGTTCACTTGAGAGATGTCGAGTTTGACACAACACTGAGTGACGCAGTCTCCGGCTTCAACATTGTAACCGTCAAGGCTCTGAGAGTTTCACGGTGCCATTTCGACGTTCTCTCAAGAAGTGGCTCCGCTTCAACATTCTCCAGAAGCGGCTCCGCTTCAACATTCGCTTCAACAGCCGCTCCGCTTCAACATTCGCTTCAGTAGCCACTCCGATTTAATGTTCGCTCCAGGAGCCGCTCCGCTTTGGCATTATCTCCATAATCGGTTCTAGGATCTGAAGCAACATTTGGATCCTTAAATTTCAACGTCCTCTACAAGAGCCGAAGCCGCTTCAACACCATTCCTCCTTGCAAAGGGTCGTTCCACCACACTCCCCATGTCAAGGATCATGATCGAAGCTAGCCAATATTCGTTGTCATGGCACTACGGGAAAATTAGTAATCTACAACTGTAGATTGACAACTCGTAAATTAAAAGTTGTAAAAGATAGCATGTTTTACAACTTTTTCCAATGAAAAAGTTGTAAAAGTAAAAACCGTCCAACTCTTAGGACCAAAGAGGTCCAAAGAGTAGTGACGAGAATTAAAAAACAACAACTTTTTTGTGAAAAGGGTTGCAGAGAGAAGTGACCACCTTTAGAATTTACAACTCATATCTTAAAGGTAGTGAATAACTTTATAACAACACGCATAAGGGTTGCTGAAGATTAAAAAAAAAATTGATTTTGAAAAATGTTCTTTGAGAGATTCGAACCCAAGCCTAATGTGTGTTAGAACAAGTCATCATCCATCCTTCCGGTTTCTCAATATTGGTAGATTTGTGTTGTTTTTTTCCGATCAATATTCACAACCTTTACAAGGGTTGTAAAATGAAAATTTGACTTTGAAAAAAAAATGAGGCTAAGGTGAATCGAACCTGAACCTCCTATGTCTAAGACTTGGATTCCAACCACCCTTCCACATTTACATGTCTTCTTATATTTTACGTTTACTTTTATAAGAAAGTGATAAGGAAAAAAAAATGTTAGGGAAAAAAAAATGGACGGTTATGATGGGAGATGGAAAAGATAAGAAGAAAAAGATAAATAGACCTTCTACAACCCCCTTAAGAGTCGTCGTAGAGGTATAAAAACTTCTGCTAAATGTTTCTCACTTCTGCAAAAAAAATCCAACTTGTGCTAAATTTTTCTCACTTCTGCTAAATTTTATTCACTTCTGCAAAAAACTTCTCACTTCTGCTAAAAATATTTGTCATCGCTATTGACAACCTTTATAAGAGTTTTCGTAGAGGTATAAACACTTCTGCTAAATTCTTCTCACTTCTGCTAAATTTTATTCACTTTTACAAACTTTCATACTTATAGTAGTCCGCTCCAGGCCAGGTTTCGAACTCGGAGCCAGTTTCTTTCTCAAAGTTGACGAATTTGTGTGTGTTTAAGGTTTCTGAGAATATTCCCAAGGAATCTTACCTGTAAATATGCCAGAATAGGGTTTGTTTAAGGTTTCAGGGAATATTCCGAAGGAATCTTACCTATAAATGGATGGATTCATCGTTATGACGAAGTTTTCGACTTATAGTAGTCCACTCATGGCAAGGTTTCGATCTCGGAGCCAGGGTTTGCATAAAATATGCCAAAATATGGTTTGTCTAATGTTTCTGGGAATATTATGAAGGAATCTTATCTGTGAATGGATGGATTCATCGTTCTGACGAAGTTTCCGACTTATAGTAGTCCACTCACGGCCAGGTTTCGATCTCGGAGCCAGGGTATGCATACAATATGCCAGAATAGGGTTTGTTTAAGGTTTCAGGGAATATTCCGAAGGAATCTTACCTATAAATGGATGGATTCATCGTTCTGACGAAGTTTCGGACTTATAGTAGTCCACTCCCGGCCAGGTTTCGATCTCGGAGCCAGGGTTTGCATACAATATGCCATAATATGGTTTGTTTAATGTTTCGGGGAATATTCTGAAGGAATCTTATCTGTGAATGGATGGATTCATCGTTCTGACGAAGTTTCCGACTTATAATAGTCCACTCACGGCCAGATTTCGATCTCGGAGCCAGGGTTTGCATACAATATGCCAGAATATGGTTTGTTTAATGTTTCGGGAAATATTCCGAAGGAATCTTATCTGTGAATGGATGAATTCATCGTCCTGATGAAGTTTCCGACTTATAGTAGTCCACTCACTGATTCATCGCCAGGTTTCGATCTCTCCAACTGCCGAGCTGATCTCGGGTATGCATACAATATGCCAGAATAGGATTTGTTTAAGATTTTAGGGAATATTTCGAAGGAATCTTACCTATAAATGGATGGATTCATCGTTCTGACGAAGTTTCCGACTTATAGCAGTCCACTCACGTCCAGGTTTCGATCTCGGAGCAATGGTTTGCATACAATATGCCAGAATATGGTTTGTTTAAAGTTTCAGGGAATATTCCGAAGGAATTTTATTTGTGAATGGATGGATTGATCGTTCTGACGAAGTTTCCGACTTATAGTAGTCCACACACGACCAGGTTTCGATCTCGGAGCCAGGGTTTGCATACAATATGCTAGAATAGGGTTGGTTTAATGTTTCGGGGAATATTCCAAAGGAATCTTACCTTTAAATGGATGGATTCATCGTTCTTACGAAGTTTCCGACTTATAGGAGTCCACTCACGGCCAGGTTTCTATCTCGGAGCAAGGGTTTGCATACAATATGCCAGAATAGGGTTTGTTTAATGTTTCAGGGAATATTCTGAAGGAATCTTACCTGTAAATGGATGGATTCATCATTCTTACGAAGTTTCCGACTTCTAGTAGTCCACTCACGGCCAGGTTTCGATCTCGGAGCCAGGGTATGCATACGGAATGCGAGAATAGGGTTTGTTTAATGTTTCGGGGAATATTCCAAAGGAATCTTACCTGTAAATGGATGGATTCATCGTTCTTACGAAGTTTCCGACTTCTAGTAGTCCACTCACGGCTAGGTTTCAATCTCGGAGCCATGGTATGCATACGGAATGTGAGAATAGGGTTTGTTTAATGTTTCGGGGAATATTCCAAAGGAATCTTACTTGTAAATGGATGGATTCATCGTTCTTACTAAGTTTCCAACTTATAGGAGTCCACTCACGGACAGGTTTCGATCTCAGAGCAAGGGTTTGCATACAATATGCTAGAATAGGGTTTGTTAAATGCTTACTGTAAATGGATGGATTCATCGTTCTTATTTCCAACTTCTAGTAGTCCACTCACGGCCGAATCTCGGAGCCAGGGTATGCATACGGAATGCGAGAATGGATGTTTCCGGAATATTCCAAAGGAATCTTACCTGTAAATGGATGGATTCATCGTTCTTACGAAGTTTCCAACTTCTAGTAGTCCACTCACGGCCAGGTTTCGATCTCGGAGCCAGGGTATGCATACGGAATGCGAGAATAGGATTTGTTTAATGTTTCGGGGAATATTCCAAAGGAATCTTGCCTATAAATGGATGGATTCATCGTTCTAACGAAGTTTCCGATTTATAGTAGTCCACTCACGTCCAGGTTTCGATCTCGGAGCCAGGGTATGCAAACAATATGCCAGAATACGGTTTGTTTAATGTTTCTGGGAATATTCCGAAGGAATCTTACCTATAAATGGATGCATTCATCGTTCTTATAAAATTTCGGACTTATAGTAGTCAACTGACGGCCAGGTTTCGATGTCGGAGTCAGGGTTTGCATACAATATGCTAGAATAGGGTTGTTTAATGTTTCGTGGAATATTTCAAAGGAATCTTACCTGTAAATAAATGGATTTCATCGTTCTTATGAAATTTCGGAATTATAGTAGTCCACTCAAGGCCAGGTTTCGATCTCGGATCCAGGGTTTGCATACAATATGCCAGAATATGGTTTGTTTAATGTTTCGGGGAATATTACAAAGGAATCTTACCTATAAATGGACATTGAGCTTCATATTTATCGATTTCGATGATGTATCCTGCTAAGTTTGAAGGTTGAACCCTCTCGGAGCTTCTTGGTTCATAGTTTATTTGTCGTTATACCACATTTGAAGTTGGAATCAACACTGAGCTTCATATTTATCGATTTCGATGATGTATCATGCTACTTCATGACCTGTATGACTTGTCAAAATTACTTCATGACCTATGCGACTAGTCGAAATTCAAACCGGAAGCACAAAGAAACACACCAATTATCGAATTCATTTTTCATTTTCCCGATTCATTCTTATAAATTTTTTGGATTTTTTTATATCAAAATGTCGATAACAATGTCCTAAATTTATTAATATTTCTTTAGGTTTTTTTTTTCATGTCGAAGGTTGATAAAAAAACCGAATACAGAGTTCGTATTAGCACAAAGAGAAACACACATGTTTGTCAATCCGTATGACCATCCCAAATACAATGTCACCCGTCAGATCTTTTCTTAATCCGTATGAATTGATCCAACAAAACGTGGTCCGTCGATCATTTTGATTCAGATTCATTATTTTTTTTATTTTTTTTTCTCAACCTCTCGAACTCTAGTTTCTATCTTTCTTCCTCTCCCAAGAACACCTATCCTCTCCTCTCCTCTCCTCCGTGGATGACCACCGCTGTAATATTTTCTGTGAGAGAATAAGAAAGAGATCGAGTTAGACAGTAATCGGTAAAGATTAGTTCACTAATTTTTCCCATTCTCCACAAACACAATTTCATCTGAGTGATGAGTGACGGTAGAGAAAGTACCGATTAGGGTTTCGATTTATGAAGAGAAGAAGATCTATTCAATAATCATCTAGAGGTTGAATCGAAGATGACATAGATCTAGAAGATGAAGATGCTGCTGCTAATAATCATCTAGAGGTTGAATCGATATTTGTATTTCTGAAATCAATAAGAACATGCAATAAATGGGTTGAGCCGATGATTCTGCTGCTGTGTTCGATGGTGATGAAGCTTGGGTTATTCTTAGATTGAGATATGGAGTTGATTATGTGGCTGTATGGAAGAATTGGTGAAGATTAATGGTAATTTAGGGTTTGTAAAGGATACCAGAGATGGGTGTTTTGATGAATTAACCTCCAATAGCAGGGGAATAAAGAAATTGAGATGAATTTGGCATCATTCTGAGATGGTGAATCAAATAAATGGGTATTGATTGTTCGTGATGTATGTTGTTGGTGCTAGAATTTTGAAGATGAAATAATTGGAGATGAATCTGTTCGCCTGGGAATGGATCTACTGTGAGTTTTTGATTCTCAAGCAGGTAGCAGGTGAGTTTGGTTTTGCTTTGCAATTAGTGATTGATTGAGAAATCATAGTGGGTGAAGATAAAATTGTGAAGAGAGAATAGAGAAGAAATTGAACTACAACAACAACAATGGAGTTGGGGGTGTTGATTTAATTCAGTGACAAGGGGTTCTCGACATGTAATCAAAGGCTGAAATGGGTTCTGGCTTAATTGGTTTTGTATGGAGCTGTACTATGGAATTTGGGTCTGCTGGTATGTATACACATGGTGGTGATTTCTCCATTACCCAAGATGAAATTGATTTTGTTTTTGATAGAAATGGAACATTTTCTATGGATCTGTACTATGGAATTTGGGTCTGCTGGTATGTATTAAATGAAGAGAATCTGCTGGCTAAGGTACACATGGTGGGATTTCTCGATTAACCAAGATGGAATTGAGTTTGTTGTTGATAGAAATGGAACAATAGGAGTTGAGAGAGAGTGAAGACATGCTGTATGGGTTTAATTGATGTCTGTGAGGCGTCGATTGTGCTCTATGGGTGATGACAGGCAACGTTAGCTGCTGTACCGCAGCAATGAATGACGAGAAGTGAATACAAGGTTGAATTTTGGGTCTGTCATGGATTGATTTCTGGGGTTTGTATGTGGGTTTAAATTGAATTTCTCATTTGTGAGACAAGCACAACAGCGAAGGCAACAAATTTATGGATTTGGTGTTGTCAGAAATTGGAGGTTCTTGAGCTGGTTTGTTCGTGGCCAACATATGCTTGATAGAGATCTTGTTCGTGGTATCAACTGAAGAGACAAGCATAAATATGCCTAATCCCATCAGGCATAAATATCTTTCCGGCTTCATTTACTGATCATGCAATTAAGAATTCCAAATAAGGAAACATAAAAGCTCACTACGGGAAAAAGGATTTGATTGCATTCAAGTAGGTCCATGCAGGTAGCAAAAATGGTGAATTTTGGCTGGTGTTTGCATTGAGCGAATGGTGAGAAGTGAGAGCTGGTGCTGTAGACGTGGGAAGTGAGCTGGGATTTAGTGTCTTTGAATTGTGAGTGTACTCTTTGAATCTCCCTTTTGTTTTCCTGTTTTGTCACATGTTAAATTTTTTCGATCATTACTAATGTTTAGGTGATTTCTTTTCCATTATATATTATCTCCTTTCGTTTGAAATTACAAGTAGTCACCTAGTAATTTTCTCTATGCTCGGATTTTCTGACTACAGTTTGTTTTGTTGCTAACAAAGTTCTTTGTTGACTGATCAATTTTGTTAGTGTAAATAGACATAGGGACAGAATTTACACGTTGTCAGTAACGGTATTTTTTAGAGACCAAATTTTTTTTTTTTTGTAGAAAGTAATCCAATTGTGACTATAATTTTGATGGTCACATAAAATCTTGACATTCAACGTGTGTTTTGTTGTAGTGAGTGCTTGAGAAAATGGCGCACTGAAACAGTGGAGAAGGTGCTTGGTTAGTCAGTGAATGGAGGAGAGTAGAAGTTACATGAAAGAAGATTTATACATGGCCAGAGTGGTGTTGGGGGTCTGAATTTGTGCCAGTATTTGGAAATTGGTGGACTGCTCCTAGTCCTGCATAATTTTTGCATATAGGTTTTCCTCCAGTCTGTACATCTATCAGTTAATTTATCTATATTAGTACTAGTTTCTAAGTTTATAAAATTCATTCTAATGAACAATGGAGAACAAATTTTTTTTTATGACTGATGATTCATTCTCAATTGTTTAATTGGCAGCATTCTCAAATCAAAGCATTGCAGAAAAATATACTTTCTTTTGTGTATGTAACTCATTTGTTAAATTTCTCCGGTTACTTGCATCACGCCTAATTTCAACTTATAGTTGATTCTTCCTGCCAATCTTACATGCTCAAGAGCTATGACGACAATGCCACTTAGTTACATAACCACTTCTAGGACAATGATACATCTAAGGGAGATAGTATTACTTTGCGCAATGATGTTGTTCTTATTTCAGTAAGGGTGAAGAAGTTGTGTTTGACCTTTATTGTTTTGTTGTAGGAAGACTGGTGGAGATGAGGAACGGATGGCAGCTACTGAAGCTATCATGAAGCTTAAATAGCAGGTCCTTCAGAAGAAGGTTGTCTTTGTTACTGTTATTACAGATCTCAACACTTGCCATCGCACATGGTGAGCTCCTTATTCTTATTAGTGTGAATTAGTGCATATGTTGCTTTCACATTATCAGATAAATTGTTCAAACTTGCCTTTCAAATTAGTGAAACATTTTATCGGAAGAATATTTTAGACCATACCTTTGATATACAGAAATGGGATCAGTTTATTTAAAATACGAACGAACCATAGTTTGCTTGAGGGATGATCTGTGAGCTTATACAATCATTATTTTTTGTTTCAGGTTCAACACTGGTGTCAACCGATGCTACTGCCCTTCGGACGAGGTTGCCAAGAGGGCGTTGGTTGATGGCCTAGAGTCTTCCCAGATTCGCGTGTTTGGTTTGCCATTCAGGCCCTCGTTTTGTCGGCCTGTAAATAAAATTGCAAGAGCTCTCGGCGAAGCACTATTAAATGCAGAGAAAAGAGTTTGTTCCGGCCACATGGTGTTGTGTTGGTGTAGTCTATGTCCATGGTCTAGAAAGGTTTTACAAAAACAGAAGTGTTATAATTAATTAATTTTATTTTTTTTTGGTGTTGAAGTTCTATAAAATTGCTTATGTAGTAGTGATTATAATTGTAGTGATTATAATTGGAAATCTAATCTTCTATTTACAAATTTAATTTTGTATTTAAATTCTCAATTTTTTTTTTTTTTTTTCAAATCGAATATGCACCACAACTCATAATCCTAGTTGTCACGGAATTCACATACAACTCTAATCATAGTTGTCAAGGAATTCACATACAACAGTAACCAAAGTTGTCAACGAAATCACATACAACTCTAAGCATAGTTGTCAACGAATTCACATACAACACTTCCCAAAGTTGTCAACGAATTCATATATAACTATAATCATAGTTGTCAACGAATTCACATACAACTCTAACCATAGTTGCAAACGAAGTTTCCATAACCCCAACAAGTGTAGTGTATGAGTTATTTTCACAACCCAAGTAAGAGTTGTGTTAGGCATAAATAATTTTTTTTTGAAAGACATTCACAACTGAGCCGAGCGTGGTATATAATGGAACGACAACTGTGTTTACGACTAACATTGACGAGTTGCAAAGAATTGAGGACTTTCTACAACCCCTTCCTTGTGCAACCTATAGATAAACGTCGTCGTATATCGTATGACAACTATTTTTCGGGGTAGTTAATCGATCATTTTCACGTAGTGTGGCCACCTTTTTATCCATCCCACCAAAACTCGTAACCATGGACAGTTTGCTGGCTTACGCATCCAGCCAATCCTTTTACTTCCATGGATGACCATCCAATTATAGCCAACCTACTTTGTTCCCACGACAATATAGTATCTTATGATTACATCTTCTACCAAGAACTGTTGCCGCTCAGTTTTTCGATACCAGCCATAACTTCACCGCAGCAGTAATCACTACAAAGGTAACCCGTACTCCTCCATATTTTAGTTTCACGTGGAAGAAGTAACAAAATCACCAGTATGAACGGACGATGGTAATATCTTTATCATGGTCAACCCACTGACCATACAATATGGAAACATGTAAACCACACTTGGGGACTAAGGATCTACATGGAATCCTTTCACTGTCAAAGCCCAGAAGACATAGTTAACCAAAAGGGTGTAGCACAAGAATATCATCACCTCTATGTCTAGAAGACTCCTTCAACACTTTACGAGGCCGCGGCGGATCCCAAGCCTGGTCAGAGAAAAACAACTTCAGAAACTAAAGAAAAATGCGACTGGGGACTGCTCATCGCATTCCATCCCGACGACGATCAAAGACTCACGAGATAACTCCAGAGATGCGGCTGAAAAGATTTCTTGAAGAAATAGAGGGAGACACGATAAACAACATAACTCTCTCATTCCTGCCTCTTCCCTATCCAGAATATTTCATCCATGTGCATCCCAGCTCCACATCCATAAGAGTACAATAAGCTTGTATCAAATCCCGTGGACATGAATTCAAGGCGATGCGATGAAAGTAGGCTACACATGGGGACTACCAGCATGCGACTCTTTCACTCCCATCAACCTGGTTAACTCTGATTTCAACGTCATCACTGCTGAAGTTTTACGAGCCGCGGAAATTCCTAAACATGAAGTCGTACATGTGCATCGAAAACTCCAAAAACACACAACAAAGATACATTCACATATTCGTCCATGCCATCGAATCTAACAGAAATATAACTGGGGACTGCTCACCGCATCCCATTCCATACGATAGTCCAAGATTTAGAAGCTGGTTCAAAGGATGTCTCTCGGAACAAAGTCCTTAAAGTCTTGATAGCAGCACATCGGCAACAAAATGTCACCCAGATCCTTTATTTCATCCTGTGTCTGCAGGAGATTTCTACCATATAATCATCCACAACATATCAATCATCACGATCAGAAAGTCCAAACACTGAACAACCTAAAGTCATGGATTGACCTACAACGCAACAACAATATCCAAGATTAGCCGTGACGTGATCGTTGCCGAGCATATATTTCATCCATCCATCCCAAGAGTGCAGCAAAGTTTTGGTAAATTTTGGAATCCACTGGAGAGACACTGCAGACGAAAGCATAGATCCAGACGAGCAACAGAAGAGGGTCGATACCTCTTTTTATACGGACGGAGTTTCTAGAGTTTGAACATAATTAAGATTACTTCTTACTCCATGAAAGGGAATAGGTGACTTGGCGCGACTATGCCACCTCGGGCCCGCAACATTCTTCTTGAATTCTTCATGAATTTTGCTGTCGAGCTTTTTTCACCTCCCGAACGAGCTCAAAACCTAAATATTCCCTCGATGGGAGATATGAAATTCTTTTTCGTTCAGAATGGAGGGGCGGACCGTCAAAATACGAGTCCGTACGAGAATTATACATCGATTCTAGTAAAGGGCGCTAATAGGGTTTTGGCATGCCAAACCCTAATTTAGACAAAATTGCCATCATTCCACGGAATTAAAGCGGGTCATCATGCTTCCACGGAACAAAAGCCAGTCGTTATCCTTCCGAGGAACTCAAGATATCTCCACTCCAAGCCGACCAATGCTGACGGCTCCATTCCAATCCGACCAATGCTAATGGCTCCATCCCGAGCCAGTACAATGCCTGCGGATCCATTCTAAGCCGACCAATGCTGACGGCTCCATTCTAAGACGACCGATGCTGACAGCTCCATTCCAAGCCGATCAACGCCAACGCTCCATTTCATGCCAAGTCTATGCTAGCGGCTCCGCTTCGCATTCCAAATCCTGGCTCAGAAGACACACAACCATCCAGATCGAAGCCAGTATATTACATCTCAACCAGCCTCTACTACACCGCAGCCTAACCTGCAGCGCCACGAGCAGAATCTGTGAAAGGCCTCTAACACAAGAATAACGAACTCTCCTTACCTCTCGAAAAAGGTTAGCCATGTATTATTGACCATCTTTTCACGCCTTGTCATTTCGATTTGGTCCTTGCCTGTCACCATCTTATGCTTACCTCGTAACGATGCTCACATTCCGAGCTAAGCAGGGGACTTAATATTGATGGTGGTTTTTAGCTTAGGGTTAAAATCGTAAAACCGCATATCTGACATGACGTCACTATGACCATTTATTGAATCGATCAGCATGCTTACGTAAGAATTACCAGGGTACCTTTTTTTTACGTCCTAAGTTCCACAGCATAACCCTAAATATTGACCGACATCATCTATGCCAAAGCCTAATTCTCATGCTACCGCGCCAAGGAATGCTAACCATGCCAGCCGCACCACAGTGCCAATGGAAAACCATGCCAGCCACATCTCCGTGCCAAGGCATGCCAGCCGCACCAATGTGCCAATGGAAAATCATGCCATCCAAATCTGTGCGCCAAGGCATGCCAACCATGCCATCCGCACCATTGTGCCAATGAAAAACAATGCTTGCCACATCTCCATGCCAAGGCATGCCAACCATGCCTGCCGCATCTCCACGCCAAGACATGCCAACCATGCCATCCGAAACACTGTGCCAATGGCAAACCATGTCAGCCACGTCAAACGCACCAAGGCATTCCAACCATACTAGACGCACCATGCGCCAATGGTATTCCAAACCATTGGCTCCACCACGCCAAGCCAACCGCACCTTTCCTTGGCCCCAACCATGCTAGCCGCACGATGCGCCAATGGTATCCCAAACCCTTGGCCCCACCATGCCAAGCCAACCGCACCTTACCTTGGCCCCACCATGCCAAGCCATCCGCTCCATTTGCATTGGACCCACCATGCCGGCCTTCCCTATGCGGCTACCCAAAACCAAGGCGTGCGATGATCAACGGCCACCCTTCAATCCTAAATGAAAATCCTAGCAGTCCAAGGTCGCCAAACAGCGCATGGTAACCTTTGGCCCAAAAATCCTAGTTTTGGCCACGCCAAACCATGCCAAGGCATGCCATGCCACATGTTTCAATGGCATTCCAACCACCTTGTCGCGCCATACCATGCATGTCTTCCCTATGCGGCTACCAAAACTAAGGCGTACGACGATCAACGGCCACCCTTCCATCCTAGATACGAATCCTAGCCATCCAAGGTTGCCAAACAACGGCTGGTAACCTTAGAATTCTTCATGAGTTTTACTTTATGTTGTTTTCACCTCCCGAACGAGCTCAAAACATAAATATTCTCGCTTAGGGAGATATAAAATTCTTTTCCGTACATAATGGAGGGGCAGATCATCAAAATCCGAGTTCGTATGAAAATTATACATTGATTCTAGTAAAAGGCGCTAATTAGGGTTTCATCATACCAAACCCTAATTTAGACAAAGCCGCAAGTGCTTCCCTTCCAAGCCACACATTGCCAGTGGCTCCACTCCACGTTAAATCCCTATCGGCCATGCTTTCATGTCGTTGGCTACCAAACAAAGGGTTGCAACGATCAACGGCCACCCTTCCGTTTAAGATGCAGATCTTAGCCGTCCAAGGTCACCAGCTAATGCATGACCACCTTTGTCCCAACGCCAAAATCCTAGCCTTTCCATTCCAAAATCCTAGCCAGGCCACGCCAAAATCCTAGCCTGGCCACGCAAAAATCCTAGATTGGCCACGTCTCCATGCCAAAGCCATGTCGGCCCTGATACATGCTGCTGGATACCAAAACGAAAGCCTGCAACAATCAACGACCACTTTTTATCTAAGATGCAGATCTTAGCCGTCCAAGGTTACCAGCTTTGACCCTAGTTTGGTCGTGCCTAAACAAAGCCAAAACCCTAACTTTTGGTCGCGCCTAAACTAGGCCATGTGAAAGCCATATTGGTCATGCTTTCATTCCACTGGCTAGCAAACGAAGGGATGCAATAGTCAACGACTACCTTTCCTCTTAAGATGCAAAATCTCGACCTTCAAAGGTCACCACCGAGCCGGCAAGTCTCCCAAGATCAACTTTCCAGACAACAACAACGTGCTACACGTTTTCCACGAACACACTCGAGATATCAACGCATGTCACAAACTGGGGGATGCTCATTGGGTATTGTTTTGGCGGTTTACAGCGTGCGGCTTACACTACGCCCGTTATAAGAAAGTGTCATGTGGTTAGTAATACAGGGAGTAATGGTAAAACCCTTTCTTTTATAAAACATCAATTCCATGCATTACCAGTTACCAGCTCTTCCCATTTACTCACCCGTTTTCCATTTCTTAATGAGACCAGAGTACGTTTCACTTTGACTTGTATAAATAGGAATTACCTATTTCCACCGAACAACAAGTTCAGGTCAGGAACATAAAACACTCAGAATTATTTTGCTAGATCTCCATTTGTTAGATTCCCACTTTATGATACAAGTCGTAAAATAACTACTCTTCGAGAATCAACTATTCTGGACTCAACACTCTCTTCGCTTCCCTCTACAAAACCAACCCTTCTCCTTCACTTTGTGACCAAAGCAAGTCTGGAACGGACATTTCTTGGTTTAGAACGGATTTGTACAGATTGATCTCTCAAATCTAAAGTACACCCTTGCGGTACATTGTTTAGGGTTTAAATTCGTTTCTCACCCACTCACGCGAAATTACCGAAATCAGCAGAAACAGTTTTGATCACCCTCAAACATGGACATATCAACAAAGTCTGATATATACTTCCTACATTTCTGAATAATAATCTCTGGAGTTGTTGTCGAGTCTTTGAATATTTTATCACATCTCTGCGACCAAATACACCATGCCACTATTGCGATTTTGCATATATTATCTTCCTTGATATGACCAGCTGCTAGAGTATCAAAGAGTGTACATATCCATTCCACCAGATTAATATTAGCAGGAACTTGAATACAAAGAACACCAAACCAAACAGGTTTCACCATGAACACCCAAGAATACAATGAGTAGCTGTTTCATTCATTTGAGAGAAGAAAGAGAAACTAAAGTCCCCATTTTGTATTGCATAAGTGAGCTTGTCTCTAGTTGGGAGAATGTCCTTCACACATTTCCACAAGAAATGGTTAATTATATGAAGAAGAGGTAATCTCCATAATCTCTTAAAAATCTTCTTCATTCTAACTGGTATCATATCATTAGAGCTTTGTTCTTCATACATCTTCTTATAAGCAGATTTTACTGTAAATTTTTCATTTTTCTCTAAGGTCCAGACCATTTTATCTTCATGTTGAGGGTAAACATTCATGGAGAGAATAAGTCTTGTTGTAGAGTCTTCAAAAAGGGATAAAATTAAAGCAGAATTCCATCTTGTATTATCAGGATTGAAGACTTGTATTGTTCATCATTTATGGCACCAGTTCTGGGAGTTGGAGGAACCTCTAGACCTTGAACCCAATTATGCTTCAAGATGAGAATATAATGACCATTACCAATACTCCAAGTGCTATATTTCTGAATAAAATTAAGCTCAAAACTAATGCTAGTCCAGGACCAAGTAGTAGAAGAATATTTCTTGAGATTGAACATATCACCATTAGGGAAGTATTTTTCTGTAGAGACATAGAGCAGATAGATGTTTGATCAGTGCATATCCTCCATGCAGACTTAGCTAACAATGCTCTATTAAAAATTTGAAGATCCCTGAATCCTAAACCACCATCTTCCTTAGGAGTATTCACACTTTTCCGTAACAAGTTTTCTTCCTTTATTGGTTTTATTTTTCCTCTAGAATGTTTGTTGAGTAGAGTCTTATCTATTGTTGTTTCTGGCAGCTTGAAGCTTGTCATGTGATGCACTGGAATGGTATTAGTAACATTTCTCACCATAACTGATCTAGCGGCTTCTAACATGTTAATACATTTCCATTTTGATAACCTCTTATCATCTTGTCAACAAGAATAGAAAAAGGAATTTTCTTGTTCCTTCCAATGAAGAAAGCAACACCCAAGTACTTTTCATCATAGTTTTTAAATCTTACGATTTACGATTTGAATCTTACGATTCGCTTCAAAATTTTCCAAAACGATTCAAATCTTATCGATGAATCTATTCGGATGTGAATCTTACGATTCACATTTTGACTCATGCAATTTGCACCGATTCATAAGTCTAGACAAATCTAAATCTGTTCTTTCCATGCGAGTTTTATTAAAAATAATTTTTTTGAGACATTTTGACTCGCACTAGACCACAATAGATCGAACTCAAGAGCCATGTCCACCTAATTAAGTGCCTAACCATTGATCTAAACACTAAATTGTGTTACGTATTATTCATTATTCATATCTATAATACCAATAACATATATTTACACTTATATATTAATATATAACTCCAATATGTATATATGTATTTAGAAATTTACCATGAATCTTCGATTCACGATTCAATATACGATTCGATTCTTAAAAAGTAAAAAACGATTCACGATGCGATTCACGATTTAACAACCTTGCTTTTCATTATTGAGATTGAATTGCCTTACCCTAAGAGTACCACTTATTATCTGAAAATGAGAAGGACTCATGATTTTGCTGAAATACACAGCTGATTTGCTGAAATTAATCAATTGTCCTGAGCATAAGATGAACTCATCAATAAGTTGAAGCAATTTCCTTGTTTGATCTAGATTGGCCTTGCAAAATAACAAGCAGTCATCTGCAAATAAAAGGTGATTAATTTTAGGTGCAGACCTTGAGATTTTCAATCCAATTAATATCTTAGTGATTTCACAGTGATATAGCTTTCTTGAGAAAGCTTTCATTGCTAAGAGGAAAAGATAAGGGGAGAGGGGGTCCCCTTGTCTAATGCCTCTTGTTGGTTTGAAAGATATTGATGGAGAACCATTGATCATTATCTCTATTTGAGTTGTAGAGATACATTCAGAAATCAGTTGGCAGAACTTCTGATATATATCCATTTTTAGAGTAAGATGACCAGATCTCCTTTTTTCTTTTTCATTGCTTGAACAAGTTCTTGAACCATGAAGATGTTCTCGGATATTAATCTTCCTGATACATAAGCAGATTTCATTGGTGAAATAATATTAACCATATGCTTCTTTAATATCAGTGTTAGAACTTTGGAGGTGATCTTGTATACTGTATTACAAAGAGCAATAGGTCTTAATCTTCTGGCTTTTGAGGTGAGTTAAATTTTGGGATTAATATATAACTCTAGTATTATTAATCTTCTTCAAGAGGTGACCAGAATGAAAGAAATCCTGAACCATTTTGCAGATATAATCCTTTACTACCTTCCATTGAGTTTGATAAAAGCTTGGAGGAAAACCATCAGGTACTGGTGAAGTCCAAGGATCCATTGACATTAAGGCATTATATATTTCTTGCTCATCTGGAGCTGATATGAGTGCATTGTTGTCTTGCAGGCTGTTGCTTGCTGGGATATGTTCAATAAAATAGTAACTGTCCACAGGATTTGATGTAGAACTGATATTCTTGAAGTGAGAAACTAGCAGTTTTTCAATTGAAGTCCTATCTTGACACCATGATCCATCAGAAGCTTGCAAAGAGTCAATCTTATTCCTCACTCTTCTTTGGTTAGATCTTATGTGGAAATATATTGATTTTTTATCCATGTCATTGTAGAAAATATCTCTTGACTTTTGTCTGTTTGAGCTAGCCTGAATTTCATTGAGTTCTTCATCTTGTTTTTCCAGAGTTAACACTTGAGAAATATTATTTCCTTGAACATCAGAAGCTTGTAGTTTGGATATTTCAACTTGAATCTAAGTGATCCTTGTTTGAATATGTCCAAAATTTGACTTGCTCCATTTAGAAAGAAATTGTCTTATGTTTGCTTGTTTATCACACAAAACATAAGCAGTTGAACCTGAAATGTTAGAATTCCATGCATTTACAATTTCATTTGCACAAGAGTCTTTTTGAAGCCAGTGTTGAAAGAACTTCCAGTTTTTACCTGTAGAACTAGAAGGACTATAGAGGGATAGTAAAAGTGGAGTATGATCAGATCCTAACTGAGCAAGATGTTTGAGAGTAGCATCAGGATATTTTACTATAATTTCACTATCAGTAAGAGCTCTGTCTAGTCTAGATTTGAATTTACCTGTGCCATGGCTATTGCTGGTCCAAGTAAAAACATTACCACTAAATTTCATATCATGCAAGTCAGACTGTTTTATGGCATATGACATTTGTTTGGCATCCTAAGAAAATTTGTAAGAGAGAGAATTCTATCATCACTAATTTTAGTCTCACAAAGAAAGATGATGCCTGGAGAGTACAAATTATTTAGTTGAAGAAGCTGATCTCTGGTGGCTTTACCTAGAAATCCTTTGACAATTCCAACTGATTATCCTCATGATTTTGTTACAATACTGTAACTTGATACTCCAGTTGAAATTAATGTAACTATCTAAGACAGTTGAATGGCAGTATATGTCAATAATATTAAAAACATTAAAAGCAGAAGAGAACAGAAGCACTTTGACTGTAAATCAGAAAGATAGAAATTATCTATGAGAATATTAATACAAGACACTTAGTATTAAAGGATTCGGACCCAAGCTTGGGGAAGGTTACACACAAAAATATGATAATGTGTGAAATTGAATTGGATCAAACATGAACTTGAATTCGGAAATAAGATAATCGAGAATCATGGGGTGTGGCGCATCTTAAATGCCTCCACGGTAAACTTTCTAAAGCCAAAGAAGAAATAAAAAGACTAAATATGAGGTACGAGGGTCCCAAAAAATGACAAGAAAACTGAAGTAATTCAGAGAGCTACAGAGAAGCTTTAAACTGAAACTAATTTTTCAAATGATGCTGGCAGGATACATGAGAGAGTACTTAAGCGTGCAGAAGATGCATTGAAGAAGACCAAGGATAAGAAGCCTCCTAGTAATGAAAAGCTTTATAAAGGAATACCATATACAGCTCATAAAGCAATGTCAGTAACTTCCTGTTCTCCTATGAAAACCACATGACAACCTGAAAGCAAACAAACATCATTAGCGAACACAGATCAGTAGAACAATACGTTGAGTAAGAGTTTACTCTCAGAAACAGCAAAATGCAAGCAAAAAACCGTATTTCCATACTCTAATTACATTGTGAGCAACGTGCTACCCGTAAATGTGAAAATGCAAGTAATACTCATGTTTTTCGTACTCTAATTGAAGGTGCAAGCAACATACTATCAATTAGAGAAATGCAAACAAAAGGCCATACTCACATTCAAACTAAGTAAAGGAAAGCCACCTATACTATCAAGTATCAATCACCAACATGTGCTTTCTAACCTTGAGTATTTTCAGGCTCATGAGAACTTTCAAAGATGTATTTGCACAAAAATATTAGGGATTCAGTGAATTCAACGCGTTTTGTCAGATTCCAATCAAGCCTTTGTAACTATAGAAAGTAATCTATGGTTGTTTGGATGCTTTCCTCAGTATATGCTGTTGGAATTAATTACAATAATCGAATGCAAATGGGAAATAATACTTAGATTACACTGATAGTAGTAACAAATAACTCAATAAACTTAGTAGAGGCACGTATGAGATACGCTGAGCTAAAGGTAATATTGCCTGCTACTCCTCTGAGATGCTATAGCAATTAGCTAACTACCTCCAGGATACAACTACTGTTAGTTCTCCTCTATGTGTAGCATACACAGAGAGAACCCTTAGAACTTGGCAGCAAAAATAAAAACAAAAACACAAATTGAAAATACAAATTGTTTCTGAGTAATGTAAAAACAATTTTATGTTTCTGTAAACTATATTTCTGTGAACTAAAATTATGTAAATCAAGAAGTAGTTATACAAAATTATGTTTCTGTAAACTACAACTTGTTTCAGAAAAGAACTGAACGTTTTCTGAGTTTTAAGACAAATATGAATAAGAACTTAAGTTTCTGAAAATAATTAGAGAAGAAGGAAAAATTCAGAAGATAAGAGTTCTGAATGGTATGTCTTTAAACTGAAAGCCTTAAATCGTATTTATAGGTAAGAATTCGAACGTTTGAGACACAGATCCGTAAATCACGCGTTCAATTTGTCGGAAGAGTAAAAGCAAAAAGCATCCGTTAAAATAACAGTAAAAAACGCATCTGTCGGGCAAGATTCTTCTCGACGAGAAATATCTGTGCACAGGTGTCCACACGCGTGATATTAAAGATTCTTTACGATGAAAACAGTTAAGAGAATTCACGCGTGAGAATTAACCGTGTGTGACTAAAGATGATTCTAGTGGCTGTCGGATATCCAAAACCGAGAAGGCAAAGAATAAAATTCTTTACATGTGTGGGAGAAACGAGTGGAAATTTTCAGTAAAAATAAAGGGTCGGATAAACCCACACCCACACCCACACCCACACCCACACCCACACCCACACCCACACCCACACCCACACCCACACCCACTCCCACGCCCTCACCCTCGCCCTCGCCCTCGCCCTCGCCCACGCCCTCGCCCTCGCCCGAGCCGAGCCGAGCGAGCATGCGTGCTTCTGTGCGAAGCACCGCGCGAACGGGAAAGGCAATAAGAAATGCAATAAGGTTTAGGCACCCTTGCCATAGTCTAGGGCTTTCCCCATACACAAAGGTCTAAAGACCCAAAGGGCCATGCCCTTATGGCTAAACCAATGATATTTAAGTCTAAAACTCTTAGTGTTTTAGTCTATATGGGACTAATGTTTTATTCATTCACATGAAAAAACATCTAGGGAGCAATAGGTCTTGGGATCAAAACATGGTCCATGCATTTTTTGATTAAAACAAAACATTGTTTTTTCTAACAATCCCCCACATGAATAATAAAACATGTCGATAAAACATGATAAAACATAAGGCAACAAAATAGGCTAAGGTGTCCCAAAGATTGAACCTTAACTTAGTGAGAGGTTACCTGAACTGCTTGTTGATACGGTGAACGCAATGTCTTGAACCGCCAACAAAGAATGAAATTCAGAAATAACAGCCACACTTGATGCCTCAACCGAAGAAAACAGCTGCCAAACTCTTGCGGTTGTTCCCATTTTGGCCGTGGGATAAAATCCCGGATTTAATGAATGTCTTTAGAGAATCAGCTAAAATTCTCATAGGAAGCGGCCACATTTCCAACATCCACAAAGGTGGGTCCATAAAGAGTGTCCTGCCACACCCCGCTTTAATCAAATCCATGGAACCCATTAAGATCTCAAAAGATCATCCTGTAAATCCTGCAGGCTGCACTATCACACGGTTACACCATAGGGAGGGACTAAGATAGTGCTTTCACAATATCACCATAAATTAGTTGTCTCATTGAACCTTGATCTTGGAAATCCAATCACAAGGTTTAGTATCCTTCATGGTGATTTATTCTATGAGCTTAAGTCCCATCCCCCTCGATGTGGATTTAACTTCCTCTCTCGGTAAACCTTTCGTCAAAGGATCTGCAAGATTATCTTTGGATTTTACAAAGTCTATCGAGATAATACCAAAGAGAGAGTAGTTGTTTCACCGTCTTGTGTCTTCTACGTATATGTATAGACTTTCCGTTGTATACATTGTTCTTTGCGCAACCAAGAGCAGCTTTACTGTCACAGTGGATGGAGATTGAAGACACAGTCTTGGGCCAGTGGAATTCCTCCCGGAAACATCGCATCCATTCAAATTTCCTATCCATCTTTTTCCAAGGCTATAAACTCAGACTCCATAGTGGATTTAGCTATACATGTCCTGTTTGGTAGACTTCCATGAGACAAACGCACCTCCAAGCAAGAAGATGTACCCACTAGTAGATTTGCACTCTTGAGTCTGATATCCAGTTGGCATCACAATACCCTTCCAGACAGCAGATACTTCCCAAAACTTAAGCAATAGTTTGAGGTCCCTCTCGTGTAACGTAAAACTCAAGAGAGCATTCAGTGATCCTGCCCTGGGTTGCAAGTATACCTGCTTAATCTACTCACAGAGTAAGCAATATCAGGTCTTGTACAGTTCATCAAATACATAAGACTACCAATAATGCGAGAATACTCAAGTTGATCAATACCCTTACCCTTGTTCTTTTTCAATTTACAAGTGGGATCAAAAGGAGTAGATGCAGGTTTAGCATTTTCATAATTAAATCTCTTTTGTACGGTTTCAGCATAATGAGATTGACTAAGACTATATCCATCAGACATCTTTCTGATTTTCATCCCTAAGATTACATCAGTAGGGCCTAAGTCTTTCATGTCAAAATTATCTCTAAGCATGCTTTTAATGGTATTAATAATATCAAGGTTACTGCCTAATATGAGCATATCATCAACATATAGGCATACAATAACATGAGAATCATCCACAGATTTAATGTAAATACATTTATCAGATTCATTAACCTTGAATCCATTAATTATCATAACATGATCAAATTTTTCATGCCACTGTTTAGGTGCTTGTTTTAAACCGTAAAGAGATTTGTTTAACTTGCATACTTTGTTTTCATAACCTTTTACTATAAAGCCTTCAGGTTGATCCATATAGATTTCTTCATTCAATTCACCATATAGAAAAGTAGTTTTAACATCCATCTGATGTATATGGAAATCATAAATTGAAGCAATAGCAATCAACATTCTAATCGAGGTGATTCTAGAGACTGGTGAATAGGTATCAAAGAAATCTACTCCTTCCTGTTGTCTATAGCCTTTAGCTACCAACCTAGCTTTATATTTATCTATAGTTCCATCTGTTCTAAGTTTCCTTTTGAACACCCATTTGCAACCTATGGATTTACTTCCAGGAGGCAAGTCTACAAGCTCCCAAGTTTCGTTTTGCTGAATGGACTCCCATTCCTTTAATGAAGCTTCTTCCCAGAAAGGAGCTTCTGGAGAAGTCATAGCTTCCTTATAGGTTTGGGGTTCAGACTCTACCGTAAGAGTCAAAAAATCAGGGCCAAAACTTGTTTCAGTTCTAACCCTCTTACTTCTTCTTGGTTCGTCTCATACTCCAAAGTTGGAGTTTGACTAGTCGATGGAACATCCGGGAGGTCATCATGGACCCTTTTCCGAGGTCCAGACCTTAAAGGAAATATGTGTTCATAAAACACAGCATCTCTAGATTCCAATATGGTATTCTGACCAATGTTATTATGGTCAGAACTGATGACCATAAACCTGTGTGCAATTGTATGCTCAGATACCCTAAGAAAACACATTCGACTGTTTTGGGACCTATTTTAGTTTTCTTGGGATGAGGAATGGCCACCTTGGCCAAACACCCCCACACTTTAAAGTATGCATATGAAGATTTTTTACCATTCCACAATTCGTAGGGAGTTTTATCTGATTTTTTTAAATGGAACTCGGTTCAAAATATAGCATGCCGAGAGGATAGATTCCCCCCACAAGTTCGAAGATAACCCTGAACTTGTCAACATAGAATTTACCATATCTATGAGTGTTCTATTTTTCTTTCGTCTACACCATTCGATTCAGGTGAATATGGTGCAGTGGTTTCATGAATGATTCCATTATTTTTACAAAACTCTCCTATGGGTATCACATACTCACCGCTACGGTCGACCTAAGAGTTTTAATATTAACTCCTTTTTGGTTTTCTACTTCAAGTTTATAAAACTTGAAAGCCTCTAAGGCCTCATCTTTACTTCTAAGAAGATGAACCTGACAGTATCGTGAGTAATCATCTATGAAAGTGATATACCATTTTCTACCACCTCTTGTTGGTGTTGATTTCAAGTCTCCTAAATCCGAGTGTATTAATTCCAAAGGAACTGTTCTACGTTCAACACTTTTATTAAATGGTTTTCTTGCATATTTAGATTCAACACAGATTTCACATCTTTGTTTTTTATCAAAGTTTATTTTTGGTATGCAACCTAAATTAGCAAGTCTTTCTAGCGATTTGAAATTAACATGCCCAAGTCTATCATGCCAAACATGTGAGGAGTCACAAACATAAACAGAAGAAGATGCATTAACATTCAATTTAAAATCGATACACTAAGCTTAATCATGTTATCGGTAACATAACCTTTTCCTACGAATTCACCATGCTTAGAAATCACAACAAGATTGGACTCAACAACAATTTTAAAACCTTTTCCTAGCGGGGATGGTTTCGAGATAAGATTTTGCATATGTCCTGGGACGTAGAATACGTCATTCAATGAGAGAGTTTTTCCCTGAGTTAGCTTCGAGTTCGACCTTGCCTTTCCCCACCACTTTCGCAGTGGAAGAGTTTCCCATGAACAGGTTTCTCATCATCTCCTACTATGGCATAGGAGGAGAAAGCATTTCTCAATTTGAGACATGCTTGGTGGCTCCAGAATCAAGCCACCAGTCTCTCACATTAGTCATACTAGAGACAAGGTCGACTTCGACACCATGCCGTTGAAATATCCAGAGTCCTCTACTATGTTTGCCTTATTTTTATGTTTTGGATCATATTTGATCCTTTTAGGGGCCTTACAGTCTTTAGCCATATGTCCAGGGTTTACCACAATTAAAACAGTCGCCTTTGATGGTGTGCTTAGTGACACCACCTCTAGGCTTAAAATTGTTACCTCCGGGTTTTCGACGCCTGTTACGTTTATTACCCATTTTGCTTTGGATTCTCCAGGGTTTTCTTTGAAGCAGCTTTATCGTCCAAAACATGAGCTTTGTTGGACATGTTTTTGCTCAGATCATGATCTTGTCCTTGCTGCACATAAGCTCCTCAACCTGGATCTTTTTGCCAAGCTCCACCATGGCGATTTCACGAGTCTTGTGTCGCAGCCTCCTCTTGTATTCGCTCCATGAGGGTGGAAGCTTTTCAATCACAAATTTGATACTTGTAGAACTTCATCAAAAGTCATTCCTTCAAAGAAGAATCTCGCTGATGAGGAGTTGAAGTTCGACGAACTGTTCTACCACAGATTTTCACCATGTTGTATTCTATGAACTTAGCCATCAAGAACTTCTTACTTCCAAAGAACTTCAAAGATGATATTTTCTTCTAGAGCTTCCCATAAATCAAAAGCATTAAAATCTTCTTTTGCATTATAGAAGTCATACAAGGAGTCATCAAGACAGTTAAGAATATGATTCTTGCACAAATAATTCTTCCTATTCCACTGTCCAATTTATCTTCATTACCACGGCGATGAAGTTTTCTCGAGGGTTTATCTAAAGCATATCCATCTAACCTTTGGTCATTTAGGAAGAATAGCATTTTAGACTGCCATCTCTTAAAGTCCTTACCACTGAACTTTGGTGGTTTTTCTACAGTATTCTTTCCCATGTTCTTACAACAAAGAATATTACAGTATTATAATATTATTATAAGGCACGGTATTACCTTTAGATTGTTGGAATTAATTACAATAATCGAATGCAAATGGGAAATAATACTTAGATTACACTAATAGTAGTAACAAATAACTCAATAAACTTAGTAGAGGCACGTATGAGATACGCTGAGCTAAAGGTAATATTGCCTGCTACTCCTCTGAGATGCTATAGCAATTAGCTAACTACCTCCAGGATACAACTATTATTAGTTCTCCTCCATGTGTAGCATACACAGAGAGAACCCTTAGAACTTGGCAGAAAAAATAAAAACAAAAACACAAATTGAAAATACAAATTGTTTCTGAGTAATGTAAAAACAATTTTATGTTTCAAACTATATTTCACGTGAACTAAAATTCTCAGTAAATCAAGAAGTAGTTATATAAAATTATGTTTCAGAACTACAACTTGTTTTAAAAGAACTAACGTTTTTACGAATTTTAAGACAAATATGAATAAGAACTTAAGTTTCTAAAATAATTAGAGAAGAAGGAGAAATTCAAGATAAGAGTTCTAATGGTATGTCTTTAAACCGAAAGCCTTAACTCGTATTTATAGGTAAGAATTGAACGTTTGAGACACAGATCCGTAAATCACGCGTTCAATTTGTCTGACGAGTAAAAGCAAAAAGCATCCGTTAAAATAACAAAAAAACGCATCTGCGGGCAAGATTCTTCTCGACGAAAATCTCTGCACAGGTGTGTCCACACGCGTGAGATTAAAGATTCTTTACGATGAAAACAGTTAAGAGAATTCACGCGTGAGAATTAACCGTGTGTGACTAAAGATGATTCTAGTATCCAAAACCGAGAAGGCAAAGAATAAAATTCTTTACATGTGTGGGAGAAACGAGTGGAAATTTTCAGTAAAAAGAAAGGGTCGGATAAACCCACGCCCACGTCCGAGCCGAGCGTGCTTCTGTGCAAAGCACCGCGCGAACGGGAAAGGCAATAAGAAATGCAATAAGGTTTAGGCACCCTTGCCATAGTCTAGGGCTTTCCCCATACACAAAGGTCTAAAGACCCAAAGGGTCATGCCCTTAAGGCTAAACCAATGCTATTTAAGTCTAAAACTCTTAGTGTTTTAGTCTATATGGGACTAATGTTTTATTCATTCACATGAAAAAACATCTAGGGAGCAATAGGTCTTGGGATCAAAACATGGTCCATGCATTTTTTGATTAAAACAAAACATTGTTTTTTCTAACATATGCAACTATTTAGATACATTCTTCGAAAATGAGTTGAAGGCAGACACTAGTAGCAGAGAAGAAGAAAAACCGCCGACCTTATATAGAAATGAGTTCCCACTTTAGATTGCTCCAGGAACCCTTCTGCTATCCACAGTAATTCAGAGCTTCTCGACTCTTTGTTGATGCAAGCTCAGTGGCAAATCTACGTTTGGCTAACTATTAGAAAAACATGAAAATAAGATGGGTTGGCTCGGATGATCTACAAAAGTTTACAGGAATTGATATTGATTTCAAAATCTAATTATAACAGATAAATAGAACCTCTCAATTTCATAATCTGTTAAGTGGATATTTACCATTTCGTTCTTCCGCATCCTAATGTAATCGTTTTGTTCGTCCTGAATTAACACAACCACAGAAAACAGAACTAGTTCATGTTCAAATAGTAATTCAGTTATACGCTTTTCTATTGGTAAGTTTATCAAGCGGCTTTCATTCTGTAGTGACGTTAAAATATTGAGTTCAAAGTCACGACGACTAAGTGGAAAATACATATAGAAACGAGGGCATCAAAAGAACAAAATAACGAAGGAGAATACTCGAAGGTGTGAGAAGCGATGAAATTAGTTTAGAATGTTGACCTTTACTAACACTGCGTTCAAGGTTGTTGTTGGTACATATTGGATCGACAATGTTAACCTTGATTTTCTTGGCCATTTTGAACAGGAGGATACACTGAAGAACTAACATTGAGGAAGGTTCCTTGAGTAATAACTCTCCGGTATCCTTTCAAGGAGATTCCACTGTAAGGCATTACACAAAACAGTTAAATGGGAACTATTTTCAGTAAATGACGACACAATAGGGTTTCGACTATACATCTAGGAGTACCTGTCATATCTGGGACCGCTGTAATGGGGATAGGACCCCAGAGGCTTAAACAACAGTTGTCCCAATCACAATTACTGAAAAATTCCAGGAAACGATTAAAGAACCTGCAAATGTACAGACAAACACCTTTGGTTGTAAAGTTTGATAAATTTGAAGTCATAAAGAGCACAAAGGTAGGAAATATGGACTTCTAGTCACCTCATGAGACCCAGCAAAAGAATAAATATGTACAGTACCAACGTCTCAAGAGCATAGGTTGAAATCAGGACATGCACCCAAAATACGACTCCCACAATAGCACCAAGCTTTAATTAGGGTAATCCTGCGCTTAAAAAGATGGTTTTGGTCGATCAAATGGCCAACTTACAGACATAATTAAGGACTTTTGTTAGCCAAGGTGCACAACTCAAAATGAGTCATGAAGGATTTCTTCTTCGAAACAGAGATTACACATAAAGTTTGATGTTTACCTCCTCGAGGATATTTCTACCCCTATGTTTTCCACGAGGCCTTATATTATCTTCACCAACAAAAGCCTAAAAGGATGAATACAAAGATAAAACTACAGCTTAAAGCAAGAACAACTGATAACTAATTCCCATTCAAATGGAAAAATCAGTTGATAAACTTAAAGAGATACCTTGGCTTGAATGAACCTCTTTTAAACGGAATTCAGCAGTATCACTCTTCTCTTCATTCTTCAACATAATACCAACTTCATTAGCCCATGTATCCTTCACGTTTGGATTACCACCAAATGCGGTCAAGTCAATGTCCCCATCTGGTAAGTTGTTTTCAGTGGTACCGACCCAAATGTAACCCCAAGAACATAAGACTGATAGGTATTACCTAATCTGAACCACTGATCTATAGTTGATGAGATGTGAGCTCCTAATTATTGCTTTTTCTGTCACTTATTTTTTCCAAACATCAGAAAATTTGAAGCTAAGTTTTCGGTTACAAGTTCTTACGAAGGTCATCCTCAACCATCATATCCTCCATATTCATCATCGTTTGGGGATGTACCAACATAACAGGGATTGAGGTTTCAAAACCAGACACAGGAAAGAGAGAGTTCAAAGAGGCTGTGCCAGCAATCGCAGAGGTGAATGAGAAAGGAGACGACCTTGGCAATGGTGCGGAGCTGCCAAGAGGAGTTGTTAATGATCCAAATGAAAACCCCGTTGATGCAGAAGGTGTAGAACCAGCATCGGGTCTTAAACCCCAGAATGAAAACCCTCCAGTTGAGGTTCCAGAGGCAAATTCAGAACCGAAAACAGGAGACGGAGTAGACTGAGACTCGAACTGTACAAACTAATTTGCAGTTGTCTCAGAACTGAAATAACCAGCAGTCCTAGAGAAGGATGTTGAAGAACTTTGACCAAACCCAGTACTTCAACCAAATGGATTAGCAGCAGGGGGTAAATTACCAAATGGAGAACTAATAGAGCTCACTGCAGTTGAGCGGTAAAGCCAAAGGTTGGAGAGGGAGCAAAAGACCCAAATGGACTCAGCGTGCTATTAGTAGATGGTGCAGTCCCACTTCCAGTTTCAGCAGTGGCTGCCTTTGCGCTGAATACTGATGATCCAGTTGTAGATGCAAAAGGACTTGGAGTCTGAGATTTGTTATTCGCGAAGGGATTCACTGCACCATGAGCATTGAATAAAAAATTCCGTTTCCAGTAATTGTAGTAGTAAATGGCGTGTCCCCGGTTAGAGTTTAGATTGCCAAAAGGTGATGGATGCTTTATTTTACCCTCTAAATGCATATCCTCTGAGCCAGACGATGGCAATTGCAGTAGTTGAGGTAAATGAAACAACAGCTGTGGTAGAGCTATAACCAAACTGGTACAGC
>JAJJWX010003773.1:0-101017 GCA_023529315.1 Papaver bracteatum | reverse complement strand
GTAAGAATATTTGTATATGTAGAAATATCCTATTGGGCCATGTAATATCTTTGGTTAATTAAGAATATTGCTAAATATATTGGTTACCATTTATTGGGCTTATTTCCTATTATATCTTTCTTGATGGACGGTCGAGATTGATTGCTAAAAACCTCATCAAGAACCTACGATCGAGATTGATTGCTAACAACCTCATCAAGAACCTACGATCGAGATTGATTGCTAACAACCTCATAAGGAACCTACGGTAGAGATTGATTGCTAACAACCTCATCAGGAACCTTGGTCCTCCTTATACCTATAAAAGGAACTCTATAGCCATCAGTATAAAGCAAGAAGAAGAAATTTCATTTCATTACACAAAAGGTCAAGAAGGAGAAACCAAGTTATTCCACTTCTACTCTACGGGGTAATTGCATCCTTGGAAGATTGCTTCATCAATCAATGGCTTCATCAGGTAATATGTTTTAACACAACTATGTATATTTGATTATCATATTGTTCAAAGATCCAACCATAATATATATATATATAAATATGAAAATCTTATATTTGGTATCAGAGCATGGTTTAGAACTATATGATTTTCTATGATGTTGTATGCATAAATTGTGTGATATGAATTAATAAGAGATCCTTTTATGAAATTTTTCGTAAGTCTGTTAATGAATCTTGATGATCAATTTTTTGTTGTTTTGATCAAGTCTCTACTGAAGCTTAGGGAGAGTCGTAAGTGATTAAATGAAAACACTATTATAGTTAGTAGTGTTAGTAGCTTTGAAAAATTAGGTGTGCTAATAATTGTCGAACTCGCATGCTGCTACAAATCATTAAGATCAAATTATTTAATTTTTAAAATCATTATTTAACTTTAATCATTATTTGAATACAAATTAAAGTTAATTTATTGAATAGTTAGTTATAAAATATAAATATTGGTTAAAGTTAAAGTTATAAAATAACTTCCCACTATGATTTGTATTATGTTAATTATAAAATAGAAATAATAGTTTATATTTTATATTATTCCCACTGATTAATAGTTTATATTATACTCATTATTTGAACTTTAACCAATAAAATAACTTTAATCATTATTTAACCAATAAATCATTATTTTTAAGTAGGTCTCTATCAATGTACACCGAACGGTGACCGACTCTGTAATTGTTTAGAGTCAAACGTGTCACTGTATCAAGATTTGGTCTCGCAATTATTTTGAGACAAAATTATGACCAACATGTTACGTTATTCAATCAGTTTAAGTTGGTGGCCCCAATGCGTTTTATGTGAATCAAGAATTGGATACCAAAGTAACCGTCTGTATGGGTTAGACTCATGTATAATAAAATAGTCATTTTCCTGTTTAACTTCGGCATAACTGACTTTGACTGATTGTTTGACTTCCGCTGTTGACTTTCACATGATGTATTTTTCCTGGACAATTTTTTATTTCAAATATAGCCTAACTTGAATATGTATAGGTTATTAAAATGTTTGAATTGTATGCTCTTTAGCTATCATCACAGTGATACTAAAGTATTATGTTATATTAACATGTCATTTTAAGTCAACATCGTTTTGTGCAATCACATAAGAATAACTATCACCCACATGAGATGTTTATTCAAGTGTTGGTATATATAAACATAAAGAAATTAACCATTTAATCATACATATTAGAATGAAAAGTTACCCACAGGTAACTCTAATTCACATGTTTGAATAAATATTATGATTATGTATGTAACCATGAAAGGCAAAATGTCCACATATGTTTGTCTTTGCTTGCTTATATATGTGTAAATGTTTTTTTATGACTTTATGACATGATTGTTGTTTTAATAAGATTCTACCCACAGGAGTTTCTTAATTTATATGTGTGTGAGTATGACTTTGTGTATCTTTGTCATGTTTTACAGCTTCTAGTTCTAAGTCTTTGCATTCGTATACTTCTTATATCCCATTCTTCAATGGCACCAACTTCTCAGAATGGAAAGAGAATGTTGAGTTCACTTTGGGTGTGTAGGATATTGACCTTTCTCTCCAAATTTAAAAGACAATTATAGATGATAAGAGTTCCACTTACGATAAGGATCTCTTAAAAAAGTGGGAGAGAAGTGATAGACTGAGCATATAGTTGATGCGAATGCACATTGATGCAAACATCAAATAATCACTTCACAAACAACCTAAAAGTGCTAAGGACTTTATGGACATTGTAAAGGAACACTTTAAGACAACAGATAAGTCTCTAGATGGGAAATTGATGGATGATCTTACCACCATGAAGTATACCGGTGTAAGGTCAATGCACCAACACGTGATAGAAATGCGTAGCATTGCTGCTAAGCTCACTGAGATGAAATTAAATGTGGATGAGAACTTTCTTGTCCAATTCATTCTCAACTCGCTACCACCACAATATGCCCCCTTTCAAGTGCATTACAACACTATTAAGGAAAAGTGGACAGCAAATGAATTGGGAAACATGGTGGTTCAAGAGGAAGCTAGGCTAAACCAGCAAGGTCTTAATCAAGTGCATTTTGTCAACCGAGGAGTGAACAATAAGCGTAATCCTGCAAAGGGAAATAAGGGAGCACCAAAGAACAATTTTGTTCAACCTGAAAAGAAGAAAGCAAAGAAAGATGACAATAAGTGTCTTTTTTGTAAGAAACCTGGTCATTTTCAGAAAGATTGCATTAAGCGTCAAAAATGGTTCGAGAAGAAAGGTAATCCTTTGGGATTCGTAAGCTATTTCGAAACAAATTTGACTGTTAAAGAACCTTCTTTATCATGGTGGTTTGATTCTGGTGCTAATGTTCATGTTTCTAATTCGATGCAGGGATACCTTTCAACCCAAATCACAAACCAGAATGAAAACTTCCTTTTTATGGGCGATGGAAATAAAGCCCCAGTTAATGTTGTAGGAACCTACCGTTTGATTCTAGATCATGGATACTTTCTTATTTTAGAAAACACTCTTTATGTTCCAACTATTTCTCGCAATTTAATTTTAGTTTCTCAACTAGATAGACAAGGTTTTCAATTTCAATTGCCAATGGAACTTTTAGTTTGTTTAAAGATTTTAAAGTTATTGGTTCTGGTTATCTTTATAATGGTCTTTACAAGTTAAATTTATCACCATCATCAATACCTGGAACCTATTTAACCATGCATCACAATGATAGAACTGAACATGCTGAGGGTAATTACTCATTATTGTGGCATGAAAAGATGGGACACATATCTCGTGAAAAGCTTCAAAGATTGGTAAAAGATGGGATTCTACAGAACCATGATTTTACTAATTATAAGAGTTGTGTGGATTGTATTAAAGGCAAAATGACAAAACACACAAATAAAGGTGCCACAAGAAGTTCCGAACTCCTTGAAATATTACATACAGATATTTGTGGACACTTCGACGCTCCAACTTTTGGAGGAGAAAAATATTTTATCACCTTTATTGATGATTTTTCACGTTATTGTTATCTTTACTTATTGCATGATAAATCTCAAGTCGTGAATGATGTGGAGAAATTCATTACCAAGTTGAAAGGCAATTAGAAAAGAAGGTGAAAATCATTAGGTCTGATAGGGGTGGAGAGTATTATGGAAGGTATGACGAGACAGACAACATCCTGGACCTTTCGCTTTACTTCTTCAAAAGCTTGGAATTGTTGCTCAATACACAATGCCAGGTTCACCTTGGCAAAATGGTGTAGCATAAAGGCGAAATCGTACTATAATGGAAATGGTTAGAAGCATGATTAGTCATGCGAGTTTACCCTTAAGTTTGTGGATGTATGCTCTTCGTTATGCTGTGTACATTTTAAATAGATTTCCAAGCAAAGCAGTTCCAAAAATTCCTTTTGAACTGTAGAAGGGATGGAAACCTAGTTTAAAACACCTGGAAGTTTTG
Source organism: Papaver bracteatum (assembly GCA_023529315.1). Taxonomy (NCBI): domain Eukaryota; kingdom Viridiplantae; phylum Streptophyta; class Magnoliopsida; order Ranunculales; family Papaveraceae; genus Papaver; species Papaver bracteatum. The sequence goes on along the minus strand of JAJJWX010003773.1, from coordinate 97,092 downwards.
GGTAGTTCAGCAGAAGAGAAAGTTTATAATCCCAAAGAAAAGAAATTGGATATGAAAACTGTTAGCGGTTACTTTATTGGTTTTCCTGAAAAATCCAAGGGGTATATTATTTATTGTCCTAACCATAGTATGAGAATTGTTGAAACTGGAAATGCAAAATTCATTAAGGATGGCGAAGTTAGTGTGAGTACACCAGTGCAAGAAAAATCTGTTCAAGAAATCAAAGTAATAATCCTTTTACCTCAGATTTCTACAGATATTGTGACTCTTCCGGTTGTAGAAACGAATGAAGAGGGAGAAACACAAATAACGGCACTGGAGCTTCATGATGAGACTATTGCCAATGAAGAAATTGTAGAACAACCACAAGAACTAGCCTTAAAAATATCTACTAGAGAACGGAAAAGGGCTATTTCTGATGATTATGTGGTTTATCTACAAGAATCGAATTTTGATTTAGGGACTATGAAAGATCCAGTTTCTTATTCACAAGCTATCAAGTGTAGTAATTCTAATAAATGGATTAATGCTACGAAAGTAAAGAAAAAATCGATGGATGATAATGGAGTCTGGGAATACGTTGAATTGGCTGAAGGACACAAAGCAATCGGGTGTAAATGGGTCTTTAAGACCAAACGCGATTCTAATGGCAATATTCAATGTTATAAAGATAGACTTGTAGCCAAGGGTTTCACTCAGAAATATGGCATTGATTACAAAGAGACTTTTTCTCCCGTGTCAAAGAAAGACTCTCTCAGAATTATTCTGGCATTAGTAGCTCAATATGACCTTGAGTTACATCAAATGGATGTGAAAATAGATTTTATTAATGGTGAGCTTGAGGAAGATATTTATATGTGTCAACTTGAAGGTTTTGTCCTAGAAGGACAGGAACACATGGTCTGCAAATTTAAGAAATTAATTTATGGACTTAAGCAAGCCTCCAGGCAATGGTATCTAAAATTCAACAAAATCATTCAAAAATTTGGTTTTGAAGAAAATGCTATAGATCCATGCATATACCTCAAGATCAGTGGGAGGAAGTTCATATTTTTGGTATTGTATGTAGATGACATACTACTTGCGAGTAGTGATCTTGGCCTTATACATAAAACAAAGGAATATCTCTCGAAGAGTTTTGAAATGAAAGATATGGGTGAGGCTTCTTATGTAATTGGGATATAAATATTCCGTGATAGATCACTTGGAACATTATCGATCTCACAGAAAGCATATGTCGAAAGAATTTTAGAGAGGTTTGAGATGAGTGCATGTAAGCCAAGCATAGTTCCGGTTTCTAAAGGAGACAAGTTTGGACTCAATCTTTGTCCTAAGAATGAACTGGAACGTAAACAAATGGATAAAATCCATTATGCTTCTGTGATGGGAAGTTTAATGTATGCTCAAGTTTGCACACGAACAAATATCAGCTATATAGTTGGTATGCTGGGAAGATACCTTGTGAATCCTGGAATGGAACACTGGAAAGCTGCAAAGAAAGTTTTAAGGTACCTGTAAGGAACGAAAGATCATCGTCTCACATTTACGAAGTCAGATCAATTTGAGTTGGTTGGATATACATATTCCGATTTCATGGGATGTAATGATACTCGAAAGAGCACTTCTGGATATCTTTTTATATTAGCTGGAGGAGCAATATCATGGAAAAGTGCAAAAGAGTCGATTCTCACTGGATCAACAATGGAAGATGAATTTGTAGCATGTTATGAGGCTACAAATCATTGTTCATGGCTGCGAATTTTCATCTCGATGTTTGGAGACCTTAATTTTTCCTCCGCACCTGTGAAATTTTACTGTGATAATGTCGCAGCAGTATTCTTTTCAAATCACGCTAGATATACTAAGGGTTCAAGACACATGGATCTAAAGTACCTATGCGTGAAACAAGTTGTTCAGATAAAAAAGTTGTTCATTGAACACAACTGGCTTTAATATAACTCAAATATTTTGAACAACTAGATTTAAACATGAATACCTCTTTCAGGTTAGTACATGACAACCCAATCTCAGTATATGATGGTCCTCTTCTTGCACGCTTCAATATCATAAGCTCGCCAATCACCAAGTGGTCTGGTGGTTGGCATGCTCCCTCCCACTACGGAGGTAGGGGTTCGAACCTTGTAATTGCAGAAATCCTCTCCAATTTAAGGAGTTTGGATGTAGTCTAGGGACCACTAGTCTAGGGCATAAAAAAAAATATCCTAAGCTCAGAGATATGATGGTCATACACCAATCTCAGTCAATACTCTTACCTTTAGATAGGAAGGTTTCATATATACCTTAAAACCGAAAGTTGTTGCAGTATTAGATGTCGAGCACACCTCTGAGATGAAGAGCCAGGTCCATCAGTGCCTGGTGCAGACTTGTTCTTTAAATACTGAACTGGAATTTATTTTCCTATCCTCTGATTGCTACTGCTGACTGATAGAGCCTTGGAAGCTTAAATGTGAATTGCCTTTGGATGACAATCCTGCACATCCTAAACATCGAGTTCATGAGAATTACACGTTCATCTCCACCTTATAGCAACTTTCCAAATTATCATTGCCAACTTTGATTATTCTAACATTTTGGTCTCTATGAAAAAGAAGAAATTTTTAGTGCATGATCAAAGAAACAATGCTTCGACACATTAACTTGCTTTATTTTTATCTAGCCTGGACCGCCTGGTTTAAAATACGGACATTCCTTATGGATAGACACTACTTTCTGGATCCAACACCTTAAGGTCATCTGTAGTAGTTTGACCACAACAAAATCAAATTGATTCTATGTTCTTCGTTTATAACCGAGACTATCAAAATGTGGCTCCATAAAACAATAAAGAAAATCATGGATGCAAATGCTAATCATCAACGGAGAAACCTTCGTACTGGTAAATTGAGGATCACATACGATAAATCCATCAACACATAGTCCTTGATCACTTCCTCACTAGCATGTCAATTAGGTACATAAAAAAATGTAAAATATAAATCATGTGTATCTAATAGTTAACAAGTAGTGAAAAGGTGAAATGTTGTTACCTTGAGTAATTATACCCAGGAAGAACATAACAGTGATGACCATGGCATACATGACATTAGTATTAGGAGATGCATCTTTCACCTTCCTATGCGGAGGACTAACAAAAGAGGTGTTTTTATTTTGTATCCGAACAACAAAACACAAGTGTATTACTTAGTTTTGAGAGGGAAACATCATAATGCTAGGGTTGTCTTTGTGTTTTTGATATTCCATCAGAAACCCATACAGAAAAATGTGATGATTGTCTTGTAAGAATATTTCTATATGTAGAAATATCCTATTGGGCCATGTAATATCTTTGGTTAATTAAGAATATTGCTAAATATATTGGTTACCATTTATTGGGCTTGTTTCCTATTATCTTTTCCTTGATGGACGGTCGAGATTGATTGCTAACAACCTCATCAAGAACCTACGGTCGAGATTGATTGCTAACAACCTCATCAGGAACCTACTATAGAGATTGATTGCTAACAACCTCATCATGAACCTACGATAGAGATTGATTGCTAACAACCTCATCAAGAACCTACGATAGAGATTGATTGCTAACAACCTCATCAGGAACCTTGGTCCTCCTTCTACCTATAAAAGGAACTCTATAGCCATCACTATAGAGCAAGAAGAAGAAATTTCATTTCATTACACAAAAGGTCAAGAAGGAGAAACCAAGTTATTCCACTTCTACTCTACGGGGTAATTGCAGCCTTGGAAGATTGCTTCATCAGGTAATATGTTTTAACACAACTATGTATATTTGATTATCATATTGTTCAAAGATCCAACCACAATATATATATATATATAAATATGAAAATCTCATATGTCTGCCTTGCTTGATATTCAAGAATTGGATCATATCATTGTGAGGAGCCAGGGAAGGTACTGAATCATCTCGAAAAGTATGAACAACTTTCTGAACAAGAGTGTCTTCGACGTTAGGTGCAGGAAGCCAACCTGCATGCTTCCTGACCTGCAAGAGAAGTATATTAATCTCTTTCTTTATCAATGCGAATGAACCAGTTCGATCCCGCAAGAGATACTCACACTACAAAGCCTCTCATAGTAGTCAGATTCTTCATGGGCATCTCCAGCGACAAAGACCTTGGAGCTCGGTTCCTCTGTTACCAATGATACTAACAAACGCTTACAAAATCGGTAAAAATGGAGGCAGGAGAAAAGTGTCTGTATTGCCAGGAAAGAACCAGAATTGAGTGAAACAGGTTAAAATCTAAAATGAAATTATCCACACAAGTATAACTAGACATAGCAATATAAGAACCCCCATAGCGGGGTGAATCGGAACTAATATCTTGTAAATTATCCACACTAATCTAGTTAGAAACTTAGCACTAGAAAAATCGTGAAGAAAAAAAAAAAAATATGAGGAAACAAAAGAGCCGAATCATGGATTAGGCATCACAAATTCCCATTGCGGTTTAAGATGAGTTTCGAAATTCCAAATAAGAAAAGTTCTAGAAACAAGGAAAGAAATATACCCATCATTTGACCCTTCTCAAAGTTATATAAACATAAATTTATAAAGAAGGATGGGTTTCTTTTAAGATGTACTAGCAATATCTAACTAAGGTAATCAACAAAACCATGGATTCATAATTTATCTGCATGTAAAGATAAGTAAATTTATGGATACACAAAAATGATAGAGATAAAAGAGGAGTTGAGTAGGATAATACCCTCGGTCTGTCAAACAAGGCGAAGGGTAAATCATTTTGTGATTTTTAGTATAACATTCAACAAACAAACCTTCAGACGGCTAGATCAGCAAGAGTATAAAATTGGTACATGCGTCGGTCCTTCAGGTAAAGGTGATATTTCACCTTAAAAAGCGAAACCGCGGACACACCTCCATCGTCCTTGTTAAACAACACTTTGTCAAAGTAGGGGAATAATGGCATGCCCTGTGACGATCGATAAAGCATATTAATCCCAATTACTTATGATTATTAAAATCAATCATTGTCTGAATGTAAAAGCGTCTTGATTAATGAATGAAATCACAGTTGTTCATATCATGGAGAAAGCCTTGGGCAAATTCTCTTTTCCTTCCTTCGACATTTAAAGAAGGATTTGTCAAAAGAAACTAATACAGACGGTGAGTATTTCGAAAGATAAACAGGATTTCAAAAAAATTAATACTAAAAATATACAGTAATTACCTTCATAACAACTAGTGGGTTGTCCAGCTTGGTCCTTGGAACCAGGATCCTTTGAATACCTCTCTTTGGCTTCCTTGAGAAGCTCCACCAGCAGCAAATCTGGAATCCCTTGCTCCTTATCCAGTCTTCATGAAATCATAAGGCTTTGTTTTGAGAGGAAATATCATCATGTTGTGGTTGTCTTTGTGTGTTCCGATCCCTCCACCAGAATCCCATACAACAAAACCAATACTCCATCTTAAAGAATCCATGACTACCTCCTTAATGATTAGTTAGGGTTTTTGATTTGGGGAAGAAAAAAAATGAGAAATTAAAATTGAAAATGAAAATGAAAATGAAAATTTATGGCAAACTGAACATGGATCGAGCTGCAAATTTGATTAGTAATGAGAGATTTCGAATTTTAGAACCAAAATTCACCTGATGCGAACAGACTCACTTTTGTAGCCTATTCCAGAACTTATGTTTCTCCTCTCCTCTATGGCGGCGGCCAACACTGAATTCAGATCTCAAATGCAAGTGATTTATCAGAAAAATTACTGTCATTGCCCTCGTGATATCGTAAAACTATTACTGCACGAACTTATCAGAGAAACTACCGACATTGCCCTTGTAATATTGTCAAATAGTTTTTTGACATCTAGCAAAAAAAAAAAAGTTAGTTGGGGATAAAATTTCTGAACGACTTTTAAAAGCAAAAAAATCAACTTTTGTAAAGTAAAAATATCATTTTTTTTTTTGCAACTGAAATGTGAATTTATTAAGAATGTGTGATTACATAAATTGCCTCTTGTTGTACTTTGGCAACTACTTCAAATGGCGGATTCAATAACCAAACACTACTTAAGCGTTCTACTCTTGCATACTTAGAAAGAATATCTGCTACTTGGTTTTTAATTTTTGGCGCATAAATACATTGCGAGTTTAAAAATGGTAGAAAGAACTTTAATGTCTAGAATTAAATTTGAATCCTCGATCTATGTTGAAGTTGTTATTGTTGATGGCATCACTATCTTTTGAGTCCATCTAGAACACAACTAGTGAAAGATTCTTTTCTTTCTCCCATCTCGTTGGCTTCCCATAGCTACTTTACGCATCCTCTGCATATCGGTCCCCACATATAGGAACATTTATCGCTGTGCTTCTGCCAAAATCACTGATTATCAATGAACCAACTCCACTGTTTATCAGATATAATAGAAACCATCGATATTTAATTTAACAAATCTCTAGATGGAGCAGTCCGATTAACAAATTATTAGTAGATAGATTGAGTTAAGTTGTGAGGGGTATAAATCACAAACTTCTTGTTATGTATTTCTTTTGCATTTTAAGACCAGCAGTCTACCAATTGAAAGATTAGAGTTTTTGAAAACGCTGTCACACCTAGCATTCCATATGCACCAAGCAATGATTGTTATTCTGCATATCAGTTTTTCTTCTTGCTTGATGCATAATGAGTTTCTCAAACCAACCACAAACCACTCTTCTAAAGATTGAATATCTTGAAAGTGTGAATTCCTAGAGCGGAGAACCAACCATTTTTAGGGTAAGAGCAGTTCAAGATATAATCTGTGGAGTTTTAGTCACTTAAAGAAGAAGGACAAGAGGAATCCTCATCTTGAACAAGAAGTCTGAAATAACTTGTCTCTTACCAGGAAATATTTCACATTTCCATGATAGAATTGTATGATTCTAGGAAGAATTTGTGTTTCCACAATTTCTTAAAGATTCCTTGCCATTCTTTCTCAATCACCCTATTTGTAATCTTTTCCTTGCATCGTTTTCCAAGAGATGATTTCTTGTGAAATTGCCATTTTTCTCTAGGGTCCATACCAAATATCTTTTAAGGTTATGATCGAGCAGGTAATCTTTAAGATCAGATTTTTCTGCACTTGAAAGATGATTGATGAGATTAAGATTCGCTCCCCGTTGTCACATCGAAATGTTGGTGGATGAAATAGATCAAAATTTGTTTCTTCATGTCTTGGAATTGGTGGGGACTCTAGGTCTTCTTAACCATCATCTGCCATATTTTGATTTTTTAACCATCAACCCATCATATACTTTTTAATGAATTGGAGTTCTGAACTAATACTCCTCCATGACCAAGTAGAATTTGAATTCTACTGCAGATTGAAGAGTCATCCATCGTGGAAATGTTGGCTCTCAAAGATTGGGCATAAATGGAAGTGTCGTCGACCTGACAAGTTTATGCTAACTTAGTTAATAATGCTCTATTAAAAACCTCCAGGATCTATGAATCCTAGGCCACCTCTTCTTTGGGTTTGGTTACATGGCTGAAAGCAATGTAATGTTTACCTATTAGAGTTCTTGTTTATCACTGAACATTGTTGGACTGAATTCATCTTCTTTATAGTATCTTGTCAGGTAGTTTGAGCTTGTCATATTGTGCACAGATGGCATGCTACATTCTTATCATAACCCATCTTCCAAATTATCGAGATTAATTCTTACCCATTTAGCCATTCTAGAGTCCATCTTTTGAATAAGAGTTGAGAAAGAATTTTTCTTATTCCTTCACTACAAGAAAAGGTAAACCAGAATATTTTTCATCAAAATATTTAGTTCCCTTACTTGTAAAGTTATACTTATCATTTGACAACTTTTGGATCCATGTTATTACTTAAATAAAACAGTGACTTGTGAAAATTGATGAGCTGACCAGAAGCGATGACCTAATTCTTGTATAACTTAAAAGAAGAAGATTGTTGGTTTGAACTTGGTTTGACTTACAAAAAGAAAGACAATCATCAAGAAACAACAAATGATTGATTTTTGGAGGCGGAACTGAAAATCCTCATACCACAATTTATTCTTTCTTTCAAGAGCATTAAGTTGTCTGAGAAAGCTTCCATGCAAGGATAAATAGGTAATGAAAAGAGGTCTCCTTGCCTAATTAATGCCTCTAGTAGGTTTGAAAATTTAGAAGGAGAACCATTTATCATAACTTAAACCGGTTAGTTGTACTTATCATTCCATGATGAGATGGCAGAACTTTTCACAAAACCAAATTTGTGAAAGACATCAATGAGAAATGACCATTCTAATATATCAAATGCCTTGGACATGTCCATCTTTAAAGCAAGGTGACTTTTCTTCCTTTTTTTTCATAGCCTTGACTAGTTCTTGAACTAAACAAATATTCTCTGAGATTAATCTTCCTGGTACATATGCAGATTGCATTGGGGAAATTATATTGTTCATGTGTTTTTTTAGTCTCAGAGCAATGATTTTAGATATGAGCTTATAAATTGTGTTGCACAAAGAAATTGGTCTGAAATCTTCTGGTTTTTGAGCTGAGGTAGTTTTGGGTATTAAGGTGCTTCTAGTATGGTTTAGTTTCTTGAGTAGAAAGCTTCGAGGAAAAAAGCATCACTATATTGCAAAACATCATCTTTGAGTAATGCTTCCCGCCGCATTGTGTCTGGTAAAATCCTGGTGGAAAACCATCAGGGCGGTGAAGTCCAAGGCTCCATGGACATTAAAGCTTGATAGATTCTATTTGGTGGGTAAAGCAATCAATTCTTCATTGTCTTGATTATAAATATGTGAAGGAATGTACTGAAGAAATAAAGAGCTATCTGCAGGATGTGAAGTTGTACTCATTTTCTTGAAGTGAGTCACCAGCAAATCTTCTATGGAGCTTCTATCTTGACACCAAGTGCCATCTGGTGATTGTAAGAAATCAATTCAATTTCTTATTCTTCTTTGATTGGCTCGATGTGAAAATATTTGGAGTTTCTATCCATATCTTTGTAAAAGTTATCTCTTGCTTTTTGTCTGTTTGAGCTAGTTTGGATTTCATTGAGTGAATCAATCTCTTTTCCAACTTCATAACTTGAAGTATTACGTACCGTATATCATTAGCTTATAGATGAGAAATATCTTGTTGAAGACTTGTAATCTTTGAATTGATTTGACCAAAATTGTTTTTGCTCCATTGAGATAAAATGTGTCTAGTATTAGACAATTTATCAGAAAAAATGAAAGCTGCAGAACCTGTCTTGTTAGTTTTCAAGCATTGAGAATAGTATCTTTGCAAGCGGTATTTTGTAACCAATGTTCAAAAATTCCAGTTTCTACCGATATTGTTATACATTGTAAGAAGTATGGGTAGATGATCCTAAACCTTTTGAGCTAGGTGTTGTAGTTTAGCATTAGGGTAAATAAGAGTGCATTCACTATTAGCTAGGGTTTCATCCAGTCTAGATTTAACTCACTGTTGCCATGACTATTACTAGTCCAAGTAAAAGGATTACCACTAAAACCTATATCATGGAGATCAGACTCTAATACCGTCAAGGATTTCGAGCTAGTTGGTTCCGTGTTTGTGTTTCATTCGACTCATGCATTGTAATGTTGAGATCTCCTTATAAGTATCCAGTAATATGAATATCATTAGCTAAAGATTTTATATAATCCCATTGAGAAGGTTTCTCATTCACCGTAGGAAGTACCATAAACACAAGATAGAAACAAGGACCTTTACTAGGATCATGTTTAACAAGAGCATGAAACATATTATCGGAAGAGTTCAAAATCTCTAGAGTAAAACCATCTTTCCACAAATGAATGATACCACCTCTGACCAATAGAAGGAACATAAGATTTATTAGGGAACTTTTTAGAGGATTGATAAGGTTTATGATTCTGTTATCATTAACCTTAGTTTCACAAAGGAAGATGATATCTGGAGAATGAATATTGTTCAAATGGACAAGATGATCTCTAGTATTATGTCCTAAAAAACCATGGTCACTTCCAACTTAAAACTTTCATGTTGATAGAAAACTGAAAAGAATTAAACTTGACACTCAAGCTTGTAGATGGGTTTTAAACCGATGAAAACCAAGCAAGAACTAAAGCTGTAAAGGAATTGGAATTATAATAACAATAGAAATTCAAAATTGAATAAAAGTAACTAAGAGATAAAGAGGGATTAGTTAATAGACTAGTTACCGGAAAGATTGAGCCTCATTCATCTCATGGGAATACTCTCCTGCTCTTGGATCACCTTCTTCAAAAGATCATGTTCCATTTCATCATTTTCTCGTGGAGGTTGGTAGTTTCGCATTGCTTTTCATGTTATTACCATTGATTGATCTAGATCTTTTGTTATTTTTGAGTTCACCTTCTTCCATTTCAGTTTCCTTTGTGCTTCAGCTTGAGTTTTTCTTCTCTTTCTTCACGACTAGCTTCACAGATTTGTGCTAGCATAAGATCAACGTCATCACATATTTCCACTCCATATGCATCTGCAAGTTCATGTATATAGGCAATATATTGCTCATTGGTAAATCTCCTTATCATCAGGTCATCAAAAGTGTTAAGGCATTCCTCATCATTGTGATCCACTGTATATCATTTTGGACACAGATTATGGGGTTGTTTTTCCCAGGAAATCTGATCCAAGTTACTCCTCCTGCTGTGTTCCACTCATCCTCCTTTGTGAAGAGGCTTAGTTAAATCAATTTTGACTCTTGCATTGATTGTAGAACCAAAAGTTGGTTTACAATCTTCAGGATAAGTAGAGATTTTGTCTCCTAATTCCTCAATAGCCTCATTCACAACTTCTATCCGAGTGGTGTTCTGGTAGAATTTTTGGAACTGTAGATCCCAAGCTTGATATTTAAAAAATTGTCTCCTTAACAGAATAGATGCATCATATTGCTGGAGATTGAGATGGCATTTCCTGACATTCCAGGGACCTTTGTTAAGTATGGAATTCATAGCATCGACGTTATGAAACTTGAATAATAAAATGTACCTATCAATGGCTCGAACTTCCTTGATTCTGAAACGATTCCAAAGCAAGGTGACTTCTTTCCTTACCAAGTCAGTTTCAACAGGATCCTTATGGAAGACTTTTCCTATTAAAGTTGTAGCCCATTCATCAGTGGATTTGATGATAGCTATTTTTGCACCAATAGCTCTTCTCATTTGCCTAGCGCAAATATCTCGGATTTGAGTGTTATTCATTTTTCCAGTGATGGAGGAAATTTCTTTGTTTGAAGAGGAGGCCATTTTTCTCTGAGAAAGAAAGCTAGGTTTTGAAGAAAAGTGGAGGAAGTGTAAATGGTTTTTATAAATGGGTAAAAAACAGCTTATATTTCTCGTATTAGTTATAAGCGAATAATCACTATCTTCTAAGTTTGTTAAGAAGATTATATTTCCATAAATTATGGAATATTGGTGACTTTGAGAATAACAGACTGACTGAGTAATTCTCGGCTTGAGAAAGATGACCGACAGTTACGAGGCTGTAAAAGGGGAAAGTTTAAACTTTTGAATTTTGGATCTTGATCTTCTGGTTGACGCTGAATCGGTGATTGATTCGGTGCCGACTTGGTGATAACATTTAAATCATATACATGATAAAGAAAGCAATACTGGTACATACTGTATGGATCCATTCCTGGAAAGATGTTTAGCAAAACTGCATCATACTGTGTTGACGAAACTTGGGTCAAAGATCTTCCTAGAGTTAGAAGAAGGAGAAGTCTTGAGACTAGAGTCCAAAACTGAATGATTCCCATGATATGATGAATATATGAGGCCCTGCAAAATTAGAAAGCCATCAGATATTATTGGACTGGTGATAAATGAAAAACTTAGGAGCAGAACTCATACAGGTTCTTAGAAAAAGACGAATGCTAAAAGATATTTTTTTGAGAAATCTACTGCATAAAATTGAAGAAACTAGTAAATAAGAATAGATTAGATTGATTCATATCAGATCTCTATGGTTCATGAGAGATATTGTTCATGGTTGTTGCTTCTGCAAAATGATGAAGTAAATGAGATGGAATTTTTGTTAGGTTTTGAATAACAAACACATAGTAGATACATTATAATATATATATATATATATATATATATATATATATATATATATATATATATATATATATACAAAGAAACCTACTTATATAAAAATACTCTATAAAAGGAATAAACTCCATAAATGAATAAAAAACTCTAGTCCCGATTTAGTTTAATCTTTGTAAAATTTACCTTTATATAAGAATAAACTCCATATAAGAATAATTTTATACTAATTCCCAATAATATTCTAAAATGTAGGTTTCACTGTATATATATATATATATATATATATCATGTTTCTAGTTTTTGTTTTAACACATCACATTGTAAAAACACTAACCCAGAAATAACCAACTTTGATAATGGTCAGTGGTAAACCCAGAAAAAAGTTCTTTGAGGGCACACTGTAATATGTCAGTGTGCAGTGGCTCCAGCAAGGACTGCTGGGTATAGGAGAACTTGGTTGTGACCTTGAGATGGCAAAGAGCTATACAGAATAATTGCTCAGCTGAAAACTAAGCGACTAAATGTTTTGCTAATCCAAAACTAAACACCCAAAGTACTTTCCATTTTCTGATGTAGTCAAGAAAATGACTATAACACCAAACTTAGGCACTTAAAGGAAGTGTTTTGGTCTGTTAAAAGAGGCTGGCCAAACAATGCGAACTTGGAACCATGCAAGACTATTTTGAGCCTGATGGGAACATAGTTCAGTTTGGAGAAACGAAATTGATACAATTTGGATAAACGAAGTCAGTTATTTGATTCTATCAATAAGTTCTAGTTTTAACTCCAGCTCTATTCTAAACGAGATCTGTGATTTAGAGAAGCACTGAAGCAAGTTGCACAATGGTACTGATCAACCTAGCGTTTAAGCTCAAAATATCATATTACAAGTGCAATAGAGCAGGACTACAGAGTATTACTTAACGATAAATATCAAACAGCGCATTTCTCCAAACAACCCATTAGACTACAGTGATAGTTTTCAGTTTAATATCTAACACCATTAGACAACCTTAAATATCCGTGAGTAATTTGTTGCAATCCCTTTGTATTTAGCGAGCTTCGTACTGCACAACTGCAACAAACAAAACCATCAGCTTAGGTTTGATCCAGAACTAGACTATCAAAATGAATCCCCTAGGACGAACATATATTTTCAGAAAATATAGAAAGGTTTTCATCGAGAAATCATAATTCAACTCGTTCAGCATAGTTTTCAAAATATCAGTATCTCAAAGAGGGTCAAACACCCATCAAAATTACATGTAGAGACCCCTTTGGTAGCAGAAATACCATAACCTATGTGAGGGCCAGGTATCTTTTCTACTCCCTCCGTCCTAGTTTAGATGCCAAAATAGGATTTTGCACAAAGATTAAGAAACACAAAGAGAATAGTTTTTTTCCACAATTATCCTAGGTTAGAATTTAATGTTCCTAGTTTTTAGATGTCTAGGTTTTGTTGTTTAGTTGGAAAAAATCAAATTAAAGGAAATACATAGAGAAAAATATTTAAGAGTGTCTTGAAAATTGAAATACACAATTCTCCATGTTATGGTATGATTCCAAGTCGTGGGGCAACCGGGATAAAAAGGTGGAAAAATATGAAGTATAACAAGTATTCTAGGACAAAAAAATCCCAAATTTTAGCATTTAAACTAGACTATCAAAATGAATCCCTAGGACGAACATATATTTTCAGAAAAATATAGAAAGGTTTTCATCGAGAAATCATAATTCAACCTCGTTCAAAGATAGTTTTCAAAATATCAGTATCTCAAAGAGGGTCAAACACCCATCAAAATTACATGTAGAGACCCCTTTGGTAGCAGAAATACCATAACCTATGTGAGGGTCAGGCATCTTTCTACTCCCTCCGTCCTAGTTTAGATGCCAAAATAGGATTTTGCACAAAGATTAAGAAACACAAAGAGAATAGTTTTTTTCCACAATTATCCTAGGTTAGAATTTAATGTTCCTAGTTTTTAGATGTCTAGGTTTTGTTGTTTAGTTGGAAAAAATCAAATTAAAGGAAATACATAGAGAAAAATATTTAAGAGTGTCTTGAAAATTGAAATACACAATTCTCCATGTTATGGTATGATTCCAAGTCAGGGGCAAATCAGGATAAAAAGGGGAAAAATATGAAGTATAACAAGTATTCTAGGACAAAAAAATCCCAAATTTTAGCATTTAAACTAGGACGGACGGAGTATAATTCATATATTGTTCAATACGTAGCTATATGTTGGCCACTCAACAGTCATCTCACAAGAAGTATAATCGTGCCAAAGAATCAGCCACAAATGAGAAGTGCTAACATGGGAAATTTGCACACGATGAGACAATGTGTTGCTCAGCAGAATTTACATCAAAGTTGCTCAGAAGCACTTACAAAAGTTCCATTTTCTTAAGCTTTAGTTGCTACAACTACTTCAACCTCAAACCCTAATGCTAAGACTTCTGCTTAGTGGTATAAGTTCATCGACATGTGATTTTTCTTAATCTAATATAAAATGCTATAAGACACCAATCACAGACAAATGTGAAAATTTACTGAAAAATCTTACAGACTAAAGTACGAACCCCTAGAAACGCATATCGGAAGCAGTTGATACTTACAAAACACACATGTTTACTGCAGGACACAGGTCTAACAGGAAACTCGCCACTAATTACAATTTTTCAACATGGTAACAAGTGAGTTTATGTAGTCAGGGGGGTCTAGCAACTGCCTATTTTTGCTATGTACGCATCCACTTACTCAGGGATTGAGGCAACAACTTATACGGGAAACATTCATCGTCCAAAAGGTAGGGTCCTATAAAAGTAACAAGCAGCAAGATACCAATTTCCAAAAGTTTTCACCACTCCCAAACCCAAAATTGACCATACTAAAACCCGAGATTTGAAACTTGAAGAATCATCTAATATGTAGAGCAATTCCAAATTCTAACACCCAGTTTTGCAAAGTTACATAACTAACACGACTCAAAGATAAAAAGCGAATTTAGGGTTTAAAGTTCGGAAGAAGCTACTAACTTCGTTTGGTTCGCTTCTTGTAAAGGATGCGATAACCACATTCCCTACACTGAATCACATCTCCCGGCTTCAGTGTGTTCTCCATCCCACAATCTAACAAGTAAAACAAGGTATTTAAGAAACAAAATTCACGAAGAGAGTCCCTTTCAGTAGAAACAAAGTTAAAGTTGATTTCACTAACAATTTAAAATCAAAACGGGAGTAGATTGTAAACATTACCTCCACAGATGTAACTGACTGGTTCAGCAGGTTGAGAATCCATGGATGAAGAAGTCAGAGGATTATGGGTTTCTGAACAAAAAGAAGAAACTCAAATTAGTGTCTTAAAGGAGAACTCAAAAGTTCAAATTTTCTGTTCTAAATGAGAGGATTTTAAGATAGAAGAGAAGAGAATGTTTGTAAACACAGGATTTGCTAGAGTTTTAAAAGGCTTCGTGGGCAGCCTCCAAGAAACAGTGGTCAATCATAAAAAATGTAAACAACGAGTATTACTATTGACACCCGCTGGAACTACAGGTGACAGCTGACAGGTGGTTTAAATTGTTTACCTAATTGTATCACTACGGGAAATTGGTATCAAATATGTAGGTGGCTTAGATAACAAAACCTCCCACTTTCAATACTCTTCTTCTAAAGCAAGCAAGCAAGCAATCGAACACCCATTTCAGATAACTGAATTCTGACACGTATAATGATCAGAACTAATGATGTAATATCAGTTACACAGACTCAGCATATAGAACACAAATAACAATTCTTTGCTCCACTAAGTATTAAATTGCAGTCCTACACAGATCAATCATTCATGTTTACTACACAACCTAAGGCTTCTCAACATTTTTACTTAACCCCAGATTTTATATCTCAATTTTATTCACAATACAGACAACCAAGCAAGCAATACACATATCACATATCATGTACTACAATAGTACAATTTGTAGTAACTGAACATCCATTAGTTCATGTATATACAACACAGACACATCTCCTTAACAGCTACACATATAATGCCAAACAGCCAAACAGGTATAAACATGAAAGTGATGCCAAGGTCAAACATAACATGACTGATATGGATTAGAGAGCAACAAACCTGACACAATGGACAAGTCCAAGACCCAGCATGACATACTTATAACAGCAAACCAACATTTAAGCTATAACAAACTACAGCCAAAAGTGAAAGCAGCATAACATACATTTCATTTTTCCCTAGCATTTTTCGACAAAGCTTAATATGGAGCTTCTAGAGATAGAGATCTTACAGAATTCAATTTACTCACAACAATTCACAAGTGATAACCCACAGACATAGTTTTTACAAAATAATACTCCAAATAACTCACAAGTGATAACCACCGCTCAAAACTTCAGATCTATTGACCTAGAAGCATAAGAATTAAACACACACAAAGATCATACTCATTTCACAGGATTCCAATAGTAAGAGACCCCAAATAAACAAAACCCAATACTCAAAAAGCATATATCTATCAACCTAGAACCATAAGACTTAAACACACACAAAAATACTCATACTCACACAAAAATACTCATACTCATTTCCGAAGATTCTAATAGTAAGAGAAGATTGAAAATAGAACACCACAAAACATGGTATACGAAGTAAGAGTGAGCAAAAGTACCTCACTTACTCTCTAATGGAAATGAAAAGTACTTCTGGCTTTAACTCTTTTGAAGCGAAAATCCCAAAGATGGAACACACATACAAAGATTCACAATTTAAAAACAAAGTTAGAAATCAAAACTTAAACACAAAATTGCAAATTGAAAAATCCAATTGAATTTATAACTCCTTTACTATTACTGCCAACACCAGCCCTAAAAAGAATAAAACATAGCATGTTGTATCATCAATACGACCATAGCTCAATCAAATTACGGTAAGAATGAAGTTTACATAACGGCTTAAGTTCAACCACAACATTCAAAGGAAGACACAAGTAAGCCAAATATTTCTAATCCTCATAAACTAAAGGAATTAACTAAAAAGCACTTCCCAACCAAGAGATGCCCATCATATCTTTCACGTTGAGGTGCAACTATGGACCAACTAACTAGATCCAACATGGTCAACTATTGCAGTAGAACATAATCAAACATGATTCATGAGATATTAAATTCTATGGATGTACCTCAAACTCATTCAAGTATAATTTCATGAATTTATTATTCACTAAGAGATTTAGGGAAATCTCCAAAATTTACATGTATAAACCTTACTCAACAATTTCCCCCAAATCAGATTAGTTAATCAAGAAAAACCCAAGTTGAAATTACAGAAATAACAGAAAACCCAAGCTCTAATATAACCCAAATTTGAAGTTTAATCATCTAATTTTATAAAAACCCCAAGCTGTGAAAAACCCTAGCTTCCCTGTTTTTACATCAACTTCACATCACGGCAGAAATTAACAAGACTAGGTACTGAATCACAACCCGTATCAAGTATAGTAACACCAATACTCAAGTTGGTAAGATCCATATCGATCATATGGGTAAAAAAAACCTCACCACAAAATCGATTCCAAATTGAAGAACAGAAAGGAGTAATTTCTTTACCTCGTTTACAGAACCAGACAATATCAACAACTCCAAGTGATCGAATCTCTACGGGGTTCGCTCGTTCACGATCTCAGTCAATTTATCTCAATTTTCTCCGATTACCAGAGAAGCAGCAGACAGAAAAGAGAGAGAGAGATAATATAAAGAAGAGGAGCCGCAGGAGTTAAAGATTCTGTCGTCTTTGGGTTATTTTTAACGTAAAATTACCTAGATACCCCTTAGATGGGTTCTAGGGATGGACAACGGGGCGTAGTGACTCGTCCACCTACACTCAAATTTCGGATTAACAAGAACCGCACCGATATGACCGACGAACCGACTGAAATCGGGACCAAAACTCGAAACTGAACAACGAAATGAACCGTTAATCCAACGGTCGGTGTCACTCGTCCCTGATCTCAAAACCGATCATTCCACGGTCACGGCACGGCCGTTAATCAACTTTGATCTCAAAACCGATCAGTCCACGGGGAAATTCGCTTGTCGATTTGATCTCGAACTATAGCCTTTCACCTTTTTAAAACCGACCATTCAAACCAAACCTACCGTTAAAAGTAAGTATATAAAACATATTTTATATTTTTAGGGTTATCTTCTCGTTTACCCACAACTATTCCACCTCTCTCTTTTCATGCGTTTCTCCTTCACTTCCCCTCCTCTTGTCCGGATTTTGCAGTAGACTTTGAGTTGCATGATTTGACATTTTAACTTGTGATGTTTAAGAGAAACTCATCTAGATGTCGTGTATACATAAATCAAGACACTTACGTCACATTCAAGATGAAATAAGGTCAACAAGATGATATTTGGATTTGGTAAAGATCTGAAACAGCAAGATGATATTTGGATTTGGTAAAGGGATTGGTACTATTCTTAATCTTACTTTCATTTATATTTTTTCTTTGATTATTTTTCTGATGATTTTAATGTTGTTTTCAAATATATATTTTTTGTGTAGAGATTGGGTTGGAGTTTAATTTGAAGATGAGGCACAAGCTGTTGATGTTCTAATTTTGTATTCACATGACTATGATATCATCAATTTGTTTTTTTTTATTTATTTATTAGGGTTTAACATCTTTAGCAGATGATTTTTTGAAGAGATTTATGAATTTGTCTAAATTGGAATGATATTCATATGAATCTGTAAAATGGTTTGTATCTGGAAGATGTATATATGAGGATCTATGTATATAATCTCAGAATTGAATGTGTGGTAAATGAATTTCTCTGTAGTTGAAAAAGAGAAGAAATGGAGAACATGTTTTTTTTCTTTGTTTTTTTTTGGTAAACAAGGAATCGGTGAAAACCGACAAAACGTAAAGAAAAACCGATCTGATTTGGAACGGTTTGTAACTGAACAGAATTATGTACAGTTCAGTTACGGTTTTCAAAGTGAGAACCGATCCTATGACGGTTCTGTCCACGGTTTTGTCAAAAAACCGAACCGACCGACCGTTGTGTACCCCTACTCAAACCTGTTATGGATCCGATTTTAGTTGGTTTCTTAATGTAGAATTTCTTTTTTCTAATGGTTTGTTAATGTAAGATTTCTTTTTCTAACTTCTTAGGACGGTTTTTTAGTGCTATATGGAATTTTTGGTATTGTTATTGTTTGATTTATTATCAGAGTTCTTTTTTCTTTAGATAATACTTTCTTCATGGTTCCTATATATTTTTAGGCTTTTATCCCTCTTGGAATATTTGAAGCTGCATAATATATATCAGTCCATTTTGTTCAACATAGTTTCCAAAACTCTAACCACTAGTACAAAACTGGGCTTTGGTGACAGTTTGAGATTCAAAACTGTGACAGGTAACTTATGAACTGTCACCAAAGAATGGGTGGTGTGATATAGATAACAGTTTTTAACAAAAACTATCATGAATAATTGTGGCGCTTTACAACCTTAATCAATAAACTTAGCATGGCAGTTCTTTTAAATAAATGTCACTGTATATGGGTTTATGATAACAGTTATAAACTGATGTTATTCTTCACAATGTTGTGGCAGTTTTACATGGAAACTGTTATCTTACTGGAAAGTTATAATAACAATTCTAGTAAACACCGCTACTAAAAAGATCCTATATAAAAATTAGATTATATTCTTTTGCTGAGATCTCGGGAAAGTAATGAATGGCGCACGATCCATGGTCAATGGTATAACTGTTTCCTTCTTTCCACGTTCTTGCCATATATGAACCTAAAACGAAATCTTATCTTAGTCCCACTCCCTTTTCCCAAAATAAGAAACCAATTCCTCGGAAAATCCCGAAAGAGAAAGAAGAAAGATGAAAACCTTTCAGATCATCACCGTTGAACTCTCTTAATATCTATCGATAGAGAAAATTGAAATCCTAGATCACAATCAGCGAGTCATAGAAGCCTTAAATTCATCTCTATAATAGCACAAGATAACAACAACAACAACAATAATTTAATTTTTTTACTTCTTCACCTTATTCATCACCACAAATTAACAAATTGGTGTCGCTTTCATATCCCTTCTTCCCAATGATAATCAATCTAAATATGTTGAAATTCAAGTAAGTTTTGAGTTTAATTTCATGGGTTTTTATAATTTTTCATAAATTATTTCAAATTTGAGTATTTATTACATAAATTAGTGATTGAGAATGGCGATTAAAGAATCAGAGTGGGAAAAAGATCCGAGCATAATATCGAAGTAAATCCAACCAAAATTGAAGAACCAGAGTAAATATCGCTACATCATATTCTACAATGTATATAACCCACATTGCCTTCTTTGAAGTTGTACTCATTGTTTCAAGTATGATCGATCCTCTAGCCGAATCGAGTGTATAGAAACCTTGGTCCCGTGTAAGTACTTTTTCCCGATTTATAACTAAAATTTTCAATTTGGTATTTGCATGTATATGTTATTACGAGCAGATATAGCGATTATCGAATTATTGGATTATGTATAACTCGTAGTTTTTGTTTATCCCCTTCAATTGATATGGATTGTGTTACTAATTGTGATTGTAGATAAATTGAATCAAGATTGAATATTTGTATTTCCATGCTAAGTTTTTGATTTGGCATATATGGACCATTTGTTGATGAGTTACATTTTTGAATGATAATAGGTGGTATGATCTAGTAGAATTTTCGAATGAGTTATATTTCTTTTTCTGTGTTGATAGGTGGTATGATCTGCCCCACCTCAAGATTCAAATAATTAATATGTAATTCGATTGATAATGTGCACGAAAAGAACTAGTAGAATTTTTCGTCCTTAAAAATCAATTAGATTAGCACTTTCATTTGAAATTACAACATGTTACTAATTCGCTTATAGATTAAACAACATCATGCTTAACTCATATCTATTTCGGCTATCTTTGCAACATATTAAATCTCGATAAGTAGGAAAAAAGAACTCATCCAAGAGGTGTTAAGAGTTACAAACCAGAACCTTTGTGGCGACACCTGGCCTTGAAATGGAAAAGTATATACACGCATTACAATACTCTCTTTTGACTAGTTCACCGCTAATTTTCTTTCGTAATTTTTCTTCGATCATTATAAAAATACCTAGATTGAGTACCAATAGTGATAGTATATCTCGAGTGAATTTTAAATTTTTGCATTACCAAACCATCTGCTAATTTCAATTAGTATCTACCACGTACCAACTATTTAAACTAAGAACACCAATTCTTCCATTAATATTTGGCTAAACTGTCTTTCAATACCTGAGAATTACCTGGCCTTGTCATGTTATTTGCAGATTGCTCTCCTAGTATGACAAAAGATTCTCAAGTAAAAACCTTTGCTAACAACCTCTCCATCGTATTCTTAGATGCCCAGTGTTTCCACTTTTTTTTCGATCCTACTTACACGGCCGGGTCTTTACCTCGAGATCTGCATTCTCGCAAAACAATTGTTTTATATATATGTACTATATTTAATGGTATTTAAATATTTTGATATGTTTTTCATTTTCCTGTTTTGCGCTGTCTTCTCCTAGGTATTTTGACAAGGAAGAATATACACTAGTCATTTTGGGCGCTTTTAGTTTTCGCCTACAATTGTACAAATATTTTATGTATTTAGCAATAGATAAACAAGAAATGTGCAGGTATAATGAATGAACCCAAACCTGTATACAGGAAGCAGAATCGCCATGTTGATGATTTCCATATAAGCAATGAATCATATTTTTCGAGTTAGAGGTTTGGGTTATGTGGCTAGTAAAGGTATGCTACGAGAAATCTTAGGTCAAGGCATCATAGATGTGGAATACATGAGGTAATGCTCATTTATATGTTTCATTATCTTGTTTTTTATTCATTTATACCGGTGGTGAAGATAATTTAGGATTTAAAACTCATGCTTGGTTATGTTAGCTTTTGGGATGCTGTGATTACCTCGCAAGAATTCCTTCCATTTTATCCTTGAAAGGACTTATAAGAAGGCTGATTTACACGCATGCTTCTGCGAATGAGGCACCAACAATTTTTCTATGATTTTCTTGCCATAGTATCTACCGTCTTCCAACCTTTTTCCTATTTTGTTAGTCTTCCTCCGACAAAAGGTTGTAATGAATGGATCTCGCAGAATCATTGCACAATGTCACACCAAAGCTTCAATAGGAGGCATAGTATATTATTTGATTTAATTTCTCTATTGTGCTGCATCGACTCGCATCAAGTATAGAAAAATGATTCTGCATTCAATGAGCGCTATACAACTCCTTCCCTTAATGCTTAAGTAATAGAAAAATCAATGCAAATGCAAAAATTCTTGGTGCTTGAGGTAAGAATAATATTTGTTGTCCTTATTCCGTTTTCATTTGTTCCATGATTGTCAAATACTTGTATAGGACTGATTAAATCAAGTAACACTCACAGTGATGATTTTTCTAATAAATCTTTTCTATTGCGTGTAATTTTTGGTTCTTATCTTATTTATAATTTGAGTAGTTGAATCCATGGGATCCATTGTTAGTCGAAAAATCTTTTTCCTCTCATTTCTATGAGTACGAGTTCTCAAAATTGATATGGTCAGGTGAATGATATTCGGTTTCATTTTCTTGTCTTGGCATGTTTTTGGATCGATACTTGTTATTTGGAAATGTGATACTTTGTAGGTCTCTTGAGTGTTTTTCTTAAGAGTTTACTTGTGATGGTTATGACTACACAAATTATTCTTACAATGGCGAGAACAAGACATTTATCGAAGAGTATAGTTAAGTTACTTAAGAGCATTGAGGTTTATAGATTCTTTGTTTATGTAATGAAAAGAATGATGCAATCGAATTAATTTTTATCTTTTTCTTGTATCAAATCCATTTAACCTTGAATTCTTTAACAAATCATTTAATAAATATCATTTTGGTATTAATTATTTCACTTGGTATTTCACTGTAAACATGAACTCACTACAGATCGGATGATAAACATTTTAACAAACAAATAACATCGCCATAATAGGATCTCCTTAATAGCTTTGTTTGGAAATTTTACCTACTATCCCAATAACAGATTTAGTTAAGAAATGTTACCGTAATCCTTTAACAATGACTATTGTATATGAGGAAACTGTTACCGATAGAATGACATTCTCAGAATCTTTCTTATGACCATTCGTGAATAGAGGCTTTGGTGACAATGGAAAAAGATTTCAAACTGTCATAGAAGCATTTCTGGGATGCTTAACTGGCCACCTAAGCCTATTTTTGTACTAGTGATCGTTATCGAGAAGGATCGATCCATACCGCTAACACCAAAACAGAGGAGGAAGAAGAACCTGTGCAAGGAAGCGGTGAGGAGAATATCAGTGAAGAAAATATGACGTTAGAACAAATCATAGAGGTGCTACGTTTAGAAATAGAAAGAGAGAGAGCTATAATGGAGCAAAGAGCCATACTCATGAGGAAGAATGCGGTCATAATGCAGCAAAACAACCAACTCAACGAAGAAAGGATTGTTCATGATTTACGAGGCAAAGCCGGTAATAGAGAAAATGTAACTCAAGGGGGAGGAATACCACCGAGGTACAAGTAGGAAGAGAAGGGAGAACGAAGGAGGCGTCGAAGAGAAATCAGCGAAGAAAGGAATTTTGAGGAGAGCTTTGGAGGAAACTAGGTGGGAAGATCAAACACGGAGATTTGAGAAGGAAAGAACTTCGAGAGAAGGAAAGGTTCGTGAAAAAAAAACTAAGAAGAAGAAGAAAGAATACGAAGAGAAGAAAGATCTTGTGGAGTAGAAAGACGGGTGAACAATAATGGCAAGAGGAGGCGAGGAGGTACGCAGAAGACGAAGAAGAGAGACATCGAGAAGAGATAAGGAGACATGAGTAAAAGGGGATAGAAGATGATGATGAGCGAGATAGAAGGATGAGAAGGCTTAGGCGAGATGAAGGAAGAGACGAGGTCAATCAAACGGTCATGAACGAGATACAAGAGATGAAAGCATTACTCAATAATTCGTGAAGAGGAGGACAAGTGCAGCTGGCAGAAGCAATTGTGGAGGCTGACAAATCACCATTCTCACGCGAAATATTTGAGGGAAGAATCCCGGGAAGATGTTCATTGCCCACCTTCGAAGCATCTTCGATGGAACAGAAGAACGCAGACAAAGATCTAAAACAGTATACCCTCTCACTAATGCAATGAGCTAAGTACGAGACGGTGTTGTTCCAGTATTTCCCAGCAAGTTTAACCAGGGAAGCTTCAAAGTGGTTTGAAGGGTTAGCAGAAGGTTTAATATCGTCGTTCAAATATTTGCAGAGGATATTCTTGAAAACTTACATAAGCAATAACATGTTAAGACCCGGAATAAAAACCTTATTTAACTTGAGAAGGAAACCAGGCGAAAACCTGCGAAGTCTCATAACGAGATGGAGGTCGGTATGCAGTGAACTCGCAGGAAGAGTAGATGAGAGAAATTTCATTCTGGCCTAGATTAAATCAAGTAACACTCACAGTGATGATTTTGTTAATAAATCTTTTCTTGCGTGTGTAATTTTTGGTTCTTCTCTGTTACAATTTGAGTAGTTGAATCCATGGGATCCATTGTTAGTCGAAAAATCTTTTTCATCTCATTTCTATGAGTACGAGTTCTCAAAATTGATATGGGTCAGGGTGAATGATATTCGGTTTCATTTTATTGTCTTGACATGTTTTGGATCGATACTTATTATTTGGAAATGTGATACTTTGTAAGTCTCTTGAGTGTTTTTCTTCTGGAGTTTACGGTGATGGTTATGACTACACAAATTATTCTTACAATGGCGAGAAGAAGACATTTACCGAAGAGGCAGTGGAAGTTACTTAAGAGCATTGAGGTTTATAGATTCTTGTTTATGTAATGAAAAGAATGATGCAATCAATTCATTTTTATCTTTTCTTGTATCAGTCCATTTAACCTTGAATTCTTTAACAAATCATTTAATAAATATCATTTTGGTATTAATTATTTCACTTGGTGTTTCACTGTAACATGAACTCACTACAGATCAGTATGATAAACATTTTAACAAACAAATAACATTGCATAATAGGATCTCAGGTGACAGTTTTGTTTGGAAATTTTACCTACTATGACAATTTCATGAAGAAACTGATACCTTTTGTACAAAATATAAAGTATTTGATGACAGTTCTATTTAAAATATGTTACAGTAACTTGCCAACAGTGGCGGGTTAAGAGGAAACTCATACCTTTCTACAAGGAATCCAGTTTCGATGCCGGTTAGTTAAGAAATGTTACCGTAATCACTTAACAATGACAGGTATATGAGGAAACTGTTACCGTATAGTAATGATTCTGTAACAGTTTCTATAGACCTTTCGTAATGTAGGCTTTGGTGACAAAGTGGAAAAGGATTTCGAACCGTCGCCCATAGCATTTCGGTGGACAGTTTTTAACTGTCACCTAAGACTATTTTTTGTACTAGTGATCAAGTGCTTCGAGAAGGATCGATCCATACCGCTAACACCAAAACAGAGGAGGAAGAAGAACCTTTGCAAAGGAAGCAGTGAGGAGAATATCGATGAATAAAATATGACGTTAGGAACAAATCATAGAGGTTCTACGTTTAGAAAGAGAAATAGAGAGAGCTCTAATGGAGCAAAGATCCATACTCATGAGGAAGAATGCGGTCATAATGCAGCAAAACAACCAACTCAACGAGGAAAGGACTGTTCATGATTTACGAGGCAAAGCCGGTACAGAGAAAAACGTAACTCAAGGGAGAGAATACCACCGGAGGTACAAGGAGAAGAAAGAGGAGAACGAAGGAGGCGGCGTCGAAGAGAAATCAGCGAAAAAAGGATGTTAAGGAGAGCTTTGGAGGAAACTAGGTGGGAAGATCAAAGACAACGATTTGAGAAGGAAAGAACTCGAGAGGCGGAAAGGCTTCGTGAAGAAAAAACTAATAGAAGAAGAAATAATTAAATATAAGAAAGATATCGGAGTGAGCAAAGATGTCGTGAACAATAATTGCAAGAGGAGGCGAGGAGGTACGCAGAAGACGAAGAAGAGACATCGAAGAGAGAAGGAGACATGAGTAATAGGGAATAGAAGATGATGATGAGCGAGATAGAAGGAGGAGAAGGCGTAGGCGAGATGAAGGAAGAGACGAGGTCAATCAAACGGTCATGAACGAGATACATGAGATGAAAGCATTACTCAACAATTCGTGAAGAGGAGGACAAGTGCAGCTGGCAGAAGAAATTGTGGAGGCTGACAAATCTCCATTCTCACGCGAAATATTTGAGGGAAGAATCAAGGGAAGATGTTCATTTCCCACCTTCGGAAGCATCTTCGATGGAACAGGGAACGCGATACAGTATCTAAAACAGTATACCCTCTCACTAATGCAATGAGCGAAGTACGAGACGGTGTTGTGCCAGTATTTCCCAGCAAGTTTAACCAGGGAAGCTTTAAAGTGGTTTGAAGGGTTAGCAGAAGGTTCAATATCGTCGTTCAAATATTTACAGAGGATATTCTTGAAAACTTACATAAGCAATAACATGTTAAGACCCGGAATAGAAACCTTATTTAACTTGAGAAGGAAACCAGGCGAAAACCTGCGAAGTCTCATAACGAGATGGAGGTCGTTATGCAAAAGAACTCAGAAGAGTAGATGAGAGAAATTTCATTAAGCCTGGATTAAATCAAGTAACACTCACTCAGATGATTTTGCTAATAAATCTTTTCTTGCGTGTGTAATTTTTGGTTCTTCTCTGTTACAATTTGAGTAGTTGAATCCATGGGATCCATTGTTAGTCGAAAAATCTTTTTCCTCTCATTTTTATGAGTACGAGTTCTCAAACTTGATATGGGTCGGGTGAATGATATTCGGTTTCATTTTTCTTGTCTTGACATGTTTTGGATCGATACTTATTATTTGGAAATGTGAGATACTTTGTAGGTCTCTTGGAGTGTTTTTTCTTCCTGGAGTTTACGGTGATGGTTATGACTACACAAATTATTCTTACAATGGCGAGAACAAGACATTTACGAAGAGGCGATTAAGGGAAGTTACTTAAGAGCATTGAGGTTTATAGATTCTTGTTTATGTAATGAAAATAATGATGCAATCAATTCATTTTTATCTTTTCTTGTATCACCATTTAACCTCGAATTATTTAACAAATCATTTAATAAATATCATTTTGGTATTAATTATTTCACTTGGTATTTCACTTTAACATGAACTCACTACAGATCAAGATGATAAAACATTTTTAACAAACAAATAACATTGCATAATAGGATTCTATTGACAGTTTTGTTTGGAAATTTTACCTACTATGACAATTTCATGAAGAAACTGATACCTTTTGACAAAATATAGAGTATTTGATGACAGCTCTATTTAAAATATGCGTTACATAAGAATCCTGCCAACAAGCAAGGTGTTAGTGAGGAAACCGTTACCTTCTCTATGCGAATTGAGTTCCCAGTAACAGTTTAGTTAAGAAATGTTACCGTAATCCTTTAACAATGATAGATACGAGGAAACTGTTATCAGATAGTAATGATTCCCTTATGTTTCTTATAGACCTTTAACAGCGTTTGGGTAGTGGGAAAAAGATTTCAAATCACACCTAAGCCTATTTTTGTACTAGTGATCGTTATCGAGAAGGATCGATCCATACCGCTAACACCAAAACAGAGGAGGAGAAGAACCTTTCAAGGAAGCGGTGAGGAGAATATCAGTGAAGAAAATATGACGTTAGAACAAATCATAGAGGTTCTAGGTTTAGAAAGAGAAAGAGAAAGAGCTCTAATGGAGCAAAGAGCCATACTCATGACGAAGAATGCGGTCATAATGCAGCAAAACAACCAACTCAACGAGGAAAGGACTGTTCATGATTTACGAGGCAAAGCCGATACAGGAGAAAACGTAACTCAAGGAGGAATACACCGGAGGTGGTATAAGGGAGTAGAAAGAGGGAGAACGAAGGAGGCAGATCGAAGAGAAATAAACGAAGAAAGGATGCTAAGGAGAGCTTTGGAGGAAACTAGGAAGATCAAAGACTAGCGATTCGAGAAGGAAAGAACTCGAGAGGCGAAAGGCTTCAGGAATAAAAAACTAAGAGAAGAAGAAATAATACTAAGAGAAGAAAGATCTGCAGAGTAGCAAAAGACGCCATGAACAATAATGGAAAGAGGAGAGGCGGAGGTACGCATAGAAGACGAAGAAAAGAGACATCGAGAAGAGAGGGAGACATGAGTAAGAGGATAGAAGATGATGATGAGGGAGATAGAAGGTGGAGAAGGCGTAGGCGAGATGAAGGAATAGACGAGGTCAATCAAACGGTCATGAACGAGATACGTGAGATGGCATTACTCAACAATTCGGTGAAGAGATAGGACAAGGCAAATGGTAGAGAATTAGAGGCTGACAAATCACCATTCTCACGCGAAATATTTGAGGGGAAGAATCCCGGGAAGATGTTCATTGCCCACCTTCGAAGCATCTTCGATGGAACAGTGGGAACGCCAGACAAGATCAAAAACAATATACCCTCTCACTAATGTAATGAGCTAAGCACGAGACGGTGTTGTGCCGTGATTTCAAAGAAGTTTAACTGTGGAAGCATCAAAGTGGTTTGAAGGGTTAAAGAAGGTCCAATATTGTCGCTCAAATATTTTCAGAGGATATTCTTTGATAACTTACATAAGCAATAACATGTTAAGACTTAATAGAAAACCTTATTTAAAACCAAAGCAAAACTCACTAAGTCTCAGTACGCAGATGGATGTCGCATGTTGAACCCACAGTAGTTATAGATGAGAGAAATTTCATTCTGCCTGATTAATTCAAGTAACACTACAATGATGATTTTGCTAATAAATCTTTTCTCATGTGTAATTTTTGGTTCTTCTATGTTACAATTTGAGAGAATGAATCCATGGGATCCATTGTTAGTCGAAAAATCTTTTTTCCTTCATTTCTATGAGTACAAGTTCTCAAAATTGATATGGGTCAGGGGTAATGATATCGGTTTCATTTTTTGTCTTGAAATGTTTTGGATCGATACTTATTATTTGGAAATGTGATACTTTGTAGTCTCTCGAAAGTGTTTTTATTCGGAGTTTACTGCTGATGGTTATGACTAAACAAATTATTCTTACAATGACTAGAACAAGACATTTGATCAAGAGGCAGTGGAAGTTACTTAAGAGCATTGAGGTTTATGGGGATTCTGTTTATGTAATGAAAATAAATGATAAAATCAATTCATTTTTATCTTTCTTGCACGTAATTTATTTAACCTTTGAATTATTTAACAAATCATTTAATAAATATCATTTTGGTATTAATTATTTCACTTGGTATTTCACTTTAACATGAACTCACTACAGATCGAAGATGATAAACATTTTAACAAACAAATAACATCGCATATATAGATCTCGTGGTGACAGCTTTGTTTGGAAATTTTTACCTACTATGATACAATTTCATGAAGAAACTGATACCTTTGTACAAAATATAAAGTATTTGATGACAAGCCTCTATTTAAAATATGTTACAAAGAATTTTCCAACAACAAGGTGTTAGTGAGGAAAAACCGTTACCTTTCTTACAAGGAATCGAGTTCTCAGTAACAGTTTAGTTAAGAACATGCTACCGTAATCCTTTAACAATGACAAGTATATGAGGAACCTGTTATCAAGATAGTACGATTCCGTACGCTTATAGACATTTCGTATCAGAGGCTTTTTATATTCATGGAAAAAGATTTCGAAACTATCATATAGCATTTCTATGACAGTTTTTAATCCATTACCTAAGCCTATTTTTGTACTAGTGATCGTTATCGAGAAGGATCGATCCATACCGCTAACACCAAATAGAGGAGGAAGAAGAACCTCTAAAGGAAGCCGTGAGAGAATATCAAATGAAGAAAATATGACGTTAGAACAAATCATAGAGGTTCTACCTTTAGAAAGATAAAGAGAGAGAGCTCTAATGGAGAAAAGAGCCATACTCATGAGGAAGAATGTGGTCATAATGCAAAGAAACAACCAACTCAACGAGGAAAGGACTTGTTCATGATTTACGAGGAAAATCCTAAGACAGAGAAACGTAATCTCAAGGGGAGGAATACCACCGGAGGTATAAGGAGAAGATAGAGGAGAACGAAGGAGGCGTGGCCCGTCGAAGAGAAATCAGCAGAAAAAAAGGATGCTGAGGGAGAGCTTTGGAGGAAACTAGGTGGGAAGATCAAAGACGGCGATTTGAGAAGGAAAGAACTCGAGAGGCGGAAAGGCTTCATGAAGAAAAAAAACTAAGAGAAGGAGAAAGAATACGAAGAGAAGAAATATATCGTGAGTAGCAAAGATGTTGTGAACAATAATGGCAAGAGGAGGCGAGGAGGTACGCAGAAGAAGAATAAGAGAGACATCGAGAAGAGAGAAGGAGACATGAGTAAGAGGGGATAGAATATGATGATGAGCTTAGATAGAAGGAGAAGAAGAGTAGGCGAGATGAAGGAAGAGACGAGGTAAATCAAACGGTCATGAACGAGATACAGGAGATGAAAGCATTACTCAACAATTCGTGAAGAGGAGGACAAGTGCAGCTGGCAGAAGCAATTGTGGAGGATGACAAATCACCATTCTCACGCGAAATATTTGAGGGAAGAATCCCTGGAAGATGTTCATTGCCCACCTTCGGAAGCATCTTCGATGGAACAGGGAACGCGGTACAGCATCTAAAACAATATACCCTCTCACTAATGCATTGAGCGAAGTACGAGACGGTGTTGTGCCTGTATTTCCCAGCAAGTTTAACTGTGGGAATCTTCAAAGTAGTTTGAAGGGTTAGCGAGATGTTCAATATCGTCGTTCAAATATTTTCAGAGGATATTCTTGACAACTTACATAAGCAATAACATGTTAAGACCCGGAATAGAAACCTTATTTAACTTGAGAAGGAAACCAGACGAAAACCTGCGAAGTCTCATAAAGAGATGGAGGTCGGTATGCAGTGAACTCGCAGGAAGAGTAATTGAGAGAAATTTCATTCTGGCCTGGATTAAATCAAGTAACACTCACAGTGATGATTTTGCTAATAAATCTTTTCTTGCGTGTGCAATTTTTGGTTCTTCTCTGTTACAATTTGAGTAGTTGAATCCATGGGATCCATTGTTAGTCGAAAAATCTTTTTCCTCTCATTTCTATGAGTACGAGTTCTCAAAATTGATATGGGTCAGGGTGAATGATATTCGGTTTCATTTTCTTGTCTTGGCATGTTTTGGATCGATACTTATTATTTGGAAATGTGATACTTTGTAGGTCTCTTGAGTGTTTTTCTTCTGGAGTTTACGGTGTTGGTTATGACTACACAAATTATTCTTACAATGGCGAGAACAAGACATTTACCGAAGAGGCAGTGGAAGTTACTTAAGGGCATTGAGGTTTATAGATTCTTGTTTATGTAATTAAAAGGATGATGCAATCAATTCATTTTTATCTTTTCTTGTATCAGTCCATTTAACCTTGAATTCTTTAAAAAATCATTTAATAAATATCATTTTGGTATTAATTATTTCACTTGGTATTTCACTGTAACATGAACTCACTACAGATCATTATGATAAACATTTTAACAAACAAATAACATTGCATAATAGGATCTGAGGTGACAGTTTTGTTTGGAAATTTTACCTACTATGACAGTTTCATGAAGAAACTGATACCTTTTGTACAAAATATTGAGTATTTGATGACAGTTCTATTTAAAATATGTTACAGTAACTTGCCAACAGTGGCAAGTTAGTGAGCAAACCGTTACCTTTCTACAAGGAATTGAGTTCCCAGTAATAGTTTAGTTAAGAAATGTTACCGTAATCCTTTAACAATGACAGGTATATGAGGAAACTGTTACCGTATAGTAATGATTCCGTAACAGTTTATTATAGACCTTTCGTAACAGAGGCTTTGGTGAAAGTGGAAAAAGATTTCGAAACTGTCATATAAGCATTTCGGTGACAGTTTTTAACTGTCACCTAAGCCTATTTTTGTACTAGTGAACTCTAAATTATCATGGCTGCCATTACTACACCCAAAAGCTTCTTATTAAGACCACATTCTTCTACAAAAATTACACCTATATTCCTCCAAAACTCCCTTTATTTTCCTCCCTACACTTCCCAAACCGTTACCAACTACAAAACTCTAGATAACTCACAAGAAACTTGATACAAAAGCGATAATATCTACAACCAAGAAAGGAAAAAGTAATAACGAAAAAGTTCAACAAGTTCATAGCATTGAAGAATTCAACGAAGCACTTCAAACAGCTAGAGACAAGCTTGTAGTGACCACAAGTCATAATAAACATAATCATAAATATATCCGTCCATGGTAGATTTAAGTACAAGATGAAGTTTGTCTTAGCAATGGGTGACGAATCTGAGAAAACAAAAGCACTTTGTGAACGAGAAAAAATTGAAAAAGTTCCACACTTTAAATATGGCCGTACCAAGATTTAAGGGGCCCTAGGAAAAAACCGAAAATAGGGGCGCTAATTTTTTTTTCAACTATTGTTTAAAATAAAAACTCCGATAAAAAAAAAAAAACATAAGTATGTAATAAATTTTTCAAATGGAAACGACTAGGCAAAACTAGTTAATCTTCGAAAAATTGATCTCCCTGGCCACCTCGATGCGAATTCATCAATTATCGTATCGTAATCGATGTTATTCACCATGTCGAACTCGATAGATAACATTTCTAGGTCATTTAATCTTTTCTCGTGACACCTGTCGATCGAAGGTAAGACTTGATCAACTTTAGCTTTGAGAAACTTCTTTCTCAGAGACAACTAACGAAATTTTCAATAAAAATCCTGATAAATCTCTGCGTATTCAGCAACCTTCCATATATTTCAGGAAACTCAACACTTCAATTGGCTTTTCAGTTTCTTCTGGCAAATAGCCTTTTAGAACTTCCATTTCGGCATACAAGTCAGGCCCATCAATATCAGAACCCATATCATGCTTTTAATAATTTTGAAGCTTGATACAAGATGACTTTAAGGTGCTATCATCAAGAGAATATAACTTCGTTACATGTAAGAAGAACCCAAAAACTTCATCGAACTTTTGGAATCGTTCAAACCTACTGGTGAGCGAGAATCTAGCTTGATCTACTATATAATTAAAGTAGTTAATTTCAAAAGATCGTTTACATGGGATACAAATACAATGTTCCACTAGGCCAAAATAGTTTAGAAATGGGCTGACAGTATTTTTTTTTTTCACTCTGGCGGGCGAATGCACGGCTATTAGTAGTATACATAAATAAAAAATGGGGTCCCCAATCAACCGGGGCCCTTGGAAATTGCCTATATTTCCTATAAGCTTCGTATGGCCCTTCTTTAATTTTTACAAAAGTATTCACGAAAAAGGTATAATTAGTCGGGATGAACTCATGCGAGACATATTATACTACGGAGACAATCATTAAGGTGTAATTCAATTACATTCAAGAAAGGATGTTAAAAATATGATTAAAGAACATAGAATGGATAACAAGTTAATTGTTAATTTTTCTCGATGTAGGGTTAAAACATTGGGGAGAAAGTGTTAAGGTATATCCAACCGTCTTAATGTTATGTTGGAAAATTGAATACAATTTTGCATATATATGAATGGAAAATCTTTGGTCTGGTACCTGTTTGGATTTGGCTTCGGGCTGTATATAATCAGTTTTGGGCTTAATCTTAATTTGACATGTAAGTTAAGTTAAGTCTATTATAGTTTCACGTTCGGAAACTAAAAATACTTCCTTTTCTCCTTGCCTTAATAATTGTGCAAACTACAAATAGCTCAATAAATTTAGGACGGAGGGAGTATATGTTTTACAACAAATTTGTGTTGTTGTCCGTTGTCCCTCCGAATATCAATGAAACCACTATCTTTGTTTCTGTTCTAGACCGTCACACAACATATTTAAAGGATTTTTTTCTTCTCAAAATGTAAAGGAAGCAATAACTACAACACTTTCAATTTCAAGTTTAAATGATAATCCAAAACATCTCCTTGGTATGAAGCAAAACTTTATAGCAAACATGCACTTGGGTGGCGTAATTTCTCGTGAACAACTGTTCCAAGAAGCAAACGCAGACTCACAAACGGGTATTTGGTCATACTTTGGGCACGAGCGACCTTATGGCTTGAAGCCTTGAAAGAGATACTCATCTCTTGTTGCAATTGCACAACTCAATAGCATGTCTAACAATTAAGGATTGCCTCAGAATGCTTCAGTTAATTCCAATGACTTACGTTCCAACTCAACTGGGCTTTCCTTGACCAATCAATGCAAGTGCATCCCATGGAGTAAGACAATCTCATGGTTTTACACATAACGAAATACCTTAACTTTTTGTGATAGTGTACTGCAGAAGTAAAAAATCCACTCGACTTAAACACAAACCTACCGTAATCTAGAAGAAGATGATGCAGAATATTATTTTTCCAGTCTTTGCATACCAACCTACAGTTAAAAACTGATTCCTTGAGTAATGATTTGAGAATATCTAATTAAATCTCCACCGATAGAAAGTTGAAATTCTCCATCAAATACCGAACAAAGGACCAGTTTAGTATGGGCCTCCCTGAGACCTACACCACCAGTTTAGTATAGGCCTACTATTACGGTGCTGCAAGTGACGCATAATGATGATGCGTTACAGAGTTGCAGGCCAAGTCAGAGTTCCGCCGTAATGGCGCATTGATAAACCGTAATAGCTTTTGATAGATCGTATAAATCGTTAAGTGTCGAGAATGACATGACCCTGCAGGGCCAATGAAGCGAAATAGTGGTGCTACATTGTAAATATATTTTGCTAAGGAATGAAGCTTATTGGCCGACACAATGAAGCTTCATTAAGGAGAAGGAAAGACGGGTTGTAAGTGATGATGCAACATGTGATGTTGACATTAAGGCATATCCGTGGAATTGAGTTGGCCCAAACTCAAGGATGATGCAAGAGTGTAGAATAGATCAAGAGTTGGTCTATGGCATTAGTTTAAGGCTGGAAAAATCTTGAACAATGCAAACAAAATTGGCAATACAAGAGTTGCATTGCTATTGTCAAGCTAATTGAGAAGTGAAGCATATGTGACGCATGAGTAACTAGAGTGAGCTTAAGGAGTTGGCCTCGACAAGTAAAGCCTAAAGAGTGTCCGTGCATTAACTTAGAGTAATAAAAATGCAGGGCCAAGAGGGTTGTACGTTGGCACAAGGCAGAATCCAGTAGGCCAAGACAAGTGGCGCAATAAGGCTCAAGTGACGGTTACAAGTTGGTTTCGAGCTTCACAAGCATGCCAATGATGCGTGATGAAGAGGAGTGGTTATAAAGGAGTTTATAATCGTGGAGAAGAGTTTTAACTGCAAGAGAACAGTGTTGGACGATTGGCGCAAGTTAAAGGAAAACTAGCCAGTTAAGACAGTTGGCGGTTATGAAACTGCTCCCCGAGACAGATGGCTATCTCTAGCGTGTGTAACGGTTATGCACGGTTTGTCCAAGCAAATCTGCTGTATAAATAGTCCTAAGGCATGGGAAATTCGGCAGCCTAGCATGTGTGAGAGTTAAGCTAGACTGTGTGAGAGTTAGCCTAACATATGTGAGAGTGAAGTTTGCATACGTGAGTGACTAGAGAGTTTTTGTAAGACTTAGACTTGGTTCAAGGAGTGAACAAGTCTGTGTAAGTCCCCAAGTGGGCAAGTTTTGTATTTCTTCCCTTTGATGCAATAAAAGAGTTGATTGTGTCATGTTCTAAGTGTTCTTGGTTGGCTGATTGTTGTTGGTAAAGTATGGCATGAATTGGGTGCATTTGATGAGTTTAGAGAAGAGAAAGAAGGCTATAAAAGACTTTCGCTGATTGACCTGATGTGTTGGCTATTTGCATAGGTGCAAACTTATAAGGCTTAAGTGCAGGTGCTGAAGTTCGATTCACAAGACCATTGTGCTGCCAGGTTACACTTTCGCAGAAAATTCTTGGTGAGTTTGAAGGTGTGACAGTTTAGGCATCGAGTCAGTGTTTGGTGCCGCAGTTCGTGTGTATTTGTTGGATAATACACTAGTGATTCTTTCCCCTCTAAAGATATTTTCTTGTGAGCAAGTAAGTGGCGATTATTTTCGAATATTGCATTAGAAATGAGTTCTAATGGCATGATGATCAACGAAGAACTACCGGTAAGTTTGATCAGCAGGAGTATGCCAAGTAATCTTGATGATTTTGTCATAGACATGGGATGTGATAGCCTTGTAAATCCTCTTGTTTCAAGATAAGGGCAGTGCTAGACCTACTTGAAGGAAGAACATCGGATTGGTTTAAAGAATTTGACGCAAAGGGTTGGTGTAGTGAGGACAAGGTGTCCGATGTAACCTTGTTGAATTGCGAAACTAATGTTAAGTGACTGAATTGAAGGTGCAATTCAGTGACATAAAGACCATACTAACAAGCCATGCGAAGCAAATGTCTGAGGAAGTGGCAAGCATTCGCGGGTTAATCAGTAACAACATGTTTGTAGGGGCAAACGTGCATGGAGAAAGCTCAAATCGAGTCTCCGAGCCAAGAATTTATGTAGGTTCCAGAAATGCTAGAGAAATTGAGAATTTCTTGTATGACGTTGAGACATACTTTGAAGCGAATGGAACTAGGGAAGAACAAAAAGTAACTCTCGCGGGCAATTACCTTGGTGGTGATGCAAAGGTTTGGTGGAGAACTATGCTGTAAGAAGATGAAGCGGATGGTTATACCAATCCTATGTCATGGGATGACATGAAAGAGGGACTGAGATGTCAGTTCTGGCCGAGCAATGGTGCTTGGTATGCAAGAGAAAGTTTACGTAGGCTAAAAATGATGAGTACACCACATGCCTATGCTGAAAACTTCCTTGCATTGGTGCAAGAAGTACGTGGCATGAGTGAACAAGATCAGATGTTCCAATTTAAAGGTCAGCGCAAGTTCGAGTGTAATTGTGAACTTAAGAGGCGCAAAATCCAGAGTATCCAGGATGGCTATTCCAGTGGTATGAGGGCTTACTAGTTGCACAACGAACTGAAGATATGCAAAGTTTGTGAAGGTGAAGCCAAAAGGAAGGAAAATCAGAGGAAGTAAGCGCAAGCATGAACCGAAGGAAGATGAATTATTCCCTTTAGCCCGGAAGTATAGGGGATGTTTCATTTGCAAAGGTTTACACTTCGCTAGAAGCTGTCCACTCAAAGCACAACTTAATGTATCAGTTGGGAATGACTATGGGGGTCATTCTAGCAAGACTCATGGAGGCCGAAGTGATGGTTCAAGGAAGAGACCACGCAGCGAAGTTGTCGCTCACTTCGACAAAGAAAGAAACTAAGCAAAGAACAAGAGTAAGTGTTGCTGTCTCCATTGGCGACACATTGATGCTAGAACAAAGAGTGTTCTTGGCCTTGTTCTATGTAGATTTATTTGTTGATTGATGCAAACTATGTGTGTAGAGTTTGGTTGTACAGACTTTTATTTGAGTCTTCAAGTTTTTACATACTTTGCTTTGGTGTAAGCAAGTTGCTTTGTTAATGAAGTTTTAGCTTTCCAGAAGAGATCAGTTGATGATCAATCATGTAATGGTACATGGTCTTGTTGTGTAAGAGAAGTAATGAACGAGGGTGTTTTCGTTTATAAAGCCTTGCCTCTTTATTTACGATGTAAAACTAGTTCATGGGGAGATGCTGCAAGTAGCATACTTAGCCTAACGTATGCAATAGCAAGACAAGTTGAAAGCTAATAAGAAAAGCATAGGACAAGGGTCCTAGTTGGTGGAAAAGTGATGTTGCTGTTTGGGAATTGCAGAAAAAGCACGACGGCAGATGGGTAAATGACGGTCCAAGCAATGCAGCAAGTAAGAAATCACTTCATCAGCAAGCATGAGTTGGGTAGAACTCATGTCCTTAGAGAAAGACACACACACTTTCCAGTGCAATTGAGAATGCGCTCAAAGAAGTATTTGGAGACATATTGGCTTTGAAGGCATATCATATGGACAACTAAAGGGTTAGCTAATGATATGTCCAAAGAGATAGTTAGTCACAAGCTTTAAATGGGTCAGGCAACTCAATAGTTTTGTTGCATGGAAGTTAAGCAAAGAAAACTTACCATTTTAATTCGGTATGCAAAATGGCATAAGTATAGAGTTTATACTTGGTATTACATTCATAGAAATGAGTTCTTGAATGTTGTTTTATAATCGTAGTTTGGCGAGGCATGAAGTGTTGAATTCGGGTGTCTAATGCGAAGAGAACCCCTATTCACTTTATGACATGCTTAATGAAGAGCGCGGAGAACAACAGTTCAACGGAAAGTTCCTAACAAAATTGATTGAAAATGAAGCCAAGTCGTTTATAAGTCCTTATCACATTAAGTGAGATGCAAGAAGAAAAGTCGGAAAGCGATGGCAATGATCATGATGATCAAATTGAGAGGAATCACTCAAAGGCGACACTTAGGCTAAATGATTCATGCGAAAATCAAGCACAATTCAGGGAATTGGCAAGAAGAATTTCAAATTGCATTTGGGTGTTGATATACGGTTGTAGTGGGAGTTGAACGATAAAGAACGGAAAACAACAAAGTACAATTCAAGAGGATCAATAGCAAAGCAAGAAAAGCTAAGTGGTGGCATGTGGTACTAGGCATAAAAGTTTTGGCAAGAAGGAATGCTAAAATAAGTTTGCTGAATTCGAGTGGCTCAAGTGTACAAGGTCAAGAAAAGGTATGTTGAGTATATTGTTGCGCGTTCAACGAGGGTGTTGAACACATTAGGTGGGGAGGTCTATTACGGTTAGTGCAAGTGACGATAATGATGATGCTGCTACAGATTTGGCGGTGCCGTCGAGTTCCGCGTAATGGCGCATTGCGAAGCCATAATAATGATACGATGTGACCGTTAAGTGTCGAGAATGACATGACTATGTAGGGGCCAATGAAGCGCAAGAGTGGCGCTACATTGTAAATATATTTATTAAGGAATGAAGCTTATTGGCCGACACAATGAAGCTTCATTAAGGAGAAGGCAAGACGAAGCCAAAGTGATGATGCAACATGTGATGTTGACATTAAGGCATATCCGTGGAATTGAGTTGGCCCAAACTCAAGGATGATGCAAGAGTGTAGAATAGATCAAGAGTTGGTCTATGGCATTAGTTTAGGCTGGCCAAAGCTTGAACAATGCAACAAGTTGGCAATACAAGAGTTGCATTGCTATTGTCAAGCTAATTGGCGAAGTGAAGCATATGTGACGATGAGTAACTAGAGTGAGCTTAAGGAGTTGGCCTCGACAAGTAAAGCCTAAAGAGTGTCCGTGCATTAACTTAGAGTAGTAAAAATGCAGGGCAAGAGGGTTGTACGTTGGCACAAGGCGCAATCCAGTAGGCAAGACAAGTGGCGCAATAAGGACTCAAGACGGTTACAAGTTGGTTGGCAGCTTCACAAGCATGGAAATGACGCGTGATGAAGAGGAGCGGTTATAAAGGAGTTTATAATCGGGAGAAGAGTTTTAACTCGCCAATAGAACAGGTGTTGGACGATTGGCAAGTTAAAGGAAAACCGGCCAATTGGCACAGTAGTTGGCGGTTATGAAACTTCTCCCCGAGACAGATGTCTGTCTCTAGCGTGTGTAACGGTTATGCACGGTTTGTCCAAGCAAATCTGCTGTATAAATAGTCCTAAGGCATGGGAAATTCGGCAGCCTAGCCTGTGTGAGAGTTAAGCTAGCTGTGGTGGAGAGTTAGCCTAACATATGTGAGAGTGAAGTTTGCATATGTGAGTGAATAGGAGAGTTTTTTTAAGACTTAGACTTGGTTCAAGGAGTGAACAAGTCTGTGTAAGTCCCCAAGTGGGCAAGTTTTGTATTTCTTCCCTTTGATGCAATAAAAGAGTTGATTGTGTCATGTTCTAAGTGTTCTTGGTTGGCTGATTGTTGTTGGTAAAGTATGGCATGAATTGGGTGCATTATGGGGTGCATTTTATGAGTTTAGAGAAGAGAAATAAGGCTATAAAAGACTTCCGCTGATTGACCTGATGTGTTGGCTGTTTGCATAGGTGCAAACTTATAAGGCAAGTGGTGAAGTTCGAATCACAAGACCATTGTGCTGCCGGGTTACACTTTCGCAGAAAATTCTTGGTGAGTTTGAAGGTGTGACACCTACCAAGGTCGGCTAGAGTGAGGTGATATTTTATATATCCAGACCTCCATTTTTGGAGAGTCTTGAGTCGAGACATGTTTTTGGGCATACCAAAAAATTACCAGGCATACTCAAGGTTCGGCTCACAACTTTTTTTTTGCCTAGGTTCGCAAGGTTCGTCTCACAACTTTTAAGCCGAACTTAGACAAAATGTATGCCCGGTAATTTTTTGGTATGCCCAAAAACAGCTTTCCTTGAGTCCGGTTCTCAATCTAAACAAATTATGTTAATTTCAAGTGTCTTTCCCACGTTAGAAGGTTGGCTTTGTGTGGTTGTCCAGTGGTGTTAGGGTAGCCCTTTAGTGTAATTTGGTGGTGTTTTTGTTTAACATAATCGATTTCGATGTTGATGGTGTTTTTATTTCTCTTTTGGATATGAGCTTCACTCTGTTAGACTACGCAAGCTATCAGAAGAGAAGGAATATACATATCAGAAAACAAAGACTTCACCGCACTAATGGAGATCTCTAAATGAGTTGTTATAGGATCTGTCTCTTTCCTCTCACTCTATGTATGTCTTTTAAGAACAAAAGATATCCATCTTCCAACTGCATGATAATGACATTCGCTTATCATCCTGCAACTCTGCTACTCCCCTCCTCATCTGGACCTGGTCCAGAGGCTGCAATGCAAAAAACAGCCAAGTTTGGTAAGTTTTTACATACCTAGGATAGTTTGATATGCTTCGTTGTGAAAAGAACTGCACACTAGCACCTGCTAAAATTATCTTCCTATTGTTGAAACCTAATGAAGAAGGAAAATAGAAAGTAGTTTTTACAAATCCAAAAATGAATGCACAAATTCAAGTATGTTGTCGGCTGGAATTAACAAAGTCAAAGCTAAGATTGTGAATGAAGTTACTGCTTTGTTTGATTTCATTCCAATTAACCAAATCTTTGTGAATTAATTGGAATTCTGAAGTGAGGCATTAAGCTATATTATATGAAATACCGAAAAATATATTTAACCTTTTTCATTTCAAGAAAAGGGTAAAACTCAAGACTGAAAGCAGTTTTAGTATTAGATGTAGCACACCTACTTGAGATGCAGAGCCAGGTCCACCAGTGGCTAGTTCAGATTTATCTTTAGATCCTCTCACTGCTATCGCTGACTGAGGAGAGCCTTGGAAGATTAACTTTGAACTGCCTCTGGATGACAATCATGCATATCGTAAACATCAAGATCATGAGAATATTCACACATTCTTATCCAGCTTATAATGAAACTTTCCAAAATATCGTTGCCAGAATTGAGATTTCTCAGTCACTCTTTTACTGCCAAATAATTTTGAGAAAACAAGAGGATTATTATGACATTTTGGTCTAACAAGGTTCAATACCAAGAAACCATTCAATTAGGAGACGCTGCAATGATATATTAAATAGCTTTATTTGTATTTAGCCTGGTATAGAAGACGAGAATTTCATACAGATACAATGACAAACGAAGATATCCTCATTGTATAAACACAATTAAAAAAAAAAAATCATGGATAGGAATGCTATTAATACACCAACAGATAGGCCCTCCTACTGGTGAATTTAGTATCACATAAATTGGTCAGCACATAGTCCTAACTTTCTAACATTTCCCTAAAGGAAAAATGTGCTGTACTGGTATATAACACCACATTGTAAAGCCTTGTATCTATCTACTAGTTAAGCAGCAATGAAGAGGTGAAATGCTTTTACCTTGGATAGTTATAACGAGCCAGAGCATAACTTCAGACAAAGCAGCTTTTGCATCATTCATCTTCTTATGTGCTCTCGCACGTCCGCTTATTGCACACTTCAATATCATAAGCTCAGAGATATGATGGTCCTACACCAATCTCAGTCAATACTTATGTATCTGACTCTTTAACTTATGTATCATGACTCTTTACCAAGACATTCCCAGTATTTATTAAGCATATGATCTTCGGGTTTTACTTGATCCACTTTCCTGTGTAGAATAATGCATATGCAGCAGCAGCATATGACTATTTCCACTAGACAATGGGACCTGTGAAACAAGAAATGCATTAAAATATGATACAGAGTACAAAAAAAATCATTCCTTCAAAACAAAAGGTAGGTCCAGTCTTCTGAGAATGTAAACTATGTACAACTTACTTGCAACTAGGAATTAGTAGACTTAGATATCATCATAACTAATCTCTTGATAGTGCAATACAATAAAGTAAAAAAATGTTAAGATATAATGTACTTGTGAAATGCGCATGATTTAGCAACTGATAATGCATGGTGCGGATCTTAAACTAGCACAACACAGTGAACATCAAGCCTATTCAGCTGCATATCACCCATCTTCCCTACTTAAAGGTAGGTATGGCAGTAAAATAAATCATGTTCCCACCTTATGATCAAGGTAAAA
The DNA here is from genome assembly GCA_023529315.1 of Papaver bracteatum. NCBI lineage: Eukaryota > Viridiplantae > Streptophyta > Magnoliopsida > Ranunculales > Papaveraceae > Papaver > Papaver bracteatum. The sequence continues at coordinate 54,277 of JAJJWX010003773.1, read as the reverse complement.
ATGTCCGACAAGGAACATATCCACACACTACAGAATATTGCGGGAGTCCAATATATTGTTTAATAAATTCAGAACTTAAATGATTGAACTATATATAATTCGAGGTTACAAAGATGAAGAAGACCAAACCTGTTTTCCAGGAGCACGATGTAGGAGCGTACAAATAATTATGACTATCCAAGATCTCCATAATGCTCCTCTTGAATAAGTTTATGTTCTAAATCTAGTGGTTTCCATGTGTTTTTCTTTTGAAACCTACAAAAAGTAAAGAGGATAAACAACTTGAGTAAGTTGGAGAGAAAGGAAAATAGAATTATTTCAGTAAGAGACTCACAATTGTGTTTATCCTCAAATCTATCTTCCTAACGCTTGATTAGACCAACTTAATTCTATTGGGAAATGTTGATAGATATTGTTTACATTACAAATTGAGATCACTATGAATGGACATTATGAGAATCAGGGTTGGAAATCAAACAACTTCTATGGTATCAAAATAAAGACAAAAATGGCATAAATCATTGATACTAGACCTACTTGGAATAGACTATACAACTCAATTTTACATATAGATATGTGAATGTCTTTTGCCAATAAAAAGAGCACATACTACGATAAGCACAAGTAAACATATGACCATAGCTGTTTTGAAAGTCCTTATTTCTTTACCATGCTCATCCTTGTCTGAAGGTTCTGCATTTAGTACCTTTTCTCTGTATAATATAAAAAAAAGCAAATAATTAATACTACAGAAATACCTTACAGTTCTTCTATCAATGAGCAAACAAACTTTGATTGGAATTAGCTGAGATTTTCTATTAAGTAGTTGAAATTAACTTGTGAGATGTTACTTGAAATCAATTCTGATATAGTGATGGTGACTTGGGCCGGCAATTTCGAATTTTACATATACATGCTAACAATATTATACGACAAACTCAAGATTAAAACAGTCCAAAAAGGAACAGAACCAAATCAATAATTGCATGAATTCAATTTCAATATATCGATTAATAAAATAAGGATAAGAAGAAGAACAAACCTGTTGGATAGTATTATGATTAAGGAGCATTATGACTCTCCAAGGATCTCTGCAGTGTTTCCCTTCTGAACCCGGTGGTTTCCCTTTTCAGTTAGTTGAAGGGTCGACTCCACCACACAGATTTTTTTTCTCATGGCAGTACTTAGTTTTGAGAGGAAATATCATCATGCTGCTGCTGCAGTTGTCTTTATTATTCATTCCACCGGAATCACGTACAATTACAAAACCAATACTACTCCGTCTTGAATAACCCATCACTACCTTCATACTAATTACTTAGGGTTTTGATAATTTCAGGGTGAAATTGAGAATCAATTAGGTTTCTGATTTGGGGAAAAACAAAATTGAGAAATAGGAATTGAAATTTAGAACAAACTGAAAACGGATCGAGCTCGGAAATTCGACACACATAAACTAAAAGATTTTGATTCTTTAGATACGAAATTGGATCTGAAATTGAAGACGGACTGAGACTGACTAGGGTTTACTTTCTAGTCTTTTTCTCCTCTCTGCTGGATTTTAGATTTGAAGTGGGGTAAGTAGTTTTTATCAGTAAAAATTCCAAGAATGCCATCGTAAGATTGTAAAATTACTATAACCCTGTGAATTTTTAAAGGCACTCTCTTTCTCAACCAAAGCACAGACAGCGTAGAAGCACTTGCCAAGAATAATGGGCCTATTCGTATGCCATTTGCGATACCTAAAACCTAAACTCTGTCGCCTCTCTTCCTCCCATTCGCCTCTGAAGAAGAATACTCCACCATGGCTGAACAGGTACTCCTTCCGCCACTCAAAACTCATCACCTTCATCTCCAAATCTACTCTATCTTGAATTTTCGTTTTGATTTTGTTTTGGATTTCTAAAACCCTAATCTGTGAAGCTAGATTTTGATTTAGGGCTTTTGAAACTGTTTATTTTCTGTTTAACTTAGATCTGTTCATGCATTTCACTCTAGATGTTTAACTTAGATCTGCGCAATTTGTTTGGATGAGTTGAAAAAGCACAGTGACATTATCAAGATATGCTGCGGACTTGCATTTCACTCTAGATGTATCATACCTTGGTTCAACAAAGTTGGCACTTGCCCCCTATGCCGTTTTGGCATGAGGCTCTACATAACGAGATCACTCCCCATCATAAAAGTTTAATATATTTAAGCTGTGGACTATTCGGAACGCTACCAACCAGACTCTAGTTGGTTAATTTCACAGATTTAATTTACACAATTAGCTTCTACTGAACTCGGCTTTGTACTCTAGTTGCATATTATTCTTCTTTACGATATTGTATTTCGGGCTTTCAGTTGTTGCTTAATGTTACATGTAAAATGTGAAATATCACAAAAAAAATTATTCTAAAATTTGAGATACAATCCCCCTAACACACAACGGTCGGTCCTGTTTTATGGAAAAACCGTCGACCAAACCGACTATGCATCAGCAGCAATACCTACTTCCGCCAGCCAAATGGGACCTGTAAACAAGAAATGCATTAAAACATGATCCAGAGTAGAAAAAATATCGTTGCTTAAAAACAAAAGGTAGGTTCAGTCATCAGAGAATGTAAATTATGCACAACTTACTTGCCGGCACCATTGGATTAGGTGGGTCCAGACATCCGCCTAATAATCAGAAAATAAGCAATGAATCCTTACGCAGTCCCAGTGCCCAAATAATGTTCTCTATGTTTTTTGCTGCAACCTCTTTTCCTGCAGATGGTTAAATTTTAATAATTACTGATGAAAATCAAGGTATAGTGGGAGAGAGCAGAGAGGAAGAACACGCGGAAAAGAAGAGAGACTACATTGTGTTTACTGATTTTCTCTGCTTTCCTTTATAGGGTACAAAAACTTCAGGACTACTCTACCCACTAACATAACATGTTAGACAAAGTGCCCTTACTAACAGGACATTTCAACCACGACTCATCACATTAAACTATCCTAAATAATATGAACCATTAACACCTTAACTACACAACTCTTAACAGACTGCCAACTACTAACAATATGTATCCATGTGAATACTACTCACATAAGACCAAGTGGAATAGTTTGAGTTTAATCGAAAACTCCAACAATTACTTCATTAATTGTTATCAAATCCAACTTTCAAAGATAAACTGACGACTTCTTTATCGTTAAACTGATTGAACGACGTAGTTAAAGATGCCAGTGTTCATGGGATCTTGAGCTTGATAGTAACTGTATACGGCAAAGATTAAAGACCATAAAAAAAATTATCCTCAAGGTGATAGTACCCCAGGGGAAAAACACCTGTGACCCTGCTACCAACTTATATGATGATGGTGTCTTTCTTTCGCTTTTGGATATGAGCTTCACTCTGTCAGACTACCTACCTAAGCTATCAAAAGAGTAGGCATATATGTATAAATGTCAGAAAACAAAAACTTTAACACACTAGAGCTAGTACTTTCTAAGGATAAGTCCTATGGGCTAGATTGGACTGCTAGATTGGCCAAAAAGTGTTGCAAATCATGAAAAAAGTGTTGGAAAAAGTTAACACTCAATCTGGCTACTTCTCTCTCCAAGCATTTGCTCGCAGTCGCACTATCGGCGAGATTGAAACGCCGAATAGTGCGGCGCTCAAAAAGTAACACAAACGCTGGATTATTCGGCGTTATGCGAATATTCCAAAGAATAACGCCGAATTGTTAGGCGCTGGTATAAACGCTGTTCCATTCGGCGTTTGAATATTTGAGTAAAGTACACGGATGAAGAGGTAAAAGCAGAGCATGCATGAAAAGATCTGTAAATGTGTACTTTTTTGAATAAACAATCACTTTACTTATATTCATGTGTAGACGTATTTGTTTATAGGACCAAAAATAATCATATAAATGTACATTGTTTAAGAAAATTATAAAAAGTAAGGATCATTTTCATTTTAATATTCAAATACAAGTGATGGGATGGATAGATTGATAGACACGATCAGTGTTGATTTGATTGGTAAATTTTTGAACGCCGTTTGATTCAGCGTTTAAAGCCGAATTGTTAGGCGTTTTGCTGCTAGATTGGCCATCCCATAGGGGTTAGTAGGTCGACCTATCTGACGTGGATGGCCAATTTAGCAGCTAAATATCTAGCCCATAGGGATGGTGAGGAACCTAGGTCGATGAACATAATTGAGCCAAATTAGTAGTTGTGGCTTCAAATCAAAGACTACAACAATTACTTTTTTTTTTTAATACTACTGATGAAAAGCTGCCAATACGTAATCAGAAAAAGAAAAAAAAAACTTTTCAGGTTGATTGTTCAGCTAATGAGCTTAAAATACTCCAAGATAATAGAAGGACCGTTCCACATCATAGGCATGATCATCATTATTGACAACTAGTAAAGAATAGTGACTTTCTGATCTCTGAGATGTTTACAGCTACAAAATCAAACCATCTCTAATACCATTGAATCTAAAAGACTAGGATATCATCGGAATTAGTCCAATATATTGTTTAATAAAAGTAGAACCTAACTATAATTCAATAGAATGAAGAACTCATTGAAACAATGAGGATACGAAGAAGTAGAACAAACATGTAGCCCAAGAGAACCCACGATGGGAAAATACAAAAAAAACACACTACACGGGAGATAGTTTCCCGTACAAGTAAAAAAGTTTGGAATTTTGATCAGACGGGGGACTGTTCCCGTCCAAGAAAAAAAAAGTTTATCCAAATGGGGACTATCACCTGTTTGGAACTAAAAACCTTTTAAAACGGGGGACTGTCCCCCGTTTGGTGCAAATTGTTTTGCTACACGGGAGACAGTCTACCATGTAGCCCTATTTTTCCTGACGGGGGACAGTCCCCCGTCTTGTTTTCCACTTCCAACCACTCGCTCAAATGAGCGAGTGCATGAACGTTTTTGGCTGAAAAGGGGGCTAAACACTACCCATAAAAGCCTCTAATTTGGTCTAATTGGTAGTGTACTCCTTCATATGAAAGAGTTACACTACCCATAGGATTTGCTCTAAGGGCACAATATCATCAACCAACCCAGAATGATTTTCCATGTTCATATTATGGCTTTCACAAATGCACTATGGTTTATGGCTTTTCGATTCGAAACTCCGAGTGATCACAAAAGATAACTAATTATGGAATACATATGGGATGTGTGTAACCCACAAGTAAATTATTGTGTATATCTTGTGCACAGGTTAGAGTGTTGGGAAAACTTAAATTCTCAGGTCATATACAGTAAAAATTCTTTAAAATAATAGTTTTGGGACCGAGAAAAAATATAATTTTAGAGAGATTATTATTTTAGCGAGAAGAAATTTACCTTGTGCAAGCCTGGTTGTGACTAAATTTTTTTATTATTATGGAGATTATTATTTTAACGAGTATTATTTTATGAAAGTTTTACTGTATTTAAACATATTTTTTACAGTGTACACACCATTTGATTACACCCTGATATCTTGGAATAACCTCCATTTGAGTCGTGCTGTGACGAGGGTACCCTCGTGTGCCCTCGTCACAGCTTCCGTAGCCGGTGGATATGAGATCCTAGATATGTGCTCTCCCCGACGAAACTTTTAAAAAATAAATTCGTGAAATGCATAAAATACAGTTTCCATATGTGAGTTTTTTCATTATCTTGTGCAAAAAAGTGAATGTTGTAGGTTCTAAAGGCTGAGATTTTATACCATGACCTTAGTGGGCGTTTCACTTTTCTGGTTATTCATCGCTCCAAGGAACTAGTATAATGAAAGGTTAAGTTTGGCTGCAGAGTAGAGACTGATATCCAAGCATCCTACTTGTTCTCGATATCAATAATTTTTGTGGTCATGCAACGGTATTTCTTTACCTTTTTCGTCCAAGCAGAGACAAAAAGCTCCTTCGGACCTAACTAATTGTCCCATGTGTATCATACGTATTAGGGTAATTGATCCAGTACTCTCAAGTGATTCCTCATATCAATTTTTAAAACCTCCGTTACAGGATCCTCGAACTGTATAAAAAAAAGATGTGGAGTCTTTGGTTCCTTTTGTTGGTATTAAGCTTGTTCAAATATTAAATGAGAAAAATAAAAACAAAGTATAACAGCAGCATGAAGTTTCCAATTAACAAGAACTCTCTTCTATAACTAGCAGCAAGAAGAATTTAAGTGTTCTGCAACCAACCTTTAAATAGGTCTAAAACAGAGTTGAGAAAGCCAGCTAAAATAATAATTTTTAGCTTTGGAGATGAAGAAGCACAAAATCTGTGCAGAATAATTTTTGATGTGGGCGTATAGACCAGCTTCTTCTTCTTCTACTAAATTAATCATCCAAGCTCCAGTCACCTAGATAAATTGATATCGCTGGCCAAAACAAATTCTCTTAATTGGAGGGACTAATGAGCAAAAAATATAAAATGTGGGAACATGAAAAAATAAGAAAAATAATAAAAATCACGAACATATCTAAGATTTGATATCCAACGGCTCGGAGGTGCACCCTTACGGAAGCTGTCACGAGGGCACCCTCGTCACAACACGACTCCATTTGAGTCGTACATAAAGCATTTGTGAAATACATAAACTTAGATTAGAATATGATCTCGTAGTTGAACATACATGCGAATATGCTTCTGAGTTTATTTTTAAAAGGTCAATTTAAGTTATATGTGAATTGTGAACTTAGAATTGTTTCACTCTTTAAATTCCCTCCTACTACTAGTTCAAAGTAAATTTTCTACAACAATGTATACACCATACTTACATTTTTTTTAGTGGCGCAGCCATTTTATGGAAATGTAGCCTCACTTTGCTCATAAACAAACTAGTAAACCACTTTGTAGGTTAAATCCCAGTAACGCGAATTGTGTGTTTTTGAAAGAGTACCTTTTTTCAATACCTACCCACTGCTGGTTCAAGGAAATGTTCCACAAACTAGAGAGTCTTTTAAAGGATACAAACAATACTTTGAATCCTACGACAATAAGTACCCATACTTGCACTTGTTTTTGCGGCATGTAGTGCAGCCATATACTGGCAACTACTAAATCCCACTACATCTAAGCTTTAAACAAGATATTTGCCTACTAGTACAATGGAAAACATATTGGTCCATCTTCAACCGTTGGATTGTCAATCTAATTTTGTCAAATACCCTAGAAACACAAGGCACCCACCCTTATAAGTATCTTTACAGCCGTCTCAACAAACTAAACTTCCTTTGTTCATGTTTTTTTAGATCTCAAAAAAAAAACAACCAAGAAATTCTTTCTCAGTAATGGTTGATTCTTCAAGAATACTTTCATCACTCACTGATCTGAGCATCAATCTTATTATTAGTCTGGATATTCCTCTGAACTTCCACAAGAAAAAGAAGATGATGAAACCCTTGTCTTGTATTTGATGATGATCCACTAGCACAATGATTTCTCCTCTCAAAACTCAAGTATTTCAAGGCACTTCCGGCATGAAGATTTTCATACCCTTTTCTTGTGTATAATATAGACACGCAGTTCACTCATATGAGCCGTATGTATTGGAAATGTCAGGACCATGGAGTTCGTTTGACATGTCTCAAATTTTTCTGAAAGCTCATTTCTTGAACACTCACTTCTTGGCCAATTGGTCCCTTTCTTAAACTAATTGTTTTCCGCAGCTTCCTGCTCTTACATATGAGGGTGATTTCACCTCTTGTATGGCTCATTCGAGATCGAATTATTCATGTACTGCAACTACTATGTATTATGTTTTTTCTTTTTATCAATTTAAATCCTTTCTCTTTGCATATCGATTTTAGTTTTAACATTTCCACTGACTTAAATTTGGCGAATATCCCTGCTGCTGATTTGAGTGCAATATGGAGTGGACTGAGCAGCAAGAGATATCTAGAGAGCTGATCTCTGGTTGCTGTAAATACAAGTTACTATATGTATGTCAATCCAGAGAAAGCTGCTAAGTGAGTGGTTTTCTCAATCTAAGTTTTGTACCAGTGGCACCCTGCTTTGATTATAGTACGTAATCTAAGTGTGTTGTAGCTGGTAGCATATCCTGTCAAGTTAACTTTCACCCTGCTTTGATTATAGTACGTAACAGAACCATTAGTAAACGGTCACGCTACTTTTAAGTCATTGGGTACTGAATAATCCATGCATTACGAATCTCTAAGATTCCTAAATTGGTCCTTAATGTTTATTAGCAAGTAATAAAATCCTGTGAGAAGAAGGATTAACTAGGGATGGTCATAACCGGTTACTGATCCTAATACTTATCTCTAAAACCAACATAATTCACTGAAACGGACTATGTCCATAATCCGATTGAAGTATGAAATCTTAACGATGTTGCATAGAAAATCTCAATCCCATAATATATCTAACAATCTTTAGCGAAGTGGAACTTGATGGATCCTCATGGAAAAGAAAACCCCAAATTTTTACATTTTTGGAAATAAAATTGTTTTAAAAAAGGCTCACTAAAGCCTATCCGCGTTCAAAGTTCAAACCCTAAAATTTCAAAATTTTGTATCATTTCATTGAAGTATAAACTTAGGATATTTTGTGTTACGTATTTAGGAAAATCTTGATTTGACACTTTTAAGAGAATTAAGATGCGCAGGGACTATATCTTCTAAATATTCCCTGTTTTTAAAGCAATATTTTCCATTTTTTATATTTAGGACACAAAAAGTGAATATGTTTTCTATTTTTAGTATTTTTGTGAATCAATATTATTTTCTTAATTATATGAAATAAACATTATTTTCTTAATTAATGTATGACGTCACACAATCCAGAAAAATGATTCATTTTCCATTTTTAAAGCTCCCAAAAGATATTTTTAATTTATTGCAAGAATACATTTATAAAACTATAAATTATTCATTACAAGAGCAGTCATCTCACCAAAGATTCAAGAGAAACAAGCGCACAAAAAGACATAATAGCAAATGGAAGGGAAGAACATGAAGATGATTTTGGTGTTGGAAATGCTAACACTTGGAATGTTCCTAGGAAGGAGTGTTGCGGATGATTACAAACATTGTTATAACCAATGCTTGGCAGATTGTGAAGAATGGGTATATGCAGTTTTTTGTCCTTATACCTGTAAGGGGCAATGTACATCACCGGACCAAAATAAGGTTACCGTTTCTATCTAATGCAAGCTTGGCTGTGCGGCCATGAATTGTATTAACAAAAGCACCCCTCAAGATCTTAGTGGACAAGAATTTGAAGATTGTTACAATGTCCACTGTGGTAAAGAATGCGCCAAGTAAGAAAACAAATTATATGAGACTTTTTTTTATTTTATTAGTAAAATGAATAAGTTGCATAATTATTAATTACCTTTGTAATACAATGGTTTTTTTTTTTTTTTTTTATTATTATTTTTGTTTTTAGGGTGTGATGAGTTTTAAATTTAATGTTGAAATATCAAAATTCGAAATATAACATTGGTAGCAAACTGATCAATATTTTTGAACAAAATTTATTGATAAATTTTAACCTTTTAAAAAAAAAATCATTCATCTCATGAATTCAAGTAGCAGATGGGACAAATTTTTCGTAACATTATAAGATATAACTATCACAAAAGACGGAAGATAACTATCACCAAAGGCACCAAGCTTGGAAGGGCTCGAAATTCAAGCAGCTTATGGAAGTCTATTAGGGATATTATCAACTACAATACATGCTCGATCGTTAAGGTTCACCAAACCCATAATATAAACCCTATAATTGTTACACCAAATTGTAAAGGCCTTCATTATGTGTACCACATACCCGTCGTGTAATTCCCGTCTAATAGAACTTACTCGTCCTTCAGCAGGAAAAAAAAATAAACTCTCAAGAAAGTAAATAATATTTTGAAGATATATTCGGGTGAAATTAAAATACTTATCAATTAAAACAGAGATGGTGTGTAATAGAAAATTTGGAGAATCCATTTCTTTCTGATTTTTGTTAGAGAGAGAAAAAATTAAAGTTACCAGAAAAAAAAACAAAAGAGCTATTTAGGAAAGTATTTTTTTTTTTGAAGCATCAGAAGTATTAATTGATATGAACATTTTCTATATTTTGCACATGCTTTCATTCTTTTATTCTATTTTTTGTTTTAAATATCATTTTTTTATTTATATTTAATCAATCAAGTGAGCCAAGAATCTCAACCATCCACGTGCTTATTGAAATTACGCGATCAATTTTTTGAATTAACCAAATATACCATTTCAGCCTTTTTGGGTTTGTTAAGTGGCGCATTCTGAATGTCCCTGCTGCATCCATCTCCCAGTTCCTTAATCTGCAACATAACAGAAACTTCAAACGCTGTCCTTATCAGTATTCTGAGTTTACTAATTTGGGTTTATCTCGAGTGTTTCTTAAGGGAGTCAAATAATCATACTCCAGCTAGCAAGATTAGAAAAGAAATTTTCTATAATGTTAGTAAATAGTGTATGTAGGTATGGTTATGTAAACTAATAAACTTCTCCCCACTGTAGTTATCTCTGCCCTTAATTAGGCACAATTTTCTCCCACCTTTACCTACCTTGTTAGGAGTATTTTAAAATTAAATCTTCTATTGTGGTAGGTTAAATTACTGAAAAGTTTGACGAGTTGCTATCTCCTTTTAATTTTTGCAATGTCATGATGTAGGTGCACAGCCTTGGGAGTTATATGTGAGCTTCAGAAGCCACATCCCATCAAATTAAGGAGCCCAATTACGGCTCATCATACTTGAAAAAAATTCATGTGATTTTACAACAACTTTGAATGCATGGAATGCAAAAATCATCTCGAAAGATGAATCCAAAATTCAGTTATATCTGGTATGTCTGAGATATTTGGACTTGGAAGAATATAATTTTTGTTTATCCTTACTTTTGGAGAGCGTTTGTTGGATTCTTCTCTTTTTGGTGTTTGATCCTCGTTATATCTGAATAGGCTAATCTTGGTGTTTTCCATAAGATTGATAATCTGACGGTTGGAAATGTGGATACCCTAAAAGACATGCTACTACATACATAGATTTATGTGGGTGTGGGTTGTCGAATAAGGTACCGGACTACCCAAAACCCAACCGAAATTGGGTAAATAAAATTACGGCAAGAGAGAATGATGATCATTGGAATAGCTGGCAATCAGTGAGAGATAATGTATAGTAGAAATGGTTATTAGTTCAGTGAGAGAGAAAGAAATTCTTGAACGATCCATCGTCGTCTCAGAAGAAATTTATGGGCAAAGATAGATCAGATACATATATCTTTATGGGCCATAATGTCCGACCGGATCCTACATATTTTGGTTTAGTCACTCGGTGTTACATTGTAGGCCTTTTAGTTTTGGGTCATTTACATATATGTCCCATTTTCTTAAGTTGTTTACAAAATAATCCTGTTTTTTTGAAAACTTGCAAAGTAGTCCCGTTACAAAGATTTCCATCCAGTTATAAGTTAACTGGTGTTAACTGACATGTGGCAGATTTATGGTGACCTGAGATGCCCAATATACCCTTCAGTTAAACTTGTTTCCTCGTTTCTTCAGGAGATCTCATCGACAAAATTTGTCTTGTCACTTATTAGTAACCAGACAGAAGAACCATAAAAGTAATTAACACATCGGGTATCATTATAAAAACCAAAATTTAAAAGAGAAACCAGCACTACCTTCAACTTCATCATCCTTCTCCAAGAACTGGTCATATTGATCATCTACATATTCAGAAGCATATAAAAATACACATTAATATCAAATTGCAAACACAACTATTGATGGTGGGTTTTAGTATAGGGTTATAATCGTAAAACATTAAACCCTAGCAAACATTTAAAAAAAGCATTTACTATGCACATTAAATAAAAGCCTTTAATGTGTCTCTAAATAATGACCAGGGTATATTTTTCAAATTAGGGTTAGACGAACCAAGCCCTAATTCTCACGTGTGCCAATGGCAAATTACACTAGTACAAAAAGTATCATACGCCACACTTGGACACCGTGTCCATAGATCTTTAGCCATGGATTTTGTTCACTCTAAAACCGTTATGGTAGGAAGTGTTACAATAGGGTACCTTTATAGCTACATAAACTTTGAGTGACTATTGTGAATGATTTTCCATAGCAATACCCCTATAACCGTGTTTATATGGTACTCATTTTTTTTGTGTGTAGTAAAGCATTTTTCGTATAACCATGACCATAAGATCCTTATAGACGCGCAATTTAATTTTTGCGTGGCTAGCATTTAACTTAAATTCATGGGGATTTAGTATAACCATGGCCATACTATGACGATAAATTACTTATGGACACTGAGTATGGTTTTGACGTGGCTATTATTTACCGAAAAAGCCACATCGATTTGATTTAACCATGGTCGTCCTTATCGTTTAGACACACAAAAAATATCCTAATGTGACCAGTTCATGACTTGTAGTTTCATTGAATCTGTAGTGCCATGGCCAAAGAATTTCTTACGAAACATCTAATGTTTTCAATGTTCCTATTAGTTACCTTTTAGACACAACTGAAATCAGGTAAACCATAGCGCTAAACTTTCCCAAAATGATTTTAATGTGGAACATCACACATACTATTAATCATTGATATTAATTTATCACCATTAAAAATTGATCCAATTTTTTTTTATTAATCATAAGAGGAACATTACACCTCTTAGATAAGTTTAGCAAAACTCTGTAAAAACGACAGTATCCAATTTAGATTCAAAAGTAAAAAAATTCACATATGTGCAACAAGCTTGATTTCTTCAGGATCACCTTCTCCATAAGCAGACAGAAGTTTGCTAGCACACCGGTTCTGATTACTACTCAGAAAAGCATCAATAATGGAAATTTTTTTGAAGGTTTTTGCATGTCTGAAGTCATCTTCAAGCCATAAAAATGTATATAGACAATATAAAGGAAAATTGTGCATCTGAAATGGAACTTGAACCATTGTTGTAGTAACGTTAAACTGACCTGAACAATTCTTGGGTACCAATGGCTTCCATCCAGTGGCCCCTTATCAAAGATAATATCTACGTACCATCAAAAATAAAAAAAGTTTAGTTTTTATCAAAAATATTTTATTTGCCGTACAAGTTAAAAATTGTGCAACGAAATAGCAACAAAAATGGTTACCTTGTTATGAGCAGCAGATCCACCGTACTGGAACGCAATTGTGTCACCCATTATCTCATATAGCCCCATGAATTGAAGATCCAAAGGGTTATCCTGGGTGATCTTTGGAATATCAATCAACCCCAAGGCATGAAGTTGATACCCAAGAGCATCCAAGCCGTACGAATATTGCGCAACATTGGTGCGAGCCAGGCAATCAATGCAATTGGTCCTGAGGACTCCATTTTGTAGCTTTGGTTGTTTGATCAAGGGATTCTCGTTAGCTTCACAATCATTATCAACCTCATCCGTTCCCATTTCTGAGCTATCCACATTCTTTAATTCATTTACCAGATGATTCCCAGGAGGCAAGACACCGGTATCATTATTCCTAATGTAGAACACATCTTTAGTACTACGGAATCCAAAACATAACATGATTTTTAAGAAACACGGGGAGAGTGGATCACTGCATCCCCATGCAGGAGCTACTACATTTTGTAAACAATCAATAGAACTTACTCGAAGATAGATCTACCTTCAGGCACCAGGTCGGGTGTTAATTGTGAATGTAAGAAGCATGTCAAGCCCAGGGAATATTCAGCAAATCTCCCAAGTAGTTTCAGCACATTTTTACCTTTGCTGAAAAATAAAAGAATATTATAGAGTTAGAATCATATATGTTATAGTAGGTTAAATCAATAACATCAACACCAAATTATTGCGAAGCAAGAGCAACTTAGAGAGCCACACCTTTTAAAATATCTGTTGAGATCCAAGTGAAGGAATCTCAGACGATTCTCCACGGATAAATCTTTGTTAATAACTTCAATCGCGTAAGCAACTGAGTACAAAAGTTCCATGTCGCCAGTGTAAGACCTACCTTAATCAAATTTAAAACAATTATTGGATTCCCGTATCTCTCCCTAAGATCATCAAAATGAATCCTGGTTGCTTTATAGTTTTGGTCTTTTCCCGACACTGAAATACAATAGATACATTAGTACAAATGTTAACAAGATAAAATGATGAAAGTAATGTTCATTCCGTACGCAGTCCTAGTGCCCAAGTCATGTTCTCACTATTTTATGTTGTAACCTCTAAAGTAGTTTCTGCATCATGAAAGTGTTTGAAGGAAGATATAACCTTCTTTGCCTGCAAATGGTTAAGTTTTATGAGTCACTTCATTAATTGTTATAACTAACAAAGATAAAATGATGACTACTTCGTCGATTGAACTTTCTGCTATAGGTACGACGCAGTTAAAAACATCAGTGTTCATGGGGTCTTCAGCTTGGCAGTAATTGCAGATCGCAAAGAATAAAGACGATAAAAAAAGGCTATCCTTAGGGTGATAGTCTCCGAGGGGGGCACGAACTGTCTCCCTACTACCAACTTACATGCTGATGGTATTTTTCATTCTCATTTGCGTACAAGCTTCACTGTCAGACAACGTAAGCTATCAAAAGAGAGGGAATATAAGTCCTTCCCTACCAAACTTTTTCCTAGGTTACTTCACATCATAGGCATGATCACCATTATTTACTACCATGCGTATGAAGTAGAGAATACCGACTTTCTGATCAATGAGATATTTACAACTAGAAAATAAAACCATCTCTGCCACCTATTTTAAAACCAATAGATTGGAAATTAATACAATGAATCTAAAGCATAGCACCTGTGAATTAAAAAACTTTGATATCATTAGATTTGATCCCTTGATGGTGTGCAACATGATAAATATTGCTTACATTACAAATTGAAATCACTATGAATTGACATTCTGAGAATCAGGGTTTAGAAATGAAACAATTTCTCTGGTATCAAAATCAAGACAAAAATGGTATAAATCATGGATAATAGACCTACTTGGAATAGACTATATAACTAAAATTTTACATATGTGTGATTGTCTTTTGCCGATAAATAAGAGCACGTAGCACGAGAAGCACTAAAATCGTACAAGTACTCCAAACTCGCATATGGGCATATATACAACTTGTTATATCCCAGTTAACGAAAACCAAACAAAATCTAAGAACAAAAACACCGATTAACATTTTACAGGTAGAAGATGTACATGCTAACAATATTAAAGGACAAACTCAAAATTAAAACAGTCCAACAAGGAACAAAACCAAATCAATCATTGCATGAATTCAATTTAAATATATCGTTTAACAAAATTAGAAGAAAAAAAACATGGAAGAAAAACAAGGATAAGAAGAAGAACAAACTTGTTTGCTAGTAGTACGATTGAGGAGTAATTTATGATGGAGAGGGATCTCCATAATACTCCCTAAACTGGTGGTTTCCATTTTTAGTTAGTTGAAGGGTTAACTGCAGTTCCAGGGTTAAAGATCTACATAAAGTATTCCTGAGGTTTTCTTTGATATTCAGTGTTCTTTTTAGGTGACCTTATATCAAAGCACCTCATCATAGTACTTAGTTTTTCGAGAGGAAATATCATCATGTTGCTGCTTCTACCGTTGTCTTTGTGTTATTCTTCATTCCATCAGAATTCCCGTACATATACATAACACTCCATCTTGAAGAACCCATCACTACCTTGTTACTGATTACTTTGGGTTTTGATAATTTGAGGATGGGAAATTGAGAATGAATTAAGGTTTGGATTTGGGGGAAGAACAAAACTGAGAAATAGGAAGTGAAATTTTGGACAAACTGAAAACGGATCGAGCTCGAAAATTCGATACACATAAAATAAAAGATTTCGATTCTTTAGATACGAAATTGGATCTGAAATTATGGAAATCTTAAATTGAAGACGGATGAGACGACTAGGGTTTCTACACTCACTTTCTAGTCTTTTTCTCCTTTCTGTCCTTTCTATAGATTTCAGATTTGAAGAGGGTGAGTACTTTTATCAGAGAAATTACCAAGAATGCCATGGTATGATTGTAAAATTACTGTAAGCCCTATGAATTTTTAAAGGCACTCTCTTTCTCGAAGGGAGCAATTACAGCATAGAAGCACTTTCCAAGAATAACCGCATAGAAGCACTTGCCTATTCGTATTCATATGGCAAAACAAAAACAAAAAATGCCATTTGCCATACCTTGTGGAATGGCAATATAAAGTTGAATTTCCAGTGAGGTACACAATATACAAAACTTAGACAATTTTTCCTAAAAAATGCTCCCTCCATCCCATTATTAGATGACCTAATTCAAATTTGCACAATTCTTAAGGCTAGGAAAGAAATGAAGCATTTTTTACAATTATACCCTTATAATAGTAATTTGTAAAATTTAGAATTGATTTATCTCTTAAACTATACCATGAATTTCCGTAAACTTCGTATCATTGATAAGCATTTTAAAAACCTACGTAACGAATATAAATATGGATATCAAATTATACATATTTCTTATACTACCGATAATCAATCAAAAAGATAACTTTAAAAATATCCCTTATTTAATGAAATAGGTCAACTAATAGTGGGACAAAATTTTAAAATAGTGGGACGAAAGGAATAGCAAATTTTCTAACTAACAACAAAATCTGTATTCCATCCGTACAGTTAATACATCGGGTAATGAAAAATATTGACATACTTTTATACATAACCGCTATAGCCTTCAGAATGATACCATATCAAATGATGAGGGATATCCACAGTATCTTGCATTCAAATATTTCAAAACCTATATTATATTAACGGATTCAAATAAAAGATAGTGTATACATAACCGGGAATAGAGGTTAAATTACATTCATTGAGACGAATGTTAGCACACATTTCTTGGATATACAAGCAAATGAGTAAATAGGTGCATCTGGAATTCTACGAATGGATGGATACATAGCTGTCATAAGATCTCTTAATGCTTCCTGTAATTTGCAAAAAGCAACTTTGGTCCAGTAAAGAGTGGACTAAATTGTACATCAGTATCAAACACAATAAAAGTTTAATATATTGAAGCTGTGGACTACTCCACTAGTTGGTTAATTTCACAGATCGTTTCTTCAAAACAAAAGGTAGGTTCGGTCATCAGGGTACAAACACTTCAGGACAACTCTACCCACTAACATAACATGTTAAACAAAGATCCCTTACTAATAAGACATTACAACCACGACTCATCACGTTAAACTATCCTAAAGACTAGGAAGCATTACAACCATGTGAATATTACTCACACAAGACCAAGTGTAATAGTTTGAGTTTAATCGAAAACTCCAACAATTACTTCATTAATTGTTGTCAAATTTAACTTTCAAAGATACACTGATTGAATGACGCAGTTAAAGATGTCAAGTGCTCATGGTGCATGGGATCTTGAGCTTGAAAGTAACTACATACGGCATTAAAGACGATTAAAAATATTATCCCTAAGGTGATAATTTCCCAGGGGAAAAACACCTGTGACCCTGCTAATTGTGTTTTTCTTTCGTTTTTGGATATGAGCATCAGTCTGTCAGACTACATAAGCTATCGAAAGAGTAGGCATATATGAATAAATGTCAGAAAACAAAAACTTTACACACATTAGAGCAGGTAATTTCTAAGGGAGTAGGGATGGTGAGGAACCTGAGTCTATGAACATAATTGTTCCAAATTAGTAGTTGTGGCTTCAAATCAAAGACTAGAACAATTACTTTTTCTAATGCTGCTGATGAAAAGCTGCCAATACGTAATCAGAAAAAAAAAAATCAGGTTGATTGTTTAACTAATGAGGTTAAAATACTCCAATATAATAGAAGGACCATTTCCACATCATAGGAATGATCATCATTATTGACTACCATACTATGAAATAAAGAATAGTGACTTTCTGATCTATGGGATGTTTACAGCTAGAAAATCAAACCATCTCTAATACTATTGAATCTAAAAGACTTGGATATCATCAGAATTAATCTAATATATTGTTTAATAAAAGGAGAACCTAACTATAATTCAATAGAATGAAGAATCCATAAAAACAATGAGGATGCGAAGAAGAAGTAGTACAAACCTGTAACCGAAGAGCACGATTTAGGAGCATAATGTTTTAATTCCGTGTCTCCAAGGATCTTTCTTTATAATGTTCCTCTTGAATAAGTTTATGTTCTAAATTTAGAAGTGGTTTCCATGTGTGCTTTTATTTTGAAACCTGCAAAAGGAAAAGAAAAATGAGGATAAACAGCTTGAGTAAAGTGGAGGACAAGGAATACATAAAGCTAACGTAATCCAGAATTATTCCGGTAAAAGTCTTTGATTAAATCAACTTAATTCAAATGGGATGTTTGGATAACATTGCTTACGTTACAAATTGAGATCACCATAAATTGACATTCCGAGAATCTGGGTTTGGATCTTGAATCGACATCTTCATTGCTTCAAAAAAAAAAGAAAAAAAAAGAAAGGACATCTTCACTCACTTGTTCGTCTCTATTTGCTAGATCCACCACCAAGTCTTAAAGATCATCTTAATTGATGAGGTCATTCAAATATAAATCCTGCACAAGAAAAACGAATTCTAATTTATTAAATTATTTCAGGTGAAGCAAGTAAGAGCAATTCATTCAAATTCTAATATCCATACTGACCAGCACAATCCAGTAGATTTTCTACTGCTGTAAGATCATCATCCCCAATTGAGGTCTCAAGACAGAGTGATTCACAAGATGTGATAGCAAGTAAGAATAACTGTAAACTTTCAAATGAAATTTGTCAAGGATTTTGATATAATATTTGTCTTTGTTGAACAGAAAATATGGAAGACCTTACAAACATAGGAAAGATTATTACAAGGTGTTGTGATCCAGACTGCACATACAAGGAATGGAAGGATATGATGTCAAAGATTACTGATTCGTGGTAATTAGAGTTTTATTAGTTTTAGATTTCACATTTTATTTCTTGAACCATCCTTATATTCACAAGCTTCCCCCATCTCCTACAACAATTTCTGTGGCACCATTGGACGGAACTGACTTGAATGAGATTTTCAAAGCAAATTTCTCGGCATCATTACCGAAACAGCCTACGTCATGGAGTTGTACCAAGGGTTTAGAGTTCGTACGCCTTGTCGTAGAATTTGTTGATTCCATGAGCAGCTTGTCACAAGTGAACACCTTCATAACAGCCCTCAACAACGGACATCCTTTCTCTACTGAATGGGATGACCACCGATCCACAGAATCAATTTCTCGGCAAAACTACGTCTATTTTTCCCTTTCATCAGTTAGTTTTGAGAGGAAATATCATCATGCTAGTGTGGTTGTAATCCGGAATCCCGTATAATTACAAAACCATCAATACTCTGTCTTGAAGAACCCATCACTACCTTCTCAATGATTACATGGGATTTTGATTTTAATGGAAAAATAAGAGAGAGCCGAAGTGGGATCTGAAATTAAAGACTGTTTTACTAGGGTTTTTTAGGAACTCATTTTCATTTTATAGTATGTACACCTTTCCAATGAAATGACTAAGATTATCCTTCTAATATCATAAAATTACTACAAACTCCACGAATATATAAAGGCACTTTCTTTACCGATAAGAGCACATGGTAGTCCATTTAACTGCTTCCACCTTTCCTTTGATGTCAAAAACAGCAATTTGACTTTGACAGTCGCCTAGTCTCCTGGTAAAAAAACACAGGTTGCATATCCACTCCCACAAGTGACAATTCGTGTGGTATGGAAAAACAATTCTGAATCCATAACATTCGTTTTGATTTTATTTATGTTGATAAATTACTCATTTATGACTATTGTTATGAGACCACAAATTGGATCCTTGTTTAATGTTATATAATTATAAGACTCGGAAAGTGAGCTTGATTTATAAGTGTTGTTTACTTCTAAGATCACACTTTGTCCTACAAGATATCTCACTTTTTTTTTTGGACTATAAATCCCAACAATAATTTGTATATATAGATTTTTGAAATCTTTCTTTTTGTAACTCAATAATACACACTCTGTTGCCTCAAATTTTAACCAGAAATGGGGGAATTATTATTATGAGCATGTCTCAATATGTGCACTAATGGAGACCTCTAAAACTAGCTGTTACGGGATCTCAGACTCTTTCCCTCTGACTCTATGAATCTCTTTATAAGAACAAAAGCTAGCCATATGTGTGATTTTTTCTTTTTAAAAATAAAAATAATTATATTTTTTATTTTTTGCTTGATAAAAATAATTATATTAAAGATTAGATATTACAGAGGAGACATGGAGGAAAACAAAGTTCCACTTTCCAATATGCGCCATTACACTAAAATGGCATATTCCCGAGCACAAATAATGCTACCTACGTAAAATAGAAAAGGTCATACCGTATAGTCTAAACACTACTCCACGATGCTACATACAAACTCAACACTGTCACCACTCGCCAGTGCAGTGTAAGATCCCCCGTAGAGATTTACAAACCAAAGCCAATGAAGCCCAAATGATTTTACCCATACAAGCTCATCTCAAACTTAAAACCCTAAAGTTATCACCGTTTTCCGGCCACCATCACTTACGCCACTGGTCTCAGGCTTTAACATCTGCCGCCATACCACTCCACTTTCACTATTGCACGCACCATACTAATCAGCTCCACTTTCGTTACTGAAACCAACCTAGGAACCCAAACCCACCAGTACCAAACAAAACCACCAGTTTCCCAACAAAAACCAGCATCCATTGTTGTTACAGAAACAAGAAACCAAAGCTTTATAGATGTAAAACAATTACAAGATTTTGAATGATTGGAATATGAAGCATGCAAAGAGAAAAGGAAAAAGAAGATAAACAGCTTGGGTAAGTCCAATTGAGATCAACTATGAATTGCCATTCTGAGAATGAGAATTTGGAAATGAAGCAATTTCTGTGTATCAAAATCACGTTTACCGAATTGATGAGATCAATCAAATGCAAATCTCATTTTATGTTGATGCAGTGGGCGTTGAACCTCATACAAGTAATACCTTTCTGCAAAAAAGAACAAGGAATCAAGATCCAAAAGATTTTCAGGCATACCCCCTGACATTAACAAAAAATGAAAAACATTAGGCCTGAAATTAGAACCAAAGTATGAGCAATTAGAATTTATGGACGCTTACTTTTAATCAATCATCCTCCTTCCAGGTGGATTCTTTTTTGCATTGCCCACCATTTAAAAGGTACATCTTGCAGAATTGAAAAATTGATTTTGAGAGTAAATATCATAATGCTGTTAAGGACGTGTTTGTGTTATTCATCATTCTACCAGAATCCCATAGAATTACAAATCCAATACTCCATCTCAAAGAATCCATCACTCTATTTAGGATATTAATTTGGGGGAAGATTAAAAAAAAAAAATAAAAAAAAATTAGGGTATTGATTTGGAGGAGAAAAAAAAAGAGAAGTAAAATTCAAACTTAGGGAAAATTGGACATGGACTTTGCAGCAAAATCCGATATTTTCGTAGAGATTTTGATACAGTTTAGGGACGAAATGAGATCTGAAATTTTTGAAGATGGTCTAAGACTGACCGACGAGGTGGAGACGGCTGTGTTTAGGGTTTGATGACAATCAATTTGAGAGATTTGCGATGTTTATATAGCGGGCGGTCATCTTGCTAAACAAACCCTAAGGTTTAACCTGATGAAACCCATCTCATGTGGCTGAGGCCCAGTATTGACCAATTTAGTCAATTTTCTCATTATTGCAATGCTTGGAAGTTAGCGGACATGCAAGTTTGGGGCATTTGACCACCCACCCGTTTCATTTTCAACTGCAACAATGCTAAACAAAACTCATCTTGGTTGTGTCAAACATCCTCCCTTAGATTGTTGCGATAACTTCATTTTGTACTCCTCCTTTAAATTCTCGGTACCACGACCTATTCATGTCTTTATCTTGTTAAGTAGAAATGATTTCTTTTCTCAAATGGTGACTCAGCGTTGCGTGAATGAAGAACATCAAATCGATGTTGATTGGGTTTGAGGGAAACATGGGCTTCCACGTGAAGAATATCCCCAAGTTCCTGTTAGTGACGATGAGCTCCAAGTTCTGATTGTACAGTATACAATTGCATGAGTTCAGGAGGTACGGGCGAGTCTGGTAGTTCAACTTTTCCGTTTAAACAGCAGAACTGATTAGTCTCATGAGGAAAAAGCTTAGCTCCACAATGGTTACATGAGCTAATGTTAGTCAATTAGCGTTATAAAATCCCTTGCAGTGTTATAAAATCCTATATTTGTCTCAGATTTTAACCTGAAATGGGGAACTATTATTATGAGCATGTCTCGCGGTATTTCCATATGTGCACTAATGAAGACCTCTAAAACGAGCTGTTATGGGATCTTAGATTCTTTCCCTCTCAGTCTATGAATCTCTTTATAAGAACAAAAGCTAGCCATCTTTGTGATTTTTTCTTTTTGCTCGATAAAAAGAATTTTATTTTTTTATTTTTTACTTGATAAAAATAATTATATTAAAGATTAGATGTTACAAAGGAGACATGGAGGAAAACATAGTTCCACCTTCTAATATGCGCCATCACACTAAAATGGCATATTCCCAGCTCGAACGAGCACAAATAATGCTACATACGTTAAGTAGAAAAGGGCGCACCCTATAGTCTAAACACTACTCCACGATGCTACATACAAACTCAACACTGTCACCACTCGCCAGTGCAGTGTAAGATCCCCCCATAGAGATTTACAAACCAAAACCAATGAAGCCCAAATAGTTTTACCCATACAAGCCCATCTCAAACATAAAACCCTAAAGTTATCACAGTTTGCCGGCCACCATCACTGCCTCCACCGGTCTCAGTCTTTACCATCTGCCGCCGTACCACTCCACTTTCACTACTGCACCCACCATACTAATCATCTCTACTTACTGAAACCAACTTAGGAACCCAAAACCACCAGTTTCCCAACAAAAACCAGCATCTATTGTTGTTACAGAAACAAGCAACCAAAGCTTTTTAGATCTAAAACAATTACAAGATTTTGAATAACTGGAATATGAAGCCTGCAAAGAGAAAAGGAAAAAGAAGATAAACAGCTTCGGTAAGTCGGACAAAGGAAAACATAGAGCAGTTAGAATCTTTGATAAAAATCAACTTGTTTTCAAATACTGATTACATTACAAATTGAGATCACTATAAATTGCCATTCTGAGAATCAAAATTTGGAAATGAAACAATTTCTGTGTATCAAAATCACGTTTACTGAATCCAGGAATGATCTTGTATCGCAATCTTTTCTCACTTGTTCATCTCCATTTGCTGGATCGACCAAGAGGACCTACAACTCATCCCAATTGATGAGATCAATCAAATGCACATTCCGTTATATGTTGATGAAGTGGGCGTTGAACTTCATCCAAGTAATACCACTCAGTAAAAGAGAACTGGGATTTGAGAGCAAAGAACCAAATAGATGTTCAGGCACACCCCCTGACATTGAGAAAAAATGAAAAACATTAGAAATTAAGATGACATTAGGACCAAAAAATGAGCAATTATAATTTATTGCCGCTTACTTTTAAACGATCAGCCTCCTCCTATGTGATTCCTTTTTGCATACAAACCCATGACTCTGAAAAAATTGTTCCGTCCATCATTTTTGGATACAGGATCCGGCCAATATCAAAGGTTGATTTTGAGGGGAAATATCATAATGCTGCTGAGGTCGTCTTCGTCTTGTTCATCTTCATTCCACCAGAATCCCACACAACAAAATCATTACTCCATCACTACCTTAGTCTATGTCTTCCTACTTACTGATTACTTAGGGTTTTGATTTGGGGGAAGATTAAAAAAGAAAGAGAATGTATAAGGGTTTTGATTTCGATACAGCTTAGAGCCGAAATGGGATCTGAAATTGTTGAAGACGGTCTAAGACTGACTGACTAGGGTTTTACAAACTCACTATCTAATGCGTTCAGTTAAATGACTTAGATGGCCCTTTCAATATCGTAGAATTACTACTGTAAGGGCTACGAAATTGTAAAGACACCCTCTTTTCCAATCAGGGCACTTCGCAGAAGCACATCGTGTGTAAAACCACAATTTGACAGTCTCCTACTAGAAGGAAAAAAATTATTGCCCGTTCGAATTCTTTATGTTGTTTTGAAGCTTTGGATAAGATGTCTGAAGGTGAGAAAACAGAATAATGTAGTAGAGGAGGTTGGGTTGGAATTGATTTGGGAAATGGTCGTTTGTTGGTTTATGGTGATTGAGGAGTTAATGTTGGAGTTTTAGATTGGTTGTAAGGTGAGTGAGCATGGGTGTGCCAGACTGCCATGACTATCGGCATGTGCTTGTCTGTTTCCGATTCAGTATTGTAACGGGGGCATAGGCCGGTGTTGCTAAAGAACAAGAATGCATATTGAAAACTATCTCAGTACTCAGCCCACTTTGATTAGAAAATGCGTTATTAGACTCACAAAGTGAGCTTGAGTTGGAACTTGATAAATCTTTCGAAAGTGTAGTTTACTTTCAAGGTCACACTTTATCGGACAAGATATCTCACACTTATTTTTTGGATGGAAAATCCCAACATTAACTTGTGAGTAGATTTCTAAAAAATTTCATTTTATAACTCAATAATAGATATTGGAAAGAGACGGGAAATGAGAAATTTGAGGAACCAGCAGAAAATCTCTCATTCTAAGCTCAAAATGCTTTGATTGCTGGTGCTGTAGCTGGGGCAGCCATTGCCATCAAGACCAGAAACTCGATACAAGTAGTCGGCATGGCAGCTTTGGTATCCACTATCACATCTGCAGATAACGTCGCACGGACAAACTGATCCAGTTCCTGCGCTCTAAGAAGAGTCAAGACTTGTGTATTGATTTCATTATTGATTTTTGTGAAAATACTCAAAATAGTGATATGACCGCAAAATTGTTATAACTTACGGCCAGATGCTGCATGTACTGTAACTTGCCAATTGCTCAACGTGATTACACTAATAGTTACTGCACCATGCTAATTTTGAGGACGAATTGCCCGGTTAGGATACCTGGATTTCACCCAGGCGACCCGGGTTCAAATCATCCCAGCAATGGAACTTGTTTTTGAAAAAAAAATGAAATTACAGCCAGCATTAATATACGTTCTCACTTCGAGAAAGAATTTCTGCACAACCTTAAAACAAGATAAGCACCTAATCCTATTTTGGATAGCTTTTTCAGAACAACTAGGATATATAGGTTTTGATAAAAGGGAGAAAATCACTAAAACAGAGATGTCCTAACTTTCTAACATTTCCCTAAAGCCTAAATCATGTATTGTATTGGTACGTAACAGCATATGTTGTTAGAAAAAAATGTTTTGTTTTAATCAAAAAATGCATGGACCATGTTTTGATCCCAATACCTATTGCTCCCTAGATGTTTTTTCATGTGAATGAATAAAACATTAGTCCCATATAGACTAAAACTCTAAAAGTTTTAGACTTAAATAGCATTGGTTTAGCCTTAAGGGCATGGCCCTTTGGGTCTTTAGACCTTTGTGTATGGGGAAAGCCCTAGACTATGGCAAGGTTGCCTAAACCTTATTGCATTTCTTATTGCCTTTCCCGTTCGCGCGGTGCTTCGCACAAAAGCACGCATGCTCGCTCGGCTCGGCTCGGCTCGGCTCGGCGTGGGAGTGGGTGTGGGTGTATCTCGATATACATATACGTAGAAGACACAAGACGGTGAAACAACTACTCTATACTGGTATTATCTCGATAGACTTTGTAAAATCCAAAGATAATCTTGCAGATCCTTTGACGAAAAGGTTTACCGAGAGAGGAAGTTAAATCCACATCGAGGGGATGGGACTTAAGCTCATAGAATAAATCACCATGAAGGATACTCAACCTTGTGATTGGATTTCCAAGATCAAGGTTCAATGAGACAACTAATTTATGGTGATATTGGTAAAGCACTATCTTTGTCCCTCCTATGGTGTAATCGTGCGATAGTCTTTTGCAGAAAATTAAGGATGATCTTTTGCGATCTTAATGGGTACCATGGCTTTGATTAAAGCGGGGTGTGGCAGGACACTCTTTATGGACTCACCTTTGTGGATGTTGGAAGTGTGGCCGCTTCCTATGAGAATATGAGCTAATTCTCTAGAGACATTCATTAAGTCCGGGATTATAGCCCACGGTCAAAATGGGCACAACCGCAAGAGCTTGGCAGCTGTTTTCTTCGGTTGAGGCATCAAGTGTGGCTGTTATTTCTGAATTGCATTCTTTGTTGGCGGTTCAAGACATTGCGTTCATCGTATCAACATGAAGTTCAGGTAACCTCTCACTAAGTTAAGGTTCAATCTTTGGGAAACCTTAGCCTATTTTGTTGCCTTATGTTTTATCGTGTTTTATCGACATGTTTTATTATTCATGTGGGGGATTGTTAGAAAAAAATGTTTTGTTTTAATCAAAAAATGCATGGACCATGTTTTGATCCCAATACCTATTGCTCCCTAGATGTTTTTTCATGTGAATGAATAAAACATTAGTCCCATATAGACTAAAACTCTAAAAGTTTTAGACTTAAATATAGCATTGGTTTAGCCTTAAGGGCATGGCCCTTTGGGTCTTTAGACCTTTGTGTATGGGGAAAGCCCTAGACTATGGCAAGGTTGCCTAAACCTTATTGCATTTCTTATTGCCTTTCCTGTTCGCGCGGTGCTTCGCACAGAAGCACGCACGCTCGCTCGGCTCGGCTCGGCTCGGCGTGGGCGAGGGCGAGGGCGAGGGCGTGGGCGTGGGCGTGGGAGTGGGAGTGGGAGTGGGTGTGGGTGTGGGTGTGGGTGTGGGTGTGGGTGTGGGTGTGGGTGTGGGTGTGGGTGTATCCGACACATCCTTTCTTTTTGCTGAAATTTACCACACGCTTCTCCCACACATGTAAAGAATTTTATTCTTTGCCTTCTCGGTTTTGGATATCCGACAGCCACTAGAAGCATCTTTAATCACACACGGTTAATTCTCACGCGTGAATTCTCTTAACTGTTTTCATCGAAAAGAATCTTTAATCTCACGCGTGTGGACACCTGTGCATCTCACGCGTGTGGACACCTGTGCACAGAGATTTCTCGTCGACAAGTTCAGGGTTATCTTCGAACTTGTGGGGGGAAGCTATCCTCTCTGCTTGCTATATTTTGAACCGAGTTCCATTTAAAAAATCTGATAAAACTCCTTATGAATTGTGGAATGGTAAACAACCTTCTTATGCATACTTTAAAGTGTGGGGGTGTTTGGCTAAGGTGGCCATTCCTCTTCCCAAGAAAACTAAAATAGGACCTAAAACAGTCGATTGTGTTTTCTTAGGGTATCCCGAGCATACAATTGCATACAGTTCATGGTCATCGATTCACCATAATAACATTGGTCAGAACACCATATTGGAATCTAGAGATGCTGTGTTTTATGAACACATATTTCCTTAAAGGTCCGGACCTGGAAAAGGGTCCATGATGACCTCCTGGATGTTCCATCAACTAGTCAAACTCCAACTTTGGAGTATGAGATCTGAACCAAGAAGAAGTAAGAGGGTTAGAACTGAAACAAGTTTTGGCCCAGATTTTTTGACTCTTACGGTAGAGTCTGAACCCCAAACCTACAAGGAAGCTATGACTTCTCCAGAAGCTCCTTTCTGGGAAGAAGCTTCATTAAATGAATGGAAGTCCATTCAAAGAAAACGAAACTTGGGAGCTTGTAGATTTGCCTCCCTGGAAGTAAATCCATAGGTTGCAAATGGGTGTTCAAAAGGAAACTTAGAAAGATGGAACTATAGATAAATATAAAGCTAGGTTGGTAGCTAAAGGCTATAGACAACAGGAAGGAGTAGATTTCTTTGATACCTATTCACCACTCTAAATCACCTCGATTAGAATGTTGATTGCTATTGCTTCAATTTATGATTTGCATGTACATCGATGGATGTTAAAACTGCTTTTCTATATGGTGAATTGAATGAAGAAATTTATATGGATCAACCTGAAGGCTTTATAGTAAAAGTTTATGAAAACAAAGTATGCAAGTTAAACAAATCTCTTTACGGTTTAAAACAAGCACCTAAACAAAGGGCATGAAAAATTTGATCATGTTATGATAACTAATGGTTTCAAGGTTAATGAATCTGATAAATGTGTTTACATTAAATATGTGTATGATTCTCATGTTATTGTTTGCCTATATGTTGATGATATGCTCATATTAGGCAAAGAACCTTGATATTATTAATACCATTAAAAGCATGCTTAGAGATAATTTTGACAAGAAAGACTTAGGCCCTACGATGTAATCTTAGGGATGAAAATCGAAAGACGTCGATGGATATAGTCTTAGTCAATCTCATTATGCTGAAACTGTATTAAAGAGATTTAATTATGAAAATGCTAAACCTGCGTCTACTCCATTTGATCCCACTTGTAAATTGAAAAAGAACAAGGGTGAGGGTATTGATCAACTTGAGTATTCTCGCATTATTGGTAGTCTTATGTATCTTATGAACTCGTACAAGACCTGATATTGCTTACTCGTGAGTAGATTAAGCGGTATACTTGCAACCCAGGGCAGATCACCGGAATGCTCTTCAGAGTTTTACGTTACTGCAGAGGGACCTCAAACTATTGCTTAAGTTTTGGGAAGTATCCTGCTGTCGGAAGGGTATTGTGATGCCAATCGGATATCAGACTCGGAAGAGTGCAAATCTACTAGTGGGTACATCTTCTTGCTTGGAGGTGCGTCTGTGTCATGGAAATCTACCAAAATGACATGTATAGCTAAATCCACTATGGAGTCTCGAGTTTATAGCCTTGGAAAAAGTCGGAGAGGAAGCCAATGGATGCGATGTTTCCGGGAGGAATTCCACTCGCCCAAGCCTGTGTCTTCAATCGCCATCCACTCAGATGCAAAGCCGCACTTGGTTGCGCAAAGAACAATGTATACAACGGAAAGTCTATACATATACGTAGAAGACACAAGACGGTGAAACAACTACTCTCTACTCGGTATTATCTCGATAGACTTTGTAAAATCCAAAGATAATCTTGCAGATCCTTTGACGAAAGATTTACTGAGAGAGGAAGTTAAATCCACATCGAGGGGGATGGGACTTAAGCTCATAGAATAAATCACCATGAAGGATACTCAACCTTGTGATTGGATTTCCAAGATCAAGGTTCAATGAGACAACTAATTTATGGTGATATTGGTAAAGCACTATCTTTGTCCCTCCCTATGGTGTAATCGTGCGATAGTGCTTCCTGCAGAAATTAAGGATGATCTTTTGCGATCTTAATGGGTACCATGGCTTTGATTAAAGCGGGGTGTGGCAGGACACTCTTTATGGACTCACCTTTGTGGATGTTGGAAGTGTGGCCACAGAATATGAAAATTTCCGTGGTTTATAAAACAATGGGATGGTTTAATATACTTTTCAAAGATCTATGGTGGGTAATTTGATAAATATTTTGCATAGAATGTTTAAAATTGGATGATTTTTTCCAAAAATTATCGAAGGAATTTTTGACAATTGTTTGTCATATTATTTAATATGTTTTGAAGCATGTTCAGAAACTTCCTTTTTATGTATTTGGTTTTGTTGTACCTAGTTTTACTCAGTGGACAACTTCTAATTTGATGATTTTCTGATCCACAGGCTTAACAAGCGTCGAGTAATTTCAGGTGAACTGGTAGTGCTTTTAGAGGGTTGGAGGTAGTTTTAAACTACTCTAGCTAGGTGCAATTTGGGTATGAGCAGCCAAGAATCTTATTTCCTGTATTTCCACCACTTGTGGAAATCTCCAATTTTTCATGCCATTTGCCTCTTACATGGTATGTTTCTTCATGCCCATCTTTCTCAGAACTTAACAAATCGGTTGCACAATTGTAGATACTTAAAGAGTGTTTTTGTTGTTAATTCACAGTTTTCTTTTCTTTGGCTGAACTTAGTTCATAGTTATGGAGCCTTGTGGAGATGCCTCCAAAAGTATCTACAAAGAAACGTTTTTGCTTGATGGAGATACTGCACAACCTTTACCAATGAATTCTATTTGTTCGTTCCATAATGGATAAGATAACAACAGTTGGGGTTTTTAAACTAAGAATGTCAATTGAAGAAGAAATATGTCCATTGGAAAAAAGTATATCTGGTCTGTTTATTTTTCTGGTTTGACAAGATTTTGATGTGTACGTCAGTTGGGAAAGCAGGGTGAAACTGTTTAGTTTTTGATGAGCAGGATTTTAACTCGTATTAAGTTTTGGTAGAGAGTAGTTCAGTCCTTGAAACTCCAGTTTGTTTGACACCTGTCTGTTTTTCTTTGACTTTCTTTTTGACTTCTATCTGTTAGATGCTTTTTGAAAAAATCGGATGGAAAAGTTTGTGGTAGGATATATTTGCAATTATGGAAGAAAACGGGACAAGAATGTAAAGTGCACATTAAATTGAGGGCACATCAGTAAATCACCCAAATATATGCATAAATGTCGGGGAAACAAAGGCTTTACCACACTAGAATGGGTACTTTCTTTGGGAGGGATGGTGAGGAACCTAAGTCGATGAACATAATTGTGCCAAATTAGTAGTTGTGGCTCCAAATCCAAGACTACAACAATTTCTGTTTCTAATACTGCTGATGAAGAGCTGCTAAGACGAAATCAAAAAAAGGAAAATAAAAACAAATGTTTTGAGGTTGATTGTTCAGCTAACGGGCTTAAAGTAATCCAATATCTTAGAGGACCATTTCATATATCCTACCAAATCCTAAATTCATATGTGCAAGTGGGAATTTTCGGACTTGGTATTCTGTGTCGTTTCCAAGGTAACTTCACATCATAGGCATGATCATCATTATTTACTACGTACGATACATATCATTGTTATAAAAAGGTATGAGGTTTGTCTCCATGATAGCTAGGGCTATCAGACGGACGTCGTTTAACGGGGACCCTGATCCGACGGTGGGTAAGCTCCGGATGGAGTTTTAAATTTGACGGCTAGGAAAGACTCATCAGTCGAACCCTTGGTCCGTTTTGTTCTTATCAATTTGTTAGTTGATATGCTGCCCAATCATGATTATCTTAAACGAAATGTATAATGAGTTTATCTATATTTACGAGGAATTGTATCTTATAGTTATATGATTGAAATTAAGCTATTCGTCTGATGAAAAGCACCTGTATATAATTTATGCGTGGGCCTTCATCAGAAACGTAAATTGCAAGTGCTAAGAAGTTAACTTGCTATTACGTCCAGAATAAGAAATTAGGGTAAAGAGCCAAAATGCCCCAATTTGGACCACTAAGAAATAATAATGCCCCAGACGTTAGGCAAGAAACCAAAATGCCCCAAAACGGGACCAAAATGCCCCAATCTATTATATATTCCGTTTGACATGGTTAAGTGGTCAAAACAGTGAGCATGTGGCCACGCACGTGCCAAAAATTGTCAATTTTGCCCTTCTTTTAAAATGACCCACACGCACATGAATTCTAGTTAGGATTGCGACACGTGGCTATTTAATTGGACGGCCAGAGATTGGGTGGTTATATTTACCGAAATGGGTTTTCTTTTTAAACAATGACCAGCGTGTCCTAGTTAGGATTGCGACACGTGTTCAATCTTAAAAATAAACGGCTAATATTTCTACCGTTGAAAATCAGACCGTTAAAATGAGACCGTTGTAAAATCCGGCCGTTGCAAATTCCGGCCGTTGTAATAACGGTCAAATTTTTTTAGCAACTTTTTGTCTACTTATAAATGAGGAATTTTCACAGAAGCAAATCAAATTATTGGTTACAATGGCTAGCTCAAGTGAGAAAATGAAAATGGTAAGTTCATTATCAAGAATTTTTCTCAAAGAAGATAATCATCAATCTAACTTTATTTTTTTCTTTAATTTGCAGGAATGTGAGATGTGCAACGAAAATAATCATCATTCAATTGATTGTCCTTGGATCTACAGTAGGTGTAAATTAGTTCCTTGTAATGGTATTAGGAAACTTTTAAAGGTCAAAGATGGTGCTAATTCAGGGAACAAATTCTTCTCTTGCTCTAATCCTATGTGTTCATACTTCGAATGGTTTGATGATGGTATTAAAACCACACCACCTCAGTACAAAGGAGGTTGTAAAGCTTGTGTTGGTGATCACAAATTTGTCGATCGTCCTTGGTCAAAGACTCTTTGTATCAACCCCAAATGCAATTCAACTAAGGTGAGGATGTTAAACATAGCTCAAACATCATGGAATTATGGTATTGGGTACCTAAAATGCCAAAAATGTGAAGAATTCCAATGGGTATCTGATGCTATCTTTATGGAAAAACAAAAGCAATTTAATAATACTGAAGATCAAATTTGTGCACAATTTAAAGACAAAGTGAAGCTAAAGTGCAAAATTAGAAGTTAACTCATGTAAACAAAAGAAATGTAACAGATTGGAATCAATGTAATGTTTGCAGATTTGAGTACATTAAAAAGCATATTTTTAAAACCATAGATCCATAAAAAGATATATTGTCAACATTCATAAAACATAACTGAGTACTACTAAAAACTGTCAAAAACAAGTTCATACATTCCCCGATATTATCGATATTTAGAGTTAGGCTTTCTAACTCTTTTTGATGGTGGTTCAGAAATGTTGATTGATTGGCTAGCAATATTAACAGTACCATGATAAGTCTGGTTAAAACAGGCAGATGAAGGTGTAGAAGAATTAGGATGTGTTACCTTCCTTTTGGGTGCATTGGAGGAGGTGGGTGCAGTATAAAATTGCTTTGCCCTTTTCTTGGAACCACCAAGAAGTAGATGTTGATGTAGCAATGATTTACCCTTTGACAATGGTGGTACTTCAAAGATTTGTTAGATGCAGATGTTGTTGCTTTCTTTGAGGCAGATGTTGATGCAGTTTTTGGTGCAGATAATGCCTTCCTCATCTTCTTTTTGGTGCAGCAGTAATACAAAACTCATCCCCATTAACAGAACACTCCATTCTAACTCCTTTCTTCTTGGGGTTAGATCCAACTGAGGACCTTGACAAGTTAAGATGTTATGATCAATACCTTTACAAACACTACACTTGTTTACTCTCTTCCTTGGCTTGTTCTTCTCATACCAGGACTTCTTTTTTTGACACAAGGTCTTCCCTTATCTCTTAATCTGTGTGGAGGTAAAATGTTGATCTCAGTCTGCAAAGAAATAAAGTTAGGGTTAGTATACTTTAAATGCACAGATCTAGAGAATAATGAAAACAAATAATACAATAAAGTAAAAGTACAAAAGTAGATAATACTATTCAATGAAAAGATTCTCAAGACAAAAATATTTAAAATCAGACATTGAAAAAGGTTAAAGCATTTAAAATTCATGGTGGTTATCAAACCTTATTGCAATACTCATCAATGTCTCCCAATGGTGTTATTGACCATGAGTAGGTGGTCCTATAGTAATCTACCGTATAGAATTTATCAAAGTACCTGTACAAATAAAAGATGCAATTACTCATCACAGATTTATTGCATAACCACATTTAGGTGTAGTAAAATGTACTCACTTGGACCAATCAGGATTGAACTTAAACAATGCAACTACACCATGTATGCAAGGGAACTGCCTCAATTGCAACTGTCGACATGTACAAGTTTGTTCTTCCAGTTGAACAACAAACACTTTGCCAGATGCTTTATTGGTGACCTCATACACTTTGCGCTCAATAGAAGGATCACATTCATAGTTACCTCTAAGATCACACATCACCTGAATGAGATCTTTCCCAGCAGGAACAAGGTCACCAGATTCCCAGGTTGCAGCCAACTTTCTTCTATTTGAAAACATCACCATCACCATATGTGTGTACATGTCCACCAACTGAGTGAGAGGCTTGTCTCTGAACTTGAGGGCCATGTTATTAAAACTTTCTGAAAAGTTAGAGTAGATGTGCTCACAAGCAACATCATGAGGAAACCATGATCTTGCCCAAGATATAGGCTCGCATCAATCGGGTATTGATATGCAGCTGAACTTATCTCTGCAATTTCTTTCATGGCCTCCTATAAAAAAGTTAGTTTTATAAGTTAATTCACTTGATGGAATAAGGCTTGACTGAAAAAAAAATGAACAATCATTATAATAGAACATTTCATACCTCCCAGTGATGAAACTTGTATGCCTTTGCAGCCTGCCAAAGAAGCTGAGTGAGTCTTGGGTTTCTGAATCCCTTGGTCAGGAAATTCTTGTATAGATGCCTGCAACAAAAACAACAAAAACATGGAAAATATTAATCAATTCCAAGTGATAAAAATCAGTTACTTTAACAAATATACAACAAAATTGGTTGTGAGAATAAAAACTACCTTAGGCAGTATCTATGATTTGCCAAAGGAAACAATCTTTTATACGATTCAAGAATGCCCTTCATTCTATCAGAAATAAAGGTAAGTCCAGGCATATTTGGTATCCTTTTTTCTCAATTCTTTTAACATCATAAACCAATTTTCCTCAGTTTCATTCAAAGTTATCATAATACATATAGGAAATACCCCATTCTGGCCATCTATACCAACTGCTGAAAGCATAACACCACCTAGCTTACCATTTAAGTGAGCTCCATCTAAGACAATTACCAATCTACACCCATGAATAAAACCTTTGATCTGTGCATCATAGGCCACAATGACACTCTCAAACCTGTTATCTTGACCATCTTTGGACCAACTGAAATGCCCAATGCTATTTGGGTTCAATGAAGTATCAGCTGTGACCAGTTGTGGTGCTTTTGTGTAAGATTGTTCAAATGTCCCATTCCTCTCTTCTAGCACCAAAGTCTGTGTACACACAAATCAAAAATTAGCATTTCCAATATCAAAATAAACCAAAATACAAAAGGCACCAAAACAAGGATCAAAGTCATACCCTTGCTCTTCTAGCAACCCATTTTGGTATGTCACTTTGCAACTGAGGTCTAATGATCTTCTTAGCTATATCATCAGCCTTGTCCACTGGTGAAGCAACATCCATTGTCTTCAACAAATACTTGGCTACAAATTTTGCATTGCATTTCCTGCTGTGATCTGCATTTGGATTCTTACATGTGTGTTGTGTGTTGCATTCTCTAACTCAGAATCGTAGGATCATCTTCATCTGGTAGCTTTCTTGCATTCACCATCCAAGCACATCCTTGGCTATCCTTGTAAGCACAATAAGAATAGTGTCTTTTCTTGTCTCCCTTCTTCACCTTAAAATCCCTGTGTTTCAACACTGCATACTCCCTTAAATGATCCTTGTAAGCTTTCATGTTTCCAAAAGCCATACCACTACTTATTTCACCAGGAACAACCTCAAGAACATCTTCACTTATCATTTGTAGACACTGTGGTTCATTTAAATGTTGACCAAAATCTTATTGCCACTTCTTTTCTTCCTCTTGGGATGGTTCATATCTGGGAACTTCTTCATCTGTTGTGGCATTCACTGGTGCACTCTGTTCTTCATAAAAATCACCTACATTAAAGTCATAATTACAATCATCAGGCTCATTACCAATATCTATACCTTTAGCACACATAGATACCCAATCTTCATAGTTGTACTTTTCTTGTGTTTTTTCATCTTCACTTTCCTCTTCACTTTCCTCTTCATTATATTCCTCAAACAAAAAATCAGGCCTATCATTAGGATGACAATCATCTGATTGTAGATTAGGTAAATTCACCTGGTCATCATCTTCATCTCCACCACCTACCTTTTCCTCATTCCACTGACCCTGGTTGTCTGCAACAGATGCTTGTGTAGATACTCCTGGGTCATCATGCATAAAATCAAGTCTTGTAGGTCTCAAATTTGTTACCCCACTATCACTAGAAACCTTATTAAGTCTTGGACTCCTCCTAACCTCAACCTTTATTTTACTGACAGTTTTCTTCTTCAAGGGACTCACATAATCAGTCACACCACTTACCCCACTAACACTAGCATCAAAAACATAACCCCAATGTGGAATTGTAGGGATAACTATAGTAATCCACAACCTAACCAAATTATCATTACCTGGTTTCCCATTATTCCAAAATTTAATGAAGTTATCCTCTGATTCACACTTATCATGTGGTTCACCTTCATCATCATCAAATAAAAACAGTTCTAGTGCAGAATTCATACCCTGTTCATCCACCAACCTGCACTTTAGCATAGCCATAAAAGCTTCTCCACTGGTACCAGCTTTACAACCAAAAACATATAGGTCCTTAAACCTCTTACATATATATGTAATCCAGAAATCCCTATCCTGACTACCCATTCTGAAACATTAAACCAAAATAAAACAAGTTACACAATATTCAACAAAAGCAATTAAAGATTTAAAGCAAGTTATATAGTTTCACAGTGCCATTACAGTGCATATAATGGCATTACAGTGCCATTTCAGTGCCATTTCATATATTCATACATATAAAGCCATTACAGTGCCATTTCAGTTCATTTCAGTGCATATAAACACATTTTAGTTCATTTTAGTGCATATAAACCATTCATAATACTGTCAAAACATGTATTCATACATAAAAAGCCATTACAGTGCCATTTAAGTTCATTTCAGTGCATATAAACCATTCATAATACTGTCAAAACATGTATTCATACATAAAAAGCAGATCAAGCATATAAACCATGTATTCAAGCATATAAACCAGATCAAGCCATTACATAAAAAGCAGATCAAGCATATAAACCATTATCAGTGCATATCAAGCATATAAACCATTCATAATACTGTCAAAACATGTATTCATACATAAAAAGCCATTACAGTGCCATTTCAGTTCATTTCAGTGCCATTACAGTGCCATTTAAACCATTAAAACAATCCATATAAACCTAATCAACATTCTAAACTAACCAACTGATTCCAAAATCAAGCAGATCAACAGTACCATTATCAGAAGGAACCAATTTGAATCTTAGAAGTAATTGGGAAAGCCAAATTACTTAGCACAATACCATTATCCCCAAATTCAATTATACCCAAAAAAAAGGAAAACCCCCAAATTATAATCCCCAATTTCGTATTCAAACCCTAATTAGAAAGAGAGATAACCCACAAATAACCCAAATTGTAAAAAGGAAAACCCCCAAATTATAATCCACATATAACCCAAAAAAAAGGAAAACCCCCAAATTATAACCCCCAAAAGCATAAATTTATAATCCCTAATTTCGTTAATTGAAAACACACAAATAACCCAACTGAAACCAATTTTGTTTCCCTAAAACCAAAATTACAGATTCTGAAACCCTAAAACCCTAATTACAGATTCTGAAACCCTAATCACATTTACAGATTCTGAAACCCGTCCTTCAAAACCCTAAATCGAAAACCCTAAATCAAAAAAATAGCATCATCACCAACCCGTCCTACAGATTCGAAAACAATAAATCGAAAAACAAATTTAGGGTTCAACGTTACCTGTTAATCGGTGGGTTAAGAAACGCGATCTCTTATCTTCTACAACTCATCTGTCTTCTCGATCTTCCACTTAGGTTCTTCTCTCTTGATCTCTCTCTGTCTCTCGATCGATCGATCTGTCTCTCGATCTTTCTCTCGATCTCTCTCTATCTCTCGTAAAAACATTTCTCACTGGAAACACGACCAAGAAAGAAGATAACATTCTTTCATTCGTGCGAACCACATGTGTGGTACATCTCACTCAACCGACGTGTCGGAAAAGTCCACGTGTCTGCCAGGTCACCAATCTGTTCCACGTGTCGACCAACTAGGTTGTACGCGTGTCTTTTTTTATTTCCCACGTGATATGACGTCAGTCTCACATGGGTGACGTCATTGTATGCAGCTGTATCTGTTGAAGGGCAAAATTGACTTTTCATCCCAGAGTTGACCAGTCAAAGTTAACCAAAATGCCCCGGTTTGACTATAATAGGTAAAACTAACGGATTGGGGCATTTTGGTTTCTTGCCTAACGTCTGGGGCATTTTTGTTTCTTGGTGGTCCAAATTGGGGCATTTTGCCCCTTTACCCAAGAAATTAATTAGGAACTGAAAGTGCCTAAGATTGTGACCAGGGGATCACCTTTCTTTGTTTGTGCAATTTATAAAAGACAACATGTCAGGTCCTAAGTCCTAATAGCAATGTAAAATGCAGTACACTGAGTTGCATTATATTAGAAAAACAAAACACAAAACTATGGAACGAAAACATGAAGATTGATGTTATGATCCTACGGAAACACAAACATGAAACGAAATGACGACAAAAACCATTGAGAAAAGAAATGGAAAGAAAAGTTATTGTGATAAAAACATGAGTACTGATGTTATCTGCGTTCACTAGCCAATGTGAACACTACTCCATAATTTGTGTTCTTACTTTCTACTGAGTCTCTGTAGGCTATACACTTTGAAGTTTGAACTTCCTCTCATTTTGGATTTATTTTGGTGAATGTGAACATATGACATGAGTCTTGATATCTAGAGTCTAGACTCCAAATTGATTCCAAATGACATTATGAAACACTTAATAAAAGAACCCATAACTACCCGGACCCGATAATTACCCGTCATTTTTATCGGGTCCAGTTCCGGGTCCATATAATTTAGAACCGGACCCGGAACCGGTAGAATCCGGAACCGACATAAATAACCGGGTCTGGTTCCGGGTAGTATACTACTACACGGGCCCGATAGGACCCGTTGGTACCCCTACGGCCACTGCCTCCGGTACAATTCAGATCAAATAATTTGTGTTGTGGCATATAAATCGTGGAGTGTGATTTAGTTTCAAAGAGTGGAGTAGTTAACTTTTTTTTTTTTTTTTTTTTCCAAGGCATAGGCACATTCTGCCTCCTGTCAGCGTAGCCACCAGCTTGCCCCACTCAGCGTAGTTAACTTGGTTATTTACCTTTTTATGGGTGTTGAAAGAATCACAAGTGAGCTGTAGTTGAAACTTTAGAAAGTGTTGTTTACTTTAAGGTTTTAATCCGACAAGTTATATGACAGATAGGTAGATTTCTAAAATATTTTTTTTATGTAACCCAATATAATAGAATTTGGGAAAGATATATGAAAAAAAAAATGAAATCGGAATCACCACTGGGCTTTCAGTTTAATGTTTGCTATTGGCAAGAACCTACTGAATCCATCGTGACAACAAAGACCAATTCGTAAAATCTACCTGCTAAAAAAACATAGTGAAATGAAGTGTGTTAATTGACACTACTAGCACCGAAGAACATAGTGCACTAAAATATGTTGGAAAACGAATGACGTCGATAGCTAAGTAACAAAATAACCAAGAAGATGGAGTATTGATGAGGCAGTTGGCAATAATGTTCCACGGGACATGATTTGAAAGTTGGACAAGCACTCTCCCCTGTCTCACATTTTAGCCTCGAATGGAGGCAATATCATAAGCCCGTCTCGCAGTATTTCCATATATACACACTAATGGAGATTTCTAAATCCAGCTGTTACATGATCTCTGTCTCTTTCCCTCTCACCGTATGTATCTCTTTTTACGAACAAAAGTTAGCCATTCTTCAATCCGCGCTATGATAACGTGGTGGTTATTCTCTAAGTTCCATGACGACATCCATTTATCATCCAGCAACTCTGCTTGAACACTTCTCATCAGTACCTGGTCCAGATACCTGTTCTACCAGGATGCAATGCAAACATAACCGGATTTGGTGAGTTTTCAGAAGATTAAACTAGCCTGATGTTGCTTCTATGTAAAAAGAAAAGCACATTAGCACCTAGTAAAATTATCTTCATATAGTTAATATAAAATGAATGAGGAAAACATAAAGTAATTTAAACATACAAATCCAAGGATGAATGTCCAGAGTACAAGTATCTATTTTTCTGCTGGGTTTTATGGAAGGAGAGATATATAAATATTCTTGGTGGGAGACTTGGAAGTTTAAACTACCGGTTCCGTGTCCGGTTCTAAATTATAAGGACCCGGAACCAGACCCGATAAAAATGGCGGGTAATTATCGGGTCCGGGTAGTTATCGGTTCTTTTATTAAGTGTT
The DNA here is from genome assembly GCA_023529315.1 of Papaver bracteatum. Lineage (NCBI taxonomy): Eukaryota > Viridiplantae > Streptophyta > Magnoliopsida > Ranunculales > Papaveraceae > Papaver > Papaver bracteatum. Next base: position 14,149 of record JAJJWX010003773.1, on the reverse strand, counting down.
TTATAATGTCATTTGGAATCAATTTGGAGTTTAGACTCGAGACATCAAGACTCACACGGATAATGTCATATGTTCACATTCACCAAAATAAATCCAAAATGAGAGGAAGTTCAAACTTCAAAGTGTATAGCCTACAGAGACTCGGTAGAAAATAAGAACACAAATTATGGAGTAGTGTTCACATTGGTTAGAGAACGCAGATAACATCAGTACTCATGTTTTTATCACAATAACTTTTCTTTCCATTTTTTTTCTGAATGGTTTTTGTCGTCATTTCGTTTCATGTTAGTGTTTCCGTAGGATCATAACATCAATCTTCATGTTTTCGTTCCATAGTTTTGTGTTTTGTTTTTCTAATATAATGCAACTCAGTGTATTGCATTTTACATTGCTATTAGGACTTAGGACCTGACATGTTGTCTTTTATAAATTGCACAAACAAAGAAAGGTGATCCCCTGGTCACAATCTTAGGCACTTTCAGTTCCTAATTAATTTCTTATTCTGGACGTAATAGCAAGTTAACTTCTTAGCACTTGCAATTTACGTTTCTGATGAAGGCCCACGCATAAATTCTATCACCTTACAGGTGCTTTTCATCAGACGAATAGCTTAATTAGCATCTGAATCTTAAAAACGTAAACAAAGATCAAGGAAGACAATCAAAATTTAGGAGTTTATGCAAATTTGGTCGGGTAGCCGATACCCGCCGGGTAGAACCGATAAGGACACGGATTTTATCGGTTCCAAATGGGTCTACCCGCTGGGTATTATATTTGCTAATGGGTCCAAAATTAAGACCCGGACCCGAAACACCCGGTTCCGGTTCGGTTCGGAGTAACCGGGTACCCGTTGGCAGCCCTAGTTTGAACTATTTTACTGCTTTGTTTGATTTCATTCCAATTAACCAAGTCTTTGTGAATTGGACTTCTGTAGTGAGGCATTAAGCTATTTTATAAACTAATGCATTTCAAAGTAAATTAAAAGAACTCAAAGATTTACCTTACAGTAACTGCAGATGGCAAAGATTAAAAACGACAAACAGATTATCCTTAAGCTGAAGGTCCCTGTGAAAATGAAATCTCACCCTACTACCAACTCATATGCTGATGGTGTTTTTCTCTCTCTTTTCAGAATGAGCTTCACTCTGTCAGATTACATAAGCTATTGAAGGAGAAAGAATATATGCATAAATGTCGGAAAACAAAGGCTTTACCACACTAGAACTGGTACTTTCTTTGGGAGGGATAATGACGAACCACAAAATTACTGTTTCTAATACTTCTGCTGCTAATACGAAATCAGAAAGAACAAAAATTCTTTTGAGGTTGATTGTTCAGCTAATGAGTTTAAAAAGGACCGTTTCCAAGATCCTACCAAATTATAAAGTTAGATGTGCGGGTGTGAATTTATACACTTAGTAATCTGTGCCGTCTCCAAGGTGGCCAAAGTTACCAATGATTTTCCCAGGTAACTTCACATCACACAATCACAGGAATGATCTATGAGATATTTACACACAAGAATTGGTTTTGGTAAATCTCTTCCACACTATCTCTGTGGAGATCAAACGTCTATTTATACTCGTATTTCAGTTTACAAGGTCAGATACAGTTTCTACTTTTTAGGAAACTACTTATACAAAGACTAGGAAATATTTACGGAAGATTAGACTGAGTTGATAAACTCTCAGGTGAACTGGTCAGTTCAGGGATTATAGGTGAACTGTTGCTTCTATCCTTGACACCCTCCCTCAAGTTGAGCTGGAGTTTGCGAATGTTCAACTTGTCACGAATTAGCTGAAATCTTGGTGCTTTGCTGCACCCTTCGTGAATATGTCCGCTAGTTGATCTTTAGAAGATATGAACTTAACTTGAAGTTCCTTGCTGGAAACTCTTTCACGGACGAAGTGATAATCTATCTCGATGTGCTTTGTGCGAGCATGGAAGATAGGATTCACTGTTAAATAAGTGGCTCCGAGATTGTCGCACCATAACGTAGGAGTTGCAGGAATGATACCTAGCTCTTTTAACAAGGATTGTATCCAAACAAGTTCTGAAGTTGCAATGGCAACCCCTCTGTATTCAGCTTCCGTGCTAGACTTTGACACCGTCTTCTGTTTACGTGCACTCCATGATATTAGATTTCCTCCATAATATATGCAGTAGCCACTTGTTGAACGGAGATCATCCAAGTTTCCTGCCCAGTCCGCATCTGAGTATGCATGAAGAGCATTGCTTGTGGATGGTTTAATGAGTAGCCCATAGTCCACCGTATTCTTTAGATACTATAGAATCCGTTTGATAAATTCCCAATGCTCTACGAAGGGATCATGCATAAATTGACAAGCCTTGTTGACAGCTACTGAAATATCTGGGCGAGTCAAATGCAGGTAATGTAATGCTCCAACGACACTCCGATATAAAGTTGGGTCGTCAAATTTTACACTTCCTTGCTTCTGCAATTTTGGCTAAGTTGCTAAGGGTGTAAAAACAGGTTTAATACCATCTAGTTTGATTCTCCTGAGTAAGTCTGCTATATATTTGCGCTGATAAAGTAATAAATTCCTCCCTTGCTTGATAACTTCAACTCCTAGAAAATACGAAAGTTTCCCCATATCTTTTACAGCAAAAGCACAACTCAAATCTGCAATCAACTTGTCAATATGTGAGGAACTGCTGCCAGTTACTATTATGTCATCAACATAAATTAAGACATAGGTAACGGAATCTGCAGATTGTTTTACAAACAAAGAACTGTCAGCAATTGACCCTTTGAAGCCTAAGGTGATAAGATAGCTACTCAATTTAGAAAACCAAGCCAAATGGAGCATGTTTGAGTCCGTACAACGACTTGTGCAACTTGCATACATGATTCGGAAAATTAGGATCAACATAACCTGCTGGCTGCTTCATTTAGACTTCTTCCTGCAAGTCCCCATGCAAAAATGCATTCTCGACGTCTAATTTTCGTAGCTCCCAGTTATGCATTACTGCAATTGACAATACCATCCTAATTGTGCATGGTTTCAGCACTGGGCTAAAGGTTTCTCCGTAGTCGATTCCCTCAAGATGGTTGTAGCCTTTGGCAACTAAACGATCTTTGTAACGATTAATTATTCCATCTGGATTCCTCTTAATGCGGAAAACCCATTTTGAACCAACGATATTCATCCCATTCTCAAATTTTACAAGTGAGTACGTACCATATCTGAGCAAACCATTGATCTGAGTATCCATTGCGTTTCTCCAGTTAGGGTCTAAACGCGCCTTGGAGTAGCAGGTTGGCTCCATGAACTCTGTATCTTCTAATGGATATTTAGATGCTGTTAAACATAGATACTGCACAGGTTTAGTGATTCCATATTTGGCCCTTGTTCTCAAGGAATGTTGCGGAGGTTGAACTTGTAATGTGGCAGTATCACTAGGCACCGTAGCATGAAGCTGAATATTTCCTGAGTTTGCACTTGGAACAGTATCTTGTGCAACACTAATTGTTCTTGATTGCGCGCAGCTTCACACTTGGACTCTGAACAGGATGCGTAGAAACAGCAGGTGAAGGCAGTTGTTGGGATGTGATCGTTGGTTGCACTGGAATACTTGCTGATGCTCTTAGCTGGATGAATATGGGGGATGAAAACAACCTCGTTCTAGGAGATGGAGATTGTAGACAGCTCAAGGGACGCTGCTGATGCTGCTGTGGGGCAAACGAAAATGTGTTTTCTTCAAATCTGACATGTCGTGAAATGTACACTCGATTTGTTTGTTTATGAAGGCACATATAACCCTTATGAGAACTACTATAACCAATGAACACACATGCGACAGACCTTGGTTCTAATTTATTAGAATTATAAGAACGTAGACAAGGGTAAATTAAACATCCAAATACTTTGAGAAATGAGTTGTCAGGTGTTTTGTTGAACAACAATTCAAGTGGTGTTTTGGAAATAAGCTGAGATTTAGGTAGCCTATTGATTAAATAGCAAGAAGTTTGGAATGCTTCAGGCCAAAATGTTTTCGGCATCTGAGCGTGAAAGAGTAGCGCTAACCCTGACTCATTTACATGACCTATTCTACGTTCAGCTAGTCCGTTCTGCGGGGATGTATGAGGACATGAAAAACGATGTAAAATACCAGAATCATTGAGAAAGGCAGTGAACTTTTTGTATTCACCTGCGTTATCAGATTGAAAAACTTGAATTTTGTGGTTTGTAAGATTTTCCACTTGCTTTTTAAACTGAACAAAAGTGGCCAAAGCATCTGATTTTTGGATTAGAGGAAACACCCACGTGTAATGGGAAAACGCATCCATTAAAAGCATATAATAACGATATCCATTCCTAGACATATGAGGATAAACCCAAATGTCAGAGACTACCAAACTTAATGGTTTATCAAAAACAGTACTACTAACTGGAAAGGGAAGTTTCTTGCTCTTACTAATGTGGCAAGAATGAAAAAAATCAAAAGCTTTATGTGTTATTGGAAGAGAGAAATTATTGATAACTCGGTGGACAATCCTCAGCATTGGGTGTCCTAATCTTTGGTGCCAAATTGGTAGAGAGTGGGTGATGAATGATTGTGGTTGTATTTGAGTCTTTCCAGTGCAAATATCATCAAACACATATAGTCCATTGCTATTCCGCCCCCGCAGCAGCATTGTCCCCGTGCTTTTGTCCTTTACAACAAAGAGATTTGTGTGAAATTCAAAAAATACATCATTTTCTTTACAAAATTGATGTACTGACAGTAGATTTCTTTGTATTTTCGGGACATGATAAATATTATTGAGCTGAAAAATTCTTGTGTTATGAGTGAAAGTTGCTTTACCGATATTTTCAATTTGGAGAGCATTACCATTTCCAACATGAACTTGTTCCGTACCATCGTACTCATGTGGAATGCTGAGATTGTTAATATCAGCTGTTAGGTGATGTGTTGCCCCCGTATCAGTCACCCAGCTAGTGTCACCTTGACCTTGTGGTAGTGCAATATAAGTAGCAGCAGGAGCTCGCTGTTGTGGTACAAAGTTCTTGTCAAAACGATACCAGAAGCGTGCAGCAACATGATTCCTCCTCAGACATATTTGACACGGTCCTTGTGGTTGTTGATTGTTTTCCCTCGGACGCTGCTGTGGTTGACGATTCGGTGGCTGATTTCGGAATCGTCGTAGATCAGGCCTTGGGGTTGGAGAAGATGAAGTAGCCATATTATCCAATGGATGCTGGAGTAACGCCAGATGTTGCTCTTGCCTCATTTCATATGTTAGGAGATGTGCTTTGAATGTCTCCATGTCCATATCAGTGGCAGTTCCCAAAGAAGTAACAATTGGGTCATAGCTTTGATTGAGTCCATTAACCAGAACAGACTTCATATCATCATTAGATACATTGTATCCACAAGCTACAAGTCCATCAGATAAGGTTTTAGCATGATTAAAATATTGTTGCATCGTGAGATTACCTTTTGATAGGTTGTGCAGTTGTCTGCGAAGATGAATCTGATGAGCAGCTGTTTTCGGGGCAAATTCCTTTTCTAGAGTATCCCATACTGCTTTTGAAGTGTCAAGACCTGTGACTTTGCCAATCACGGATTCAGTTAAGGAAGAGACAATCCAACCCAGCAAAAGTTGATCGATGTCTTGATGTTTTGTGTATTCCTGATTAATGTCTTCGGAATTTGGAAGGGTTCGTGGGGGAACTGCAGTTGTCCCATCAACGAATCCAATGAGTTTGTATCCTCTCAGAACGGGATTGAAGAGGGTTTTCCAGATAATGTAATTCGTCTCAGTTAGTTTCATGGTGATGAGATGATTGATATGAACATTTTGAAGAGTATTAAGATCAGCCATTGGAAGAGATTGTTGTGTTTCTGGGTAGCGTGGTTTTCAGGATCTCTGGCTGATACCAACACAAGAATTGGTTTTGGTAAATCTCTTCCACATTATCTCTGTGGAGATCAAACGTCTATTTATACTCGTATTTCAGTTTACAAGGTCAGATACAGTTTCTACTTTTTAGGAAACTACTTATACAAAGACTAGGAAATATTTACGGAAGATTAGACTGAGTTGATAAACTCTCAGGTGAACTGGTCAGTTCAGGGATTATAGGTGAACTGTTGCTTCTATCCTTGACATTTACAAGTAGGAAAATCAAACCATTTCCGGTACTTTCCATCTTAAAACCAATAGCTTCAGAATTAATATGACGAAGCTAAAGCATAGCACCTAGCCCTGGGTATTAAAGGACTTAGATATCATCAGAATTAATTCCTTGATAGTGCAATACAATAAATTAACAAAATACTAGTTAAGATACAAATGTCCTTGTGAAGTGCACATGTGTTAGCAACTGATAATGGTACCCATCTTAATGTACCATAACAACAGCAAATCTATTTAGCTGCCTATAACCCCTAGCCCTATATAAAGGTAGTTATGAGAATAAATCGTATTCTCGGCCTAACACTCAAGGTAAAAGTAAAAAACCATCAAGGAAAAAATCTACACACCGCAGAACGTATCATTGCACCGTAGTTCAATATATATTCCTTCATAAAGGAATCCACATTAGAACCTAAATCATTGCACCGTAGTTCAACAGATTGAAAAAACTATAGAAACAATCAGGATAAGAAGAAGTAGAACAAACCTGTTCACCACGAGCATGATTATAATATTCCTCTTGAATAAGTTTATGTTCTAAATCTAGTGGTTTCCATGTGTTATCAGGTGTGTGTTCTTTTGAAAACTGCAAAGAGAAAAGAAAATAGATGATAACAAGGAAAATAAAATTATTGCATTTAGTCCAGAATTATTGCAGTAAGAGTCTTTAATTAAATCAATTTTTTTATAATGGGAATTGATAATAATATTGCTTACATTCCAAATTGAGTTCACCATGAATTGACATGCTGAGAATTGACACAATTTCGGTGGTATCAAAATCACATCTATTGAATTCAGGAACTGATCTTGAATCGATATGTTCACTCACTTTTTATTTCCATTTGCTAGATCCACCACCAAGGCCAACTCAATTGATGAGATCATGCGAATCTAAATCTTGCATAACCAAAAAAAAACGAATAAAAATGCTAATTTATTAAATTGTTTCAGGTGAAGCAAGTAATACTAATTGATTTACAAACTACTCCGTAATACCCATACTAACCAGGACGATACAGTAGATTATCTGCTACCATGCAAGTTAACATCCACAATTGATGTCGTGGGATTATAGATTCAGGAATATTACTTAGTTTTGAGAGGAAATATCATAATGCCATTAAAATTGTCTTTTTGTTATTCTTTGTGTTGATCCCATTCCCATACAATTAATTACAAAACCATTCATACTCCATCTTGAATCCATCACTGTCTTCTTCTTATTGATTACTTGGATTTTGAAGGAAAAATAAGAAACGATACTTAGGGTTTTGATTTGGGGGAGAAAAGAGGAGAGAAATAGAAATGACTAAGATTTCCCAATGAAAATAAGAGCCGAAATGGGATCTGGACTTACTAGGGTTTTACGAACTCATATACTATGCCCAATGAAATGACTAAGATTGCCCTTGTAAGTTCGTAGAATTACTACTTCTATCTTATAAAGGCGCCTTATTTTCCAATCAGAGCACATTGTAAGTCCACAAGCGAGAAAAGTAAGCTTATCTTATCTTCTCCGTCCACTTCGCACCACCGAACTACACCACAGCTGCTGCACGTACATGTAGTTCACGGCAATATTTCCGGTGTTGGAGTTTACATGGATAAAATAAGTGTGTTAATGGGTACTACTAGCAGTCTAGCACCAAACAACACAGTGCACTAAAATGTGTGGATTGATGAAGCAGTTGGAAATAATATTCCATGGGACATCATTCATGAGTACCAATGAGGAAGAACAACAACCACGAAGATATTGAATAGATGCAGCCCACCTCAGAGATGCATAGCCAGGTCCATCAATGCCTAGTACAAATTTGTTATTTAAATACTCAACTGACCGAGGAGAGCCTTTGAAGCTTAAATTTGAATTGCCTCTAGACGACAATCCTGCATCTGCAAACATCAAGACCATGGGAAATTAGAAATTCATCTCCAGATTACAATGGAACCTCCAAGATATCGTTGCCAAAATTGAGATTTCTTGGCCGCTCTTTTTACTTCCTGTTAATTTTAAAAAAATATGGGGATTATTGTAACATTTTGGTTTAACATGGTTTAATACAAAGAAACCATTCAATTGGGAGACACTGCTTGTATATAAATATAATAAATTGCTTAAATAGAAAATGCCCCGGATGTTAGGGAAAAGATTAAAATGCCTCACTAAGGTATTTTTACCTTAAATAGTAAAAATAAGGATATTTCTGATGAAGCATGTTAGCACCTTATCTTCCTATTCTTGAAATCTAATGGATATGGAAAACATAAGCTGGTTTATCAATTCGAATGCCAGAATGGATACACAAAATTGTTTATATAGTACCAATCCAAGAATGGATGCACAAAATTCAAGCATATTCTTCTTTGAAGGAGAGATATAAAAGTATGTTCGGCTGGAGATTTGGAAGTCCAGCTGAGATCCTAAAAAAAGTTAAAGCTACTCTAATGCTTTAGGGTTATTCTTTCGTGAGTTCGAATTCTGTAGCAAGGCATTAAGCTATTTGTATGAACTTCTGAATTTTTTTATTTTCAACATATTTAACCTTTACATTTCAAAAATAAATAAATTAAAGTACTTGTAGTATTAGATGTAGCCCACCTCGAAAACTTACCCGAAATTAGCATTGAAACGAATTATCAATAAATCACTTAGTTTTGATAGGAAATATCATAACGCTGCTGAGGTTGTCTTTGAATTATTCTTGGATCCACCAGAATCCCATTCCCATACAACAAAACTAATAGTCCATCTTGAAGAATCCATCACTATCTTCTTCTTACCGATAACTTGGGATTTTGATTTTAGGTTTTCGATTTGGTGGAAGAAAAAAAGAAGAAGAGAGAAATAGGAATTGAAACTTAAGGAAACTGAACATATGTTGAGCTGCGAAATTTGACATGTACATAAACCAGAGCCGAAATGGGATCTGAAATTGAAGATGGATTTACTAGGGTTTAACGACTATATACTCTAGCCAATGAAATGACTCAGATTACTCTCGGAAGTTCCTAGAATTACCACAAAGTCCACGGAATTAATATTTTCCAACCAGAGCACATCCCAATCCATTTACCTGCATCAATCTTTTTCTTTGGGAAACAAAAAAAACAAAATCTGGCAGTCCCCTAGTCTCCTACTATAAATGCCCCAATGTCAATTCAATTTGAAATCAAATATGTGTACCTAATCAACACCAGCCACATGTATTGGAGATGTACACGTGGATTTCATACAACATCGGGTCATTATAGAAGGATGCAATGTTTGAACTCCCAACAATACCTGAGATCTTGAATCATCATTAGCCACGTGGCAAACTACTTGTATATTTAACGATTGAAGAGCTAAGGAGTACACCTAATGAGAATCTATCTGCGATGTACAATAGCAACCCAGAGACTCCACTTTAGCCCATCCCAAGACAAATTCAAATTGGACGGCCGAGATGCAGTCCAATTGACAATGAAAAGACAACTGCACCTACAGTTGTCTAAGGCATGGGAACTTTCCTTTAACCACATTAAATGCTACGAACAGAGAATGCGTGTAAAACTTTGTGTTGCCCGTGCCGAGGTGGATCTTCGTAACAACATAATACCTTTGAGGTGCCGGATGGGCGCATAAACTAAGATAATGGATAACAGTTGTAACGACAAAAAGGGGTCCACATGACGAATCTATAAATACCCAACTCATGTATAGGAGAAGCGGTCTGTCAATTTTAAAGGGAGAGAGAAGTAAGTTATCAAAATAGAGAGAGTAAGAGTGACACACTAGGTATGAACTTCAACCATGAATTCTATTTTATCTTTCACCCTTACTCAAAGTCATTGACCGGAAAACTGTATCCCCGGTTAATCCATAGTGAAAACCCTCAATACTCTGTGGATGTAGGACTTAGAGCTGAACCACATAAATCATCGTCTCATTTACTTTCCGCACTTACTGTTTATCGCTCTTATATTATATGTCTTCATTTTACATTATTTAGATTTATTTATGCACTATCATCACGTTAGATTAATCGACATTGGCACAATGACGATGGGATTCAATGCTCAGAGTTTTCTCCTTTATTTTGCTAGGGGAACGGAGGCATCTTCGTAATGATGTGTGTGTGGTATGGGAAAAAACAACTCCATATGATTTATAAACCATCACACTAAACTGCCCGACATTTGTTGTTGATTGAGATGTTTTGAATCTCTAATACCATGTTGGAAATTTATATTTTTATCAAGAACTTTGAACGCTTGAGGAATATTTGCGGAGATATATGAGCATGGAAGTGTTGCTCATACAGATCACTTAGAAACTGTAGGAATGAAGGTGGTGAAGCAAGACTTTGGAACTTTGAGATTTCTCTTCTATTGAATGAATTGGTTCTTGCTTGCTTGATTAAAAATGACACACGACTTGCCTATCTAGAGTTTTCTTATCTAGATTGCTCTTTACAACTTATCCCCAAGTACACTTTTTTCTACAACCGTACGCTCTTTAGATTTTTCTTATCTAGAACATTCATTTGACCTTACTGATTGACCTAACAAATTCTAGCAAAGTCTTGAGATGACCTTGGAAATTCTAGCCAAGTCTTAACTGATTTCCAAATTCATGTTCCAACAACATTGCCTTTTCGGACCCCAAAATCCAGAGCAAATGAAATGTTAACTTGTTGCAGTCCACTTGTATTTAGCGAGCTTCGTACTGCACAACTGCAACAAACAAAACCATCAGCTTAGGTTGGATCCAGAACTAGACTGTCAAAATACATCCCCTATCGGACGAACATATATTTTCAGAGACTATCGAAAGTTTTTCATCAAGAAATTATAATTCAACTTGTTCATCATAGTTTTCAAAATATCAGGATCTCAAAGAGGGTCAAACACCCATCAAAATTACATGATCAACAATCCATTTTAAACATGAAGACCTCTTTCAGGTTACTACATGATACCCAGAACTCTTGTATGCATAATATGAAATTTAAGGGAATAGGTAGATTAGACACTTCTTTCCTTCTCCAACACCTTAGGGTCATCTGTAGTGGTTTGACCACTACAAAATCATATCAATTTGGTTCATAAGAAAGTTGGGGTCACGTCATAAGCCTCCTTATGCATTAATCTACAAAAGCATGTCACGTATTCAGGGTCTGATCGGTCTACTTCCAGATTCCAACAAGTTGATACTTGTCAGCTCCTCCTACTAATTTAAAGCAAGGATTTATCACGTCCCATCTACGTTCTTCGTTTATAACCGAGACTCTCAAAATTTGGCTCCAAAGAACAATAAATAAAATCATGGATGAGAATGCTACTCATCAGTGGAGAAACCTTCCTACTGGTAAATTGAGGATCACAAACGATAAATCCGTCGACACATAGTCCTCGATCACTTTCACACCAGCATGCCAATTAGGTACATAACGAAAATGTAAAACCTAAATCATGTGCATCTAATAGTTAACAAGCAGTGAAAAGGTGAAATGTTGTTACCTTGAATAATTATGCCCAGGAAGAACATAATAGTGATGTCCATGGCATACATGACATTAGTATTAGGCGATGCAACTTTGATCTTCCTATGCGGAGGACTAACAAAAGAGGTGTTTTTTTCTGTTGTATCCGAACAACAAAACAAAATAAATTACAATGGTTTGTCTTTGTGTTTTCGATATTCCACCAGAAACCCATAAAGCAAAAGGTGAAGATTGTCGGCCTTGCTTGACTTTCAATTTGCTTGACTTTTGTAACCGCTGACAGCTAACTAAACAAATAAAATTAACTGAGTCGTACTTCCTTTAGCGATTAAATCCCTGCAACGTGTTTTTGCTGCATTCAAAAATTGGACCATATCATTGTGAGGAGCCAGGGAAGGTACTGAATCATCTCGAAAAGTATGAACAACTTTCACATTAGGTGCATGAAGCCAACCTGCATGCTTTCCGACCTGCAAGAGAAGTATCAAATTAATTAATCTCTTTCTTTATCAATACAAACGAACAAGTTGGAGCTTGCACGACTGCATGAGATAATCACACTACAAAGCCTCTCATGGTATTCAGATTCTCCACGAGCATCTCCAAAGACAAAGACACTTCGCAAAGTTTTCTTTATCATTGCTTCCCTCAGTTTTCTCCTCTTACAAGTGATACCTAACTAACACTTACAAAATCAGTAAAATTTGAGAGTGAGAAAAGTGTCTTAACAACATGACTGCTGGCAAATTCAGATGGAAACATAGTCACAAAATCAACTGAAATTATCGACACAAGTGTAACTTGACACTTCGTACTATCAGAACCCCATTGCAGTCTGAATCATAACTAATATACTGTAAATTATCCACACAAATCTAGTTAGAAACTTAGCACTGGATCATGGATTAGGTATCACAAAACCCCCCATTGCAGTTTGAAGATGAGTTTCCAAATTCCAAATAAGAAAAGTTCTTGAACAGAAGAAATATACCCTTCATTTGACCCTTCTCAAAGTTATATAAACATAAAGTTATCAAGCAGGATGGATGGGATTCTTTTAAGGTGTACTACCACACCATTAGCAATATCAACGACATATATCTAACAAAGATAATCAGCAAAACCATGGATTCAGAATTTATCTAACTAAATTTATGGATACACCTATGATGGGTATATTTCAGTGACAAATCAACAAAAGCACATATTACTTACTTAATAAAATCAATCAAATATAACTTCCTTGAGGAGTTCCTACCTACATGAAGTCGCAAGGCTCTGTTTTGAGAGGAAATATCATCATGCTATGATTATCTTTGTGTGTTCCGATCCCTCTATTAGAATCCCATACAACAAAACCAATACTCCATCTTAAAGAATCCATCCTCGCCTTACCTGTCTTCTTACTTACTGATTAGGGTTTGATTTGGGGAAAAGATCAAAAATGAGAAATAAGAATTGAAACTTGTGGGGAAATTGATTACATGAATCGATCTGCAAAACTTGAAATAGGATCTGAACTTCAAGGTAATCTGAAATTGGTGGCCGAATGGGACTTATTAGGGTTTTACCTTTACACTACTCGCTTTCTATTCTCTCCTCCAAATTTCAGATTTAAAGTGGAGAAATGTTCTAGATCGTATATGTGAAATTACCAAAATTATCCTCCTGATGTGGCTATGTAATTTCAGATTGGAGCACACCAATGTTCCTAAAAATGGTTACCAAATTCTATGGGAAATAGAAAATCCCATTTTAACCCCGGCAAAGGATCCTTTGCATTTTTATTCTCACATTATCTCACACGTTGTGAGTTAATTTTGTGAACAAAAACCAAATCTTAATAGATTTGAAACTAATATTTTAAAAATAATTTTTTTACCAAGTTCTACATGACTACCCAAAATGAGCGCAGTCCGAAATATAAAACTTCGCAATCTACTTGTTTTAATTTCAATCTCGAAAATGGGTCATTTGTCCAAATATTTTTACCTCTAAAAGCAGTGTTATGGGATCTTAGATTCTTTCCCTCTCAGTCTATGAATCTCTTTATAAGAACAAAAGCTAGCCATCTTTGTGATTTTTTCTTTTTGCTCGATAAAAAGAATTTTATTTTTTTATTTTTTACTTAAGCTGAAGGTCCCTGTGAAAATGAATTCTCACCCTACTACCAACTCATATGCTGATGGTGTTTTTCTCTCTCTTTTCAGAATGAGCTTCACTCTGTCAGATTACATAAGCTATTGAAGGAGAAAGAATATATGCATAAATGTCGGAAAACAAAGGCTTTACCACACTAGAACCTGGTACTTTCTTTGGGAGGGATAATGAACCACAAAATTACCTGTACTAATCTTGCTAATACGAAATCAGAAAGAACAAAAATTCTTTTGAGGTTGATTGTTCATCTAATGAGTTTAAAAAGGACCGTTCTAGATCCTACCAAATTATAAAGTTAGATGTGTGGGTGTGAATTTATACACTTAGTGTT
>JAJJWX010003772.1:0-20066 GCA_023529315.1 Papaver bracteatum | reverse complement strand
GATCTATTTGGTTGAACCGTATTTAGTCACTTATTGTTGGGTGTAAATAAAAAGTCAAGAAGTAGTATTTAGGATATATATAGGTGGAAAATAGGATAAGTGGGAGGGGCAATTAATGAGAGTGGCAAATAGGATAATTGAGGGTGGCAAATAGGTGAAATCAAAAAAAATGTGCGAGAGCCTCTTTGGTTTCTTATGCAAAACCGGCCGTTAGATTTAGTAAGATGTGACGTCACCTAACTGTTATTTAACCTAAGTTGAATATTTGGTTTCTTTTTTCCGTTGATTACGGATAAAGGATCCCAATTTTCTGGATCATAGAAAATTTCTCATGTTGATGTGAATGGTGATAGTTATTGCTTATGGTAGTGGCAGGAAATCCTACAACCAGCTAAGAAACCATGATGAAATTCTCAAAACTCTTTTATTAATTATTATAGAACTAGTACAAAAATGATACGAAAAAGGGTACATTATTTATATGAAATTGGTTTGCATAAGAAACCAAGATGAAATTCTCAAAACTCTTTTATTAATTATAGAACTAGTACAAAGATGATATGAGAAAGGGTAACCCCAATAAATATTTTGGCTAAATTTGGGCCTATGACTACAGGATAAAAAAATTCTAAACTACCAATTTACCCTCTATCAAATATTAATACTACTAATTTGTCCCCATCAAATCCTAATTATAAAATTAAAAACTAAAATCAAAATCATAAAACCAAAATCATAAAACTAAAAACTAAAAACTAAAATCAAAATCAAAATCAAAATCATAAAACTAAAATCAAAATCAAAATCATAAAACTATAATCATAAAATTAAAAACTAAAATCAAAATCAAATTCATTTCCATCTCCACTTCAACTGATTCTTCTTCTTTCCTTCTCAACCCAATCCTATAAAATAGGTTTTAGTAACATAAAATCGTTCAAAAATTGAAAATTTTGAAATCAAATTTTTCCTGGTTTATCAGAATCGGTTAACGTTAATGTATATGTGATCCGATTGCAAATAGAAACGGTTTATGTTCATGCCCACAAAGAACGATTGTCCTTGATATGTTTTCTGGTTCTAGAAATTTGAACCAGAATCGGATTACATTAGCACTTATAAAAAACGATTGTTGATGTATAATGCTAGAATCGGATTTTATATGTGTGTCGAGTAAACCGATTGTTGTAATAAAAAATTCTCAATTTTGCTTTATCATTTTTTGGTTAGAATCGGATTACATGAGCACTTTTATAAACCTAATCTGTCTAATTATGCAATGTCAATAATCGATTGTGGTAATACCCAATTAAAAATGAGTGTTAATATGATTTTACACCATTTCAAAACTAGTATGATTTCATACTCGATCTCAAAATGAGTATGAAATTTATACGCGAACTGAAATCGAGTCTGAAATCATACTCATTTTCATAGTATGATTTAAATTATGTTTGATTTTTTTTTCCATAATCGGTTTTTTGTGTACATGTGTAAAAACCGATTCTGGGTTTTTTTCATGAATTGAAAAAATCAACCCAAAATTGGTTTATGAGAGCATGAACATATACCGATTCTGGCTTGATTTTTTTTCAAAAAAAATAAAAAATTTCATGTTTTGATGATGAATCAAGATAAGTTGATTTTTAGTTTAATCTGACTAATTAATCAAGGGGTAAATTAGCCATTTAAAAAAATAAAGTCTGTTATGGATATTTGTGAAGACCCATCAAAAGGAGGGACAATTATTCAATTTCCACTATGAGAAAACCCTAACTTGGAAAACAAATAACCTTCTCTCCCCTAAATGTCTACTCAGGCTCACCAAAAAGATCTCTCCTTCTACATTGGTGGCTGGTCCCTTAGATAGGGGTTTACATAGTGGAAGACAGCTAATAAAACCCCTAATTTCGGATCTGACGTGCGTGAATGTCGCTTAGGCATCTATATGACCGCATGGATTCTTTAGTGCCGCGCAGATCCTCGAGCTTATGGTGTGACTTGGTGACGTCATCCAATTCGGCATCTTGAATATGTTGCACGCGTTCGTATTCGCTTGATACCAAATGGACTGTTTCGCATAACTAATGAGGGTGCATCATGTCATGGGTGTGCTCATAATTTACACAACATATTAATCCCAACCTGAACAACCCATGAGAAAGAAGCCTAAAGTAGTAGATGACCATTACTGTGATTCAGCCAACCAATCAAAAGTTTCCAGCCAACAACAGAAATCTGAAAACCACTCTAGCATATGTTTGACCGACGTACTTTTCCTGTTAAACGTTGGATTACGTTCATCTCTAAAGCCTGCCATCCGATCTATTTCTAATTTTCTCTTTCTCTTCCCAACAGAAAGGAAAAATCCATCGGCGGAAGCGGAATTGAGTCCAACTTTTATGTACGTTTCCGAGCATAATTCTCTCAATTTAATTTTATATCTTCTCATTTACTTGTGTTTATCAATGGTTTGTTGATGACTCCAGTTTCAATATTTACTGTATTAATTGTATTGACCAACATCAAATCTAGATTACATATATAGATAGTTTTAATTTCATATATCTTAATTCATTTGTCTTAGACCACTGAAAATGAGAATACTAGGAGTCACACCATGAATCCCAAGTCCAAATCCACATCTTTGAAATCCAAGAGTTGAGATTCCAAAGGGGTTTTTCAAACTTGTGTTGATGTATTAGGTTACTTCCGGGAGTGAGTCTAATGTTTATTGTATGTCACTGTTGGAGGCATGGATTATGCCATGGAAGTGTTCGACTAAAAGTCGATTAGAATTTCTTATAAGTTGATTGGGAAAACCTTAATTTTTAAATCTTATAAGTTGTTTGTTTCCCTTAGCTCCATCAATGTTAGGCTTTCTTATCATAGCAAGTGTAGGTACCAAAAACCACACTCGACGCTCCGAAGTAAGATCTGTCGAGGTAAAGAAGACTTGCACTAGTAACTCCACGAAGTAACATCCCGAAGTAACTCTACGAAGTGTGGATTGTTGTGCAAGAAAAGGGAGCATACTGAAGTAAACGGTAGCGAGGTGTGGCTTGTTATGCAAGAAATAGTAGGGTCTCAGAAGTAAAATGAGTGTCAATGAGTAAAATGAGTTATCTCCCAAGTAAAATGAAAATTTATCAATGACGTAAAATGAGTTTGTCATAAGTAAAATGAGCTGTCAGCCACTATGTAGTTTTTCCTATAAATAAAGGACTTGGTCTATTGTAAGAGGGGTTGGAATTTTTAGGAGGAGAGAGATCAGATTTTATTTGACCTTATCTTCTTCTTCTTCCCAAAAACTAGATTTAGAAAAGCTCCAAAACTCATTAATGGAGTCTCTCCATGTAAATCAATTGCCTATGTAAACATCAAATATTTTAGTAGATTTGTGTGTCTCTCTTATACTTTTAACACTTCAAATCATCATTTTAGTGATTCAAAAGTTAGATCTATAAATTTTCTCATGAGTTTGAAGTTGAAATTTATTTAGATGTAGAAAAACATCATTTGGGTGTAACTATGGATTTTCTGTAGTTACATTTTGGCGTCCAGAAACAGGGATGAGTAAAGGATTTGTCCACCTGCAAATTGTTGATTCAAAGAAAAGATCTGGAAATTTCAACTGAAGTTTGGTAGAAGTCCAGCTGCTGATAGTTATTAGTTCCAGGGAACTTAAGAGTTTTGAGAGCAAAAATGGAGGTCTCTGTCAACAACTTGTATACAAAAACGAGTCAACAGTTCAAGGAGATAAGGAAAAGATGCGGAGAAGCAGGAACATATATGAAGAAATCTTCCATGGGAGTGAAACCAAATGAGTCTTCATCAACGATTTAGTCTCAAAAGGACAAATCTCTTCCCTATCTCTCTAATCTTGTGTTAACTATTCAGATCTGGAATTTTAAGCAAAAGTTTTGAAAAAGATTTTTTCATCAAAATTTTGATTTTCTTTTGAAAACAGGAATCAAAGTGAATTCCCGTTACATATTTGCAACTGATAGAACAAGTTTTACAAACCCATTCAATGAATCGCAAAAATATTTAACACAAAATTTTGCAGTTTATTTCAGAGAATTTTCATTGATTAGATTGATTAGTTGTTTGCAGTGAGGTTTGATTGAAACCTATTCTGTCTCGTGAGTTGATAAAACGAAGGAAAAATGAGTCCGCTTTGTTGATAGATTTCTGCAACCTAGAAAACAAAGCTGTTTGGATTTCATCACTAATCTCTACTGTTATATGGTTCAATGAGAAACTTAGCTCGTGAACAAAAAGCATATGCAATTAATCACAATTTTTCTGGAAATGCTCGTCAACGGCACAAGCTTACCTCGTCGACTTAGTACCATTGGCCGAGGCAACCAATCCAAATCAATAATCGCGAAATGTCAGAAATAGAAGGAACGGACTAAGTAAAGGGAGGCAGTAGTCAAGCTCATTTCGTCAGCTACTTCGGAAGCAACCAAACTTAGATGTATTATAACTTCGGAGAATAGGTTACTTCGTACTCGTTGGAGTTATTCTGCACCGAACCTCCACTCTCAAGGGCCACGAGCAACGCAACTAAAAGCAGAGGAAGGAATGAGGCAACGCTGATTAAGGAGAACTTTAATTCAAGGATGATACGTAATTCCAACTGCAGAACTTCAGCTTGCAACCAACCAGGATATCTCGTCACAGCAACAACAAAGTTGCAGCAGTTCCAGCGAAGACAAGCTGTTATTATTGATCGTCAAGACAATCCCAATGCCAACAAAGTAACACAATTTAAACGAAGACACTAGATGCAGCTTGATGAGCAATGGGTGATTTGTTGAATTCCTGAGGGATGTTGTGCAAATTTTCTTCCTCCTAATACAAATCTCCAAAATTGAGACTGTTCAACTTGATGTTGGAAAAGGTAGGACATAAAAAATCAATGGGTGCGCACCCGGTTTGTTATCCTATCTCATTAATCTTTGTAATCACCAAGATGATAAACCAAAGGCGGCTAAAAGTCGATCGATTCTAAGAATTTTGGATGATTACCAAGATGAGAAACGTAGGCTGAGAGTCTCTTGACATTTCTCCAGATATTCAATTGATACTGCAAAATGGAGTTAGCCTGCTTAGCTGCTGCTAACTCTAGCCAGGGTTACTGAACTTCAAAGTCTGTAAAATTCAGTAAATAAATAAATAAAGCAAACGAGAAAATATTATTTTGGGATGTCAACAACATTTAATTTAATTTTATTCATAGATCTAGCTACGATCACTTACATATAATATAAACGGTTCATTATATTATTTATAAGAGAAAATCAAACATTAATTAGGTCTTGGTGTACGAGTATAAGTTATAAGATTGACACCGTAAATTTAAACCCAAGTATTACTCTTTTCATCCAAACGGTAAGAACCATCGTCTCGCAATTCAATCGCACACTTGTCTGCGCATGCCGCGTGATCTACATCGGAATCGTAGATCCGTGTTACCAAAAACTGATGATCAGTAACATCATAGAAAGCACTGCAACTTGCGGGATGAGACTGGATGCCATCCATAGGTACAACGAAGTTTATCTCATTTTTAGCTCCATAATTGACATAATCAAATTTATAGTAGACAGGATGAATCATTCCAACAATTGGACTTTCTGTTTTGTTAGTGAGTGCATTTCGCACTGTGACCGTATCACAGAGACACAACTCGAATGAAAATAGTGAAAATATCGTTGCGAGCACCACCGCAATGCTAATGACATACCGAAGAAGAAAGCTCGACATTTTAGCAGTACTGTACCAAGTTCTCAAACTGTGTTTTTGTGTGTTTATCTTGAAACCTCCACATGTTTATATAGAGGAAGAAAAAACGAGATGAAGTAATAATTGTAGTGGTAGTAATTGAAGTAGCAATCTAGACCTCACAATCAAATTTGTCATCAAAATAAATACACATGATATGTTTTTATGTTCAATGGTCGAGGCAATTTACAGTAATATCATTCTCAGCAACACAGAAAGATCTTTTACAAAGAAACACATGATATTTTTTTTACGAGTCTTATACCTTTGACCGATTTTTGCTCTTCATACATTTCATCACAAACGTCAAAATAAAAAAACACATGGAATTAATTAACACAACACAATTCCATTGTAATTTTGTAAATGTACCTGTCGCTATTTTTCGATCTAAGAACACAGTATTTAATTCACAATGCTAATCACAAATTGAGCACTCATCGTCTAGGATCACATAAATGTACGCAGTGGCGAACTAGTGAGAGGGTTAACTTGAGTTATATTTTAGGTTGATTTGTGTGTTAGCCAAGGTCACATTAGTTTCTTAAGCCCACTTCGGTCGGTTAGTGCATGTACTTTCTTCTTAAAATAAAAGAGTTACTCATCAGAAGGTGCAATTTGATCACTTTCTTCTTAAAAAATAAAAGAGTTACTCGTTATTAATGCTATTATCAATACAATTTGATCGGTGCTTTTTCATTCGATTTTATTTTGAAGCAATATTGTCCCATAAGTTAAGACCTTACAAACATTTATGAATTTGAATCAGCGACAACACGTATGGTGTAGTTGAATCCCAGCTGCATCAACGCAGATGATGAGTGACAACCTTTAGCGTTAAACTTCTTCTTTGATATATTCCCAGACCCCTAACATCTCAACATTATCCAAAGATCCCATTTCTTGCTAATACTTTTGCAGATTAACCCTACCTCAAACATACAAAACCAGAAAACCATGCACAACAATTAACCAAATACTAAATATACCAATTTGAAACTCTACATACACTAATTTAGTTTACACCAAAAAATACACATTCCAAAATCTATGCACATTAATAATTCTTTAGAAAATTTTCCAACTACAGTAGAAATTTTTCCAACTACACATGTCAAAGCTATACATGACATGTTTTAAATACTTGATTAAAGGAACACTTCCGCAAAATTGGTGAAACCAACATACTTTATGTTCTAGTTAGGGAAATTGGTTTAAAAATCAAAATAAAAGAAGTCAAAAGTGGACAGTTATGGTAGGAAAAGAAACCTCATGTTAACTCCCCTATGTTTTCAAGGTATACCGATCTCTCCCGTAGGTTGCCTATATAACAATCTTAAAATATACTTTGGCATTCATAAACTCATGGAAGGAAGGAATGACCTGGGCCAATTTCATTTTTAGTGACAATAACAATGGATGCAGTAAGCAAAGAGGGATGCATATCGTTAGAGGATACAAATATAATGGTACTCACACTTTCATCATAGGAAGACGAAAAGGAATCGTGACTATCCAGTTAAGACTATATGCGGGAGTTGGGTGCGAGTATGAACATAAATTAAAAATATAAATACTTGAATAGGTATAAAGTCCGCGGCAAAGCTTCGATTTTTTGAATGCTAGTATCATGAAACCCAAATTGTCGATGGCTCTTATTATTGCTTGATGTAAAAGCTAAACTCAAGAACATCTCAATGAATTCATCAAGCTATTTCATTATGATATTTTAAAGGAAGGTCGAGTTCATATGAATAAAATATATCTATCTGAGTCTAGAGTCTAGACACAAATATGCTTAAGGTGAAGCTAACATGGAAGGGATTTTCATTTCATTTCTTAATTTTTATTTCATAAGAAGCAACATGTTAAAAGTATGAGTGCACCCACCCTTCGAGATTCAATTAAATTGCAAAAAAAATTCCAGTGAGACACAATATTAATTCTTCTATAACATCATATACAGTTAACAATCTTATTTCGACTAATTTCATAAACAAATAAAATTGAAGAATATAGTCCGATGTATTTATAGTATTGGTCTAAATATAGTCCGTACATATATGTTAGTTAGTTTCTTGTACGTCAAGAGTCCAATGTAACATGTCCATTAAGCTCAATATAAATACATGTCTCTTGTACCCTAATTGGGTTAAGAGAGCTTATACAATTGTTCATGGTACCAAGAGCCAGAACGATCTCTCAAAAACCCTAGCCTCAATTTTTCTTTTTCAAAACCCTAGCCTGCTCTTCATCATGTCTTCATCAGCTCAATCTACCTCTTCTTCTTCTTCTTCTACTTCTTCTAACTCTAGTACTATGGCCTCTGATTCTAGTCATGGTTCTCCAACCATCCACAACTTCTATCTAAGCAAAGTGTAGGCTCTCTCATGTCTACTTCTTCTTCTTCTTTGTTTGAAAAATCACCTTTCATGCCATCTTCGACAAAAATAGTTCTCTTGGATAGAACTAATTATCTTCTTTGGGAATCTCAGATAACCCCTATTCTCAAGTCTCAACGACTCTTCAAATATCTTCATGAATCTTATGAGATACCAGCTGCCGAACTTGTCGATGAAGAAACTGATGTTCGAACTCCTAACCCAGCCTATGAGGATTGGGAAGTTATTGATCAAACTATTATATCATGGATCAACTGCTCTCTCACTGAAACAATGAAGTCTGAATGTGCCAGACGTGGAAACTCTCGTGAAGTCTGGAACTATCTTCGCTCAACATATGCAACTATTAACCCAGCTCGTATTCTTCAATTGAAAGCCAACTTATCAACTATTCAAAAGGGAAACTCTTCCATCTCTGAGTATATTTTAAAGATAAAGGAAATCTCTGATTCCTTAGCAGCTGTTCTTCAACCGGTCTCTGATCTAGAACTTGTATCAACAACTTTGCGTGGTTTGGGTGCTGACTGGTCGAATATCTACACAGCAGTCATAGCTCGCAGTACTCTTCCCACCTTTACTGAGCTTCATGCACTGCTACTACATCATGAGTCTCACCTGCACTATCTACAAAACTTGCAAAATCATACTGCTGATATTCAAAGTTCTGTTTCTTTCTTTCTTTGGGGCGTCCAGGTCGTGGTGGTCATCATCCAAATTCAAATCAGCATAACAATTCTGGACGAGGTCGTGGTTCATACAATAATTCATCTCGTGGTCGTGGGGGTAGCTATGGTCGTGGTTCTTATTCTCATAATGGCAGTCCTGGGTTTGGTGCTCGCAATAACTGGAATTCCAATAATCAAAGTTGGCATAATGGATGGACAAATAGCAATGGTCGTGGAAACAACAATCTTCAGAATTCTGGTGGCTATCAAAATTCGTCTTACGGACGTACCTCCTATGGTCGTGGCAATCATAATGGATCTGTTCTTGGTCCACCACCTTGACTTGATTATTACTTGTCAATGGTGTAATACAAAGGGACATACAAAGACAAACTTGTCATCGCCTAACTCAACCGCCAAATATTGATCTTCCACGAGGCTTTCTCGCCATGCAGATTCAACCCATGCCCTATGAAAACCAATGGTTTGCTGACACGGCCGCCTCTTGCCCATATGACGTCGATTCATCTCAAATGACGAACCGTCATGACTACAATGGTAATGACACTTGTACTTGTTGGTGATGGTAAACTATTACCTATTACCTGCATTGGTGATGTGCATCTTACCTCACCTTCTTCTCGGTTAATTAAAAACACACTTCATGTTCCTTCTCTTGCTAAAATTTAGTTTACGTAGGGCAATTAACACGTGATTCGATTGTGTTTTTCAATTTCATCGTCATGGATTTTGTATACGGGATCGACTAACGGGAACCCTCTTGTACAAAGGCAAGAATGAAGCGGCATGTACCCCATCATCTCTAGTGCTTCATCTCCATCTCAGTTCTCCTATGTTCCGCTTTCTGCAACTACCATTGGCATTCGCGCTTGATCCCGAAGTGTGGCATATGCGCCTAGGCCATCCCAACAATGCGGTTTTTCAGTCTCTCAAGTCCAGTTTATCTCTAGATTCTAGCTCGTCTTTTTCTAGTTCTCTTTGCTCTAGTTGTCTTTGGTGCTAAAGCATCATCGTCTTCCTTTTTGTCTCGCACTTCTTATTCTAATAAAATTGGCATCATTATACATTCAGATCTTTGGGGTCTGCACCATTCTTATCTAATTACGGTTTTCGTTATTTCCTTTTATTTGTTGATGAATGTTCTCGTTTCTCTTGGGTCTATTTTACAATGACAAAACCCAAGTTTTTTCGTTGCTTTCTTAACTTCAAAGCTATGGTTGAAAATCAGTTTTCGACAACCATTAGGGTCTTCCAAACTGATGGTGGCACTGAGTATGCAGAACCACTAAAATCCTTTTTAACTGAGCATGGAATCATTAGCCAATCTTCTTGTCCAAGCACACCTCAACAAAACGGTCTTCTTTGAACGAAAAATTCGTCATATCACTGAAAACCAGTAGAGCATTAATGCTTCAAAGTGGTTTTCACGAGAGTTTTTGGGCAGAATTTTATGCCACAGCTTGTCTATTTGATAAATCGCATGCCAACTCAATTTTGAACAACAATTCTCCATATTACATTATTCATCATCGTCTGCTTGGACTATGCTTTCTTAAGGTCTTTTGGATGTCGTTGTTATCCCCTACTGAATCATTTTAGACAAAACAAGTTACAACCCAAAACTCTCCCATGCATTTTCATTGGTTATAGTGATAGACATAAAGGTTATAAATGTCTAGAAGTCAAGAGCAACAAAGTATACATTTCACGTCATGTTATTTTTGATGAGTCTCTCTTCCCATACCCTAGTGACGCTGGTACTGTCGTTTCCTCTCTTAAATCAAATGCATCTACTGGTACTCTTCTTGCATGGCCAAATTCTGTTGTTGCCACACATTTATCCTCTTCTCATTCTTCACAATCTTCTCCTTCCTTTGACACTTGTGTTACTCCAGTTTTGTCGCACTCTTCCACTGCTGCTTCTTCTCTATCCTCACCACAAAATTCTTCCTCCTCTCCAGCAAATTCTTCTTCATCATTAACCCCTCGACGTCTCTCCTTTGTTGACACACCTTCTACTTCCTCACGCATATCAGCTCCTCTAGATTCTTCCACTGTCCCGCTGTCCTCTGCTTCGCTCTCTTCAACATCTTCTCCTCCTGTCTCTTCTTCCCTGCGTACTTCTCTCAGTGGACTTGCCCAATGTACAAGAGATTCCTCCGTCGAATACTAATACCCATCATATGGTTACTAGACTCAAGGACCATACTATTCAACCCAGAAGCTTTAAGGGTTGTTTTTCTACTAGATATCCGGTATTGCAATGTTTTGCAGCTCAGTTTTCTTCTTTACCGTCTGAACCTACTTGCTTTACTGCTGCGTCCAAATTCAAGGAATGGTGGGCAGCCATGCTTGAAGATTTTAATGCTCTGTTGCGCAATCGTACTTGGTCTTTGGTTCCTCGTCGCCTTGGTATGAATGTTATTGGTTCAAAATGGGTATATCGTGTCAAGCAAAAATCTGATGGTTCCCTTGACAGACGTAAAGCACGTCTTGTTGCTAAAGGTTATTCTCAGCAATATGGGATTGATTATGATGAGACTTTTAGTCCCGTTGTCAAGCCAGTTACAGTTCGTCTTGTTCTCAGTCTTGCAGTATCTTGTTCTTGGCAAATCAAGCAACTAGATGTAAAGAATGCGTTTCTTCATGGTTCTCTTGATCAAGAAGTGTATATGGAACAACCTCAAGGATTTGTGGATCCTCGTTATCCTGATCATGTTTGCTTATTACATAAGGCTCTTTATGGTTTGAAACAGGCTCCTCGTGCTTGGTTTCATCGTTTTGCTGCATTTCTCTTGCATATTGGATTCAAGTCTTCCCACTCTGATCATTCCATGTTCATCAAAAGGTCTAGTGGTGGTATTCTCATATTGTTGCTATACGTGGATGATATCATTATCACTGGGAGTGATACTGTTGGGCTTAACAATCTGTTGCCTACTCTTCAAAAGGAGTTCTCTATGACAGATTTGGGGGACTTGCATTACTTTCTCGGTCTAGAAGCTACGAACTAATGATGGTTTAGTTTTGACTCAAAATAGATACACTTTGGATCTTTTGAAGCGTGTTGATCTTTCGAGACTCCAAGCCGGTGTCTCTTTGTTTCCCCAGCGTTGAAATTGTCTTCAAATGATCTTTGCATTGTTTCGACATTACCTTATACCGCACTTGGTGGGAGGATTGCGATACCTCAACATGACACGATCGACATTACTTATCTTTGTTAATCGGGTTAGTCAATTTATGCATCGACCAACTCGGTCTCATTTCATGGTATGAAAGCGCATTCTTCGATATCCCAAAAGGCACACTTGGCCATGGAATTTCTTTTGGCGCAACAATCCTATGCAACTCACGACCTTTTCGATGCCGATTGGGGAGGTGACCGGATACTTCTCGTTCTACTACGGGTTATTGCATTTTTCTAGGGAAAAATCTTATTTCCTGGGGATCTAAAAAGCAACCAACTGTTTCTACTAGCAGCACTGAAGCTGAGTATCGTGCTCTATCTTCTACATCTGCTGAACTTACATGGATTCAATATTTGCTGCATGATTTGGGTTCCTATTTACGGCAAGCTCCGGTTCTATATTGTGATAACATTAGTGCCACTTATCTTGCTATCAACCCCATTCAACATTCACGATCCAAGCATATTCAAATTCACTATCATTTTGTTAGGGAGCGTATATCCAATGGTCATCTGAAGGTTATGTTATATTACTCACTTGAGCATCGACTTGCTGATTTGTTTACCAAAGGGCTATCCACTACCAGGTTTAACTTTCTTTGTAGCAAGCTTTCACGTTGTCTACCATAGTGTCCAGCTTGAGGGGGTGAAGAATATAGTCCGATGTATTTATAGTATTGGTCTAAATATAGTCCGTACATATATGTTAGTTAGTTTCTTGTACGTCAAGAGTCCAATGTAACATGTCCATTAAGCTCAATATAAATACATGTCTCTTGTACCCTAATTGGGTTAAGAGAGCTTATACAATTGTTCAAAAATGCATATGAATACCAAACGGACAATGTTCTATACATAACAAAGAATACACTAAAAATTAATATTGTCATTCATAAGTTATAAGAGAAAATCAATCAATTGAATCAGAAGAAGAAACTAACTTTGTTGAAGCGATGGATTCTGCAATTGGATGTTTGTTTTCAGTTTAATCTCTATTGGTTAAAGGTACTCAATTAAAACCCTAGTTTCAAAATAAAACCCCTATGGGAAAGAAAACCAGGGTAAGTAATTGAGTAAATTTGGTTAACAGAGATCGAATTAAATTGGAGAAGAAAACTTCTATCATCGTCTCGATCGTTTTCGCCTCAGAGCCTAATCAATGATAAAAGAGAGAAGTGAGATGTTCAGGTTTATATAAACTTTATACTTAGTCCTTAAAAAGTATAGACAAATTATATAAAAACCATGTAATAAGTTAATATTCGACCGAAATACTTTATCATCTCAACGGCCGTAATTAGTTCAAATGGTTGAAAGTCAGCCCATCCAATGGGTTATATCAAATGTTCACACGAAAAATTAACAGGGAAATCGAACGGCTTCATTTTAGATTCTGCAGATCTAACGGTTAGAATTTGTTCCGTGTTTCAATTTGGGTAGAGGTTCTAATTTAGTGTTGCTCTCATTAAAGGAGGGAGAGATATGACATTTATAAGTGTTATTAAATTGTGTTATCACACTTATTTAAATTACAGATAGTTGTTAACAATTATAGCTGTTGCTAAATCTTTAATAACACCTATAAGAGTCACTAAAATTTCAATTTTTGAAACAACCAACCCATTTTAGGGTACTTTTATACCAAATTACAAGCTGAGAACCCAAAATCTAAAAAAATAAAAAATGCTTAATTTTTTTGGGGGGCCTTAGGCTGCATTGCCTAATCCAAGTTGTCATGTTAAGCGTATACATCTATCTTCTTATCATCTAAATATCCAACTCTCCCCTGATTTGTGAACTTATAAAAAAGCCCCAAAAGATTTGTTCGCCTAGACGGCCCTGGACTTTGGTATCTAGTTATTGGAAAACTAGAGATGAAAACACAAGGAATCTCAAATTCTCAATTTTCGAACACATCCTGACATTCTCATTTTGGGTCCAAGGGAATAACTCAATAATATCACATCAACTCCAATAAAAAAGAAGTCTGAGATTCAATCTCACTGTAAAAGTTTGTTATATAGGGTGTTTGACGGGGTTGGATCTGGAAATAGGTCCAGTCCAACGTCTGGATCTGGTCCTGCTTTAGCCAAGGAAAATAAGAAACTCACGCAAAATGAACTAAGGTTGTAACTTGAGCATGAATTACTAGTAAAGAAAACTAGATATGTTTCGTTTTATTCATCTCTGGTATGATCAAACATCCGTATAGTTTATATTGTTATTAAAAGGTATAATGTAAAAGTTTCATTGAGTTCAAATACAATTAAGGACCAAATCGTTACGTTTAAGCATCGTAAATCTTATACCAAGTATTATTGTTTTTGTTCCAACGATAGGAGCCGTCGTCTCTCATTTCAACAGTGCAGCTGTTTCGACATGCGGTGTGATCATGAGCGGAAGTATATACAACGGTGCTGTAAGAAGAAGAATCGGACCAAGCGTATCCTTGAACACCCAGTTTACTTTTACTATTAAACCAACCTTCAGGCAAATAGAATGTCTTTTCAACTCCATTCTCGATGTAATCACCTCCATAAGGCCACGCTTCCCAAAAGAAAACTGCTTTTGGTTTTTCGGTTTTGTTGGTTAACCCATTTCGCACAGAAACATAATCGCAGACACACAATTGAGATGCAAGTGCAAACATTACGATAATGGTAACTGCAAATTGAGCACAGGTGGCCGTCATTTCTGATCTTAGCCTCAAAGTGATTAGTTTTTGATAAAAAAAATTTTTTACCTTCGCTTGATTGTTTTTTCTTTTTAAATCCTGACTGTATCCCTATTATATAGTGAGGGAACCTGAGAAACGCAGTAAACGAGTAACGAGACCAGCAGTTTAGTATTGCATGCATGCATGGAGTTTCAATACAATTAATTCATAAATGATCTTGGTCCGTTTTCTTCTTATTAATATTATTCGTGGATGTCAATATAGATCATTTAAGCAACTGCAGCTTACATATTTGGAAAATGGTTCTCAGTAGTTCGAGCAAAAGTTATAACATTGACAACGTAAATTTTAACACAAGTATTACTCTTTTCATTCAGATGGTACGAACCATCGTCTCGCAATTCAATCGTACACTTGTTTGCGCATGCCGCATGGTCTACCACAGAATCATACATCCATATTTCAAAAAACTGATTGCCAACTAAGATGATAGAAAGCACTGCACTGTGCGAGGTGAGAGCGGATGCCATCCGTAGGGAGGGACAGTGAAGTTTATCTCATTTTCAGCTCCATACTTGACAAGATCGAATTTATAATAGACAGGAATCAGTTTAGGCATTTTCGTTTTAGATATGTTTAGATGTTGAATGGTTTAGGCATTTACTGGTAATTTCATTCTCAACAAAAATTTACCTCAATTGTTAAGATTGACCTGGGTCTACCAACTCTGACCGATTTTATATTTTTTTCCATCGCAAATGTCAAAAATGTATAGTCACCACAAAGTCTATTATTTACTCGAGTCACCACAAAGTATCGAAATATACTCTTCGGGTTTGGGTAAATGGATTTGTTATGAAGTTTTGTGTGATAAGGCTGTTACTATGCCAAAACTCTTACAAACAAGATGTAGTATGATTGGACTCGATGGAGTCTTGTATTGGAGTGAAGGAGAAGGTCATAGAATTATAGCTCTGGACATTGAAGCCGAAGGTACTAATGACAGTTGTAATCGCCAATGTAATGTGATTGAGTTGCCGGAGGAAGTTCAACAAGGTGGTGAAAAATGTCTTGCTGAATTCAATGGGTCTATTGCTTGTATCCACGGTCATAAAAACCAATTGAGTGTTTGGGTACTACAAAATGATGATTCCTGGATTCGCGGTTTCCACTACACACGGCATCTCAGTCTTCCTGACTGTACTTTTCGGCCGTTAGCTTATAATTCTGTAACTAAAAGTGTCGTGACCCTGGAAATCTACACTCGTACTAAGGCATATTGTGTATGTAAATACAGAATGAGTAACAAAAGAACCCAATTGGATAGGGTTTATAAGAATCCAAATCGTGGTCCGGAACTCATCAAGGCATTTGTGTTAACTCGGTTGCCGACAACTCTTTGCAACTAGATTGAGAGTGAGAGCTGTGTGCATTGTCCAACTCAACTCAGGTATGATGCATTTTTATCTTGGCTCTTCATGTTGGAGGATTGTGCTTGTTATGCATGATTATTCTAAGACTCAGTTTTTGTGATAATTCTAATATATTGCTGCAGAATTGCATTGAAAAATTTATGCTATTATCAAATATATTGTGGTGGTGGTGGTTTGTACTTACAGTAATCACCATCTTCACCGGAGGTACTGTTAGAGATACACAGGAAAAGCCTTTCATAAGCAGTTGCCATTTTAGTAGCTGTGAACAGCTTCAGTGCTCGCTGTCTTGCCACTTGACCTTTCTTCTCTAAAACTTTCCTTCCATCTCCTATAACATTGAGAAGGGCATCCTTCAATGAACTTACTGTTGGTGAAAATGTGTAACCCATCTCCGGACCGACTATCACTGAACCTGTTATGCTGGCAAATCTGGTAGCCATCACCGGCTTACCGGACATTGTTGCTTCTAACAATGTGTGATCTAGTCCTTGTGCTCTGAGTGTAGGATTAACAAACACATCTATCGCATTGTAAAAAATTGCCAATTCAGATTGTTTCAACGGCCCCAAAACCAACAAATTAGAACCAAGTTCTCTATATCTGGCACCCCATGGTCCGTCTCCACCAACAATGACATACACCCTTTTGCGAAATGCATCATCTTGTTCGGCGAAAATCTGTGAAAGTGCTTCAAACATAATTGGATGTCCTTTATCTTTCACTAACCTTCCGGCCATCCCAAACACCAATGCTGTTTCTGATTCAGGAATTCCAACCTTGTGCCTGAATGCTTTACCTTCTATAGGATTTGGTTTGAAGACTTGTTCGTCTACTCCGTTGAGAATCACGTGAACCCTTCCGTCCGGGATCATATAAATCCTCCGTAAAACATCGCCGCAGTGATCACTGGTGGCAACATGGTGGGAGTACCTTGGGAAGAATTTCACCTCATCTACAACTTTAACTGATCTTTCAGTTAGTGTATGTGACCTTTGTTCCTCCGGTGACCGGACCATTTCTTGGATGATATCGGAATGTATGGTTTCATAGGCAATCCCATGCCAGGAGACAGCAAGATTGTTGACATTTTTCGCCCGGGTATGCATAAGCCCAACACTTTCGGTGTGAACCACATCAAATGGTTTCCCGGTTGAATTCTGAATCTGAAATTGTTTCCAAACCAGAGCTTGATCCAGGTATCCACCTGAAGTTGGTTTAGATAGATGGAAGTTCATATTAGTATTTGTGCCGTTCAACGATGAATTGGTGGTGATGGTAGTGAAAATGTGAAGCTCGTGTCCTCGTTTCGCCAGAGCTAAGTGGAGGGTTAACGCGTGACGTTCAAGACCTCCGGCGAGGTTTCTTTGAGGCCATTTCTTGACGAAAAGAGCGATCTTGAGAAGCTTTTTAGGAGGGTCGGTGGAGAATGAAAGATGGTTCCAAGCTTGTGTATAAGTGAGGAGATTAATGGGTGTGTTTTGATCGTATAACGGCAATGAAAACGACGACGATGTAGAGTAGTGGTAGTAGTACTGAGACCAGTAGAAGAATGAAATAGAAGACACTGAAGAGACAACAACTAAAATGCAACAGAAACTGCGGAAACTGAAGACAGTTGCAGACTGATCTTTCTCCATGAATATGAATGTCAAAGAATGAAAAGATTAGATTAAGCTTCTTGAGATCAAAAAATGATTCCTAAACATAAAAAATTATTGAAGTAAAATTTTGATTGTTTCCAAGCAATCTCTGCACATGGGGTTTTCTTTACTTTGGGGTGGATTGTCTATTTCTCAATTCACTTCCACACAAGAATATTCTAGTACTATTCGGCCAAGAGATGTGATTTTGAATTCAAAACAACACAGTTGGCATTGACTTGAAAACTCAGTTCTGAATTCTAGAATTGCTAAGTTGAGCCTCTCGAATATCACAAGCTAATGATAAATTGGTTTTTGTGGAATTACCATGACTTGGGGTATCAAGCTCGATGAAGATCTACGCCAAGGTAGGCTAAACAAATTGCAATATAACCATCCATTTCTGCTAAATCTTACTCTAATATATCAACCCTACGTGGTTTTAGGCACTCTCGAGTCTCATTTTAAATTTTAATAAAGAAGAAAGAAAAAGAACTAGACCAGTAGGCAATCACATAAAACAGGTTGGTTACCTCATGTCATCGTTTTATTTATGGGTACTCAGTACTCTTGATTTGGATGAATATTTCAAATGAACGCTGATCCCTGAAGCCAAAAGAACAAGAACAAATCCCATGACGTCCACTACTAGATGGGATCACATTCTGTTTAGGGTTCCAAAGAGATAAAGTAAAAATAACATATAAGTTAAGTTTACCATGGCTTAATAACAAGGTTAATACCTTCGTCGTGGTTTTAAAAGATCTCTATTTGTAAGACGTTGTAAATGTAAAAAACAAGGGAGCATACAAGCACAACCTCACTCCTCCAAATAAACTTACTGGTTCACCATTACTGGATGCCCTCATTTCTATTCCTACTTAAAAGGGAAAACCGAAGAAATTCTCCTTATAACTGTACCTACAACTCATAGTCTAGTTCAGAAACAAAATAAAAGCTAAACATGAGTTGTTCTGGTCTGAACATACCCTGACAACAAGCATTCTTGTAAGAAACAAAAGGGTAAGGTTAGCACTAGTCACCAAAATCCAAAGTAGTTACATAGGGTTTGCTATCCCATGGCTTCCGTTCAAGCAGCAACACCAACCCCTGTGAAGCAAAACAAAAAAGAAGATCAAACCCGAAATTTTCTGGGAGAAATATCAGAAAATCATATAAATAAGGATAAAGCTTAGCAGTAGTCACCTCAATGTAGTGTTGGAGTTAAAAACGTTTTTTGACGTAAAACACTCAGGAAGGAAGAATAGAGTAGCCCCATTCTATCGATCACAAGACCATCCATGAGTTACCTTCCAGGATCGAGGAGAAAGACCAATCTAAGTCTGCTGAAACC
Source organism: Papaver bracteatum (assembly GCA_023529315.1). Taxonomy (NCBI): domain Eukaryota; kingdom Viridiplantae; phylum Streptophyta; class Magnoliopsida; order Ranunculales; family Papaveraceae; genus Papaver; species Papaver bracteatum. Next base: position 888 of record JAJJWX010003772.1, on the reverse strand, counting down.
CTACATTGTAGGGATCATCACTGCCATAAAAGAAAAAACAGTAAAAGAAGCTCATCGCGGTATGTGTTCCATTAGTTGTAGCTGAATTATAAAGGGACCATCACTGCCTTGCTTTAAAAAAGAAGGAAGAAAACAAAGAGAGAAACAAGATCACTTAGCTGTGTTCCAATAGTGGGAGAAAATATTTGATGGGGGCAATTAAACCCATCATCGTCTCATGTTACCTTTAAAATTCAAATAATCGAAAATGCTAGCTAGCTTCAAATTCCAAATAACAAGTTTCATTCACTCACATGCTTAAGGTTTGTCTAGTGACTAGTCAAATGACATCTTATAATTTAACATGGTGAGCTCAATAAATGAAATCACATTCCCCAGGAGAACTTGTCAAGTAACGTAAGCCTTAGGCTAAGGCTTAGTTTGGTTTGTAAAAACATTTTTGTGATGTACGTTGTTGTGCTATGCAGTGAGAAAAAAGTAGTTAGATGTTTGGTAAAATATTAACTAAAGTTAAAGCTGAGTAAGAAAGCAATTAAAATGTGTTTGGTAAAATATCAAATTCAACCATTATTTTTGTAGCAAATAACAAAAATAGACATATTTTTAAAAATAATTTTATTCAATTTTATTGAATTTAAAAATAATTAATTTTTTAAAATATAAATATGCATAATATCAAATTTACTGAGTATTATTGTGATTGTGATTTTTTTAAATTGATTTTTTTTACAAATTAATTTTTTGGTTGAAAATTATATATATATATATATAATTTTCAAACAAAAAATCAAACTAAAATTATTAAGTAATTATTTAAAATTTGTTTTAATTTTTATTATTAACAAACTAAATGAAATAGTATCTATAAAATAGTTGTAGGTGTAAATT
>JAJJWX010003771.1:0-170947 GCA_023529315.1 Papaver bracteatum | reverse complement strand
TAATTGTGAAATGTTTGATCTGTTACTCAATGTTTTATTATAATTAAACTAATTGAACATTTGCTTGTTCAATGTATATTTATTTTAATTGTGTTTATGTTCAAGAAATATGCATGGCATCCCAAATATCTGAACACACCTTTCAATTTTAACGAGAATGGAAATTCTCGTAGGTCATCGATTGTTTTTTTCAACCCTGGTGATGGTTAGACAAAGACACTAGTGATGTAGAATTATTCAATCAAATTCATTAATGGCGCAGTTCAAAATTTCTCTGAAGAAACAAATCTCAGAGAACTAAGTAGTTAGGTTAACTAAAAAGATATAGATTATAATTCTTTTAATGACGTGTTAAAATAGAAAATCACCTCTTTCCTCCGCATTGGTTGCCACCTCAGAATCAGTTGTTAATCGGCTGTTATAAAGCTGGTCAAGTAGCATTTTCGTAATTTTACCCTCATCTTCCTCAGCAACATATTTTCACGAAAACCACTTTTGATATCGTCCATTGATATTCAAAACAACAAATATTCTACAATGCAGTCATTATATGGCCTTCGGATTGTTGAGACATAATTCTGGAAAAAGAACTCATTTTTTGTCAAGGAAAAGAATAATAGCCATTGTTAGGAACTCTTTTAGGAAGGACGATGTTGCGATTTCAGTTATGGACCTGGAATTTATTCCTCAGACTGCAGTCTATAACAAAGATTTCATGATGTCATGGCAAGAGTAGACAGATTTGACGGTTATGAATTGGTACAACAATCAACACTAATAGTTAATGGATACAGATATAGTCCAAATATGGCTGTCAAAAGATGATTTGATGTCACTGGGATTGAGAATGTTTAAAACCAGGGTCAACATGGGCGCAGACACATTGCCCCGACTAACCATTTTTAGTGCATACTGAAAGAAGGAAGAGCCGGTAAACAGTACCTAGAAGCAACAAAAATTAATTGTCATTCCTATGTTAGTTAGAAGGAACTGCAAGATTTTTGAAAAAGAATATAACTACAAACCAGATGATGAGCTAATAGTAGATGTTAAATCTCTGGTGCTTAGCTGGGGTGCTGCTGCTGGACAAAGAGTTCATTTGAACTTCTCATATTCAGTGCACAATGATTGGGAATCAATTTATATGTAAACTTGTTTTTTCCTTTTTGTTCTTTCTACCTCCGGTAGAACTTTGTACATTCTTCTCAATCTAATGAATTCTTCTCTTTCGATCAAAAAAACATAAAAAAATGTGTGTAACCATGGAAGGGAAAACCCCATCAGATAATTGGAGTTTTCACATCGACACCAACATAAATGGATTTGTGGCCTTATATTTAATAATGTCTTTTGTTTCTCTCGCACCGTAACATCTAGAGAATTCCTGCCCCCAATATGTGGACCTTTTAGAACTTTGGGGTACCAGTTGGTAGAGGAGAAAGATGGAGGGTGGAAGTCTCCTAATGGATGTAGGATGATCAAGTTGCAGACCATTTCTGAGTCGCAATACGACAAGATCTAAATAGATGAGTGGACAAATTTTTTTTCAAACATGTTGCGCACCCACCAACCAAGTGAAAGAATATACATTTATTTTGCATTTTACATATCATGTTTATCACATTTTGGTTTGGTTAGTCGGTATTTTGCATGTGTATAGGTTCTTAATTTTATTCTTCTCACGTGTCCTTGGCAAATCAAAAATACCGAGAACCGAGCATTGAGAAAGAAAAAATGGAAATGAGACTGATTTAGTAGAATCAATAATCGAGAACACAAGGTAAGCTATCACATGATACTTATTTTTATATCATTAGTATAAAACAGGGTTTGGACAAGTTGGCCTTTGTTAGTGGTGGTCAGAATTTGTCTGGACAAAGATAAATATACGGCTGTAGTTTTCTTGACCACACCCTCATCTAGCACGTGTAAGTGATGTCCAAGATTTCATATCCCAATTGATAAATCTATGGTTGTAATTTGTCCCATAAAACTAACATTTAATGACCCTTTAATGGAAATCTAATATAATAAATATAGTAATTAATATTAATATAATAAATACCTAACTAATTAGTGTTCCACACTAATTGATATTAAATGATTTATTAATTGCTCATAATAATGTTTGTTCACTAATTGCTCATAATAATGTTTGTTCACTAATTTCTCATAATAAATAATCTATTAATTTCTTCCATTATAAAATTTCTCTTAGTTAAATTAATAAATTGTATTTCTTCTATTAATAAATAATTTTGATAAAAACAGAAAAAAAAAAATCAATAGATATTAGTTGCGATAGTAGGTTATGGAAGCGGTGGCGAAGGTCGAATGAATCATTAATCTAATAATGTCAGTAGATATTAGTTACGTCACAGGTTAAGCCCTATAAACACATAAATAACCACTAATCTAAGGAACGAGTACAAGAGACCTGGATCTTCCGGTAACTCATATAATGGAACACTTTATATTTTGTTTCTGCAATCCCATTAAGCAAAATCAATACTAATACTTTATTACTTCACTTTCTTATTATTATCATCAAGAATATAAAGCACAATTTGTAATAACTTTGCTTATGTAAGTGGCGGTTCAAATTTTTCCTCACAAGAGATAAATCTAGGGAGGTAATCGTTTGTCATAGGTGATGGTTGTGATTGAGATTATAAATGCATCTAATGGACAAAAGTTATCATGTCATTAAGGTTCCATAATTCTTCATAATAAATAGTCTATTAATTAAATGTCAAACTAAAAAAGATAATATATAAATTATTTTACTAATGATGATAATAAAAGTATATTTTTATTATCTAATACTTAGAATTAGTTTGGTATTGCTGCGATCTTTACAAAATTGCTTTTCCGATGTACTTTATTGTGCGGAGCTATGTAAAAAAAAAAATTGGTTGCCGATGTAAGTTAATGTGCCGAGCTTTGTAAAAAAAAAAACAATTGAACAGTTGCAAATTATAAACTAAAGCTAAAACTATTTTAAAAAACAGACATATCTCTGAAAATATCATGTTCAACTATAGTTAGTGAGAAAATGACAAAAGCAGACATATTACTAATTAGTATTATTATTAAAAAGTATTATTTTTCTAAACCACTTTTTAAAAATCCATAATCTCTTAATATTTATCGTTGAAAATAAAAATATATTTTAGTGATACGATATAACATAAAATGTAATTTGAAAATAAAAAATAATTATCTTTAAAGAATAAAAAATAAAAAAAATAAAAATTGGTGATCATATATAGATTCAAGGATAATTGTTGTCAGTTATAAACAAAACGGGATAGAATTGGAAAATAAAATATGAAGCTAGGGTGAACTATAACTTTTGTTTTTGAAGCTTTTAAAAGCTCATTCTCCCCACTTTACAAATTGATAAATTTTGGAAGTATACACTTTATGAAATCTTTAATAAACACTAAGATGAAAAAATATTGCTATCAAAATGTTTTCAAAATACTTTTTTTGAATGAAAAAAAGCAGCATCAAACTTAGTTAAATTGGCTAGCAATTATATAAGTGGACCATAATGACGGTGGCAAGTATTGGTGCCCAGTGAGTAATTTCGCATCGCCTCACATATTTCTTGATAAATGGTTTAACGTTATTTTTATTCAATGATGATGGATATCAGAGTTTATTGTTAGTAGAGCTTATTGTTATTAGGTTAATTACTTAATGATTTGACTTACTAACTAATCATGATTTTATTAATTTTATGCAACAAATAACCTCACATTTGGAGGCATAATGTCGTAGAATGTAATGGCCTTACCTCTACCGATAATGTCCTTACTAAGCCACTGTGTCCATCTGATAGTATTGAGTTTTCAATGGTAACCGCTACGTTCATCTAGCAACAACTTCTTAAGAGGTCACCCATCCCAAGATTACTCAATACCGAGCATGCTTAACTATAAATATTTTTCGCCAACTACGAAGCCAATTATGCTGAAAAGGTCTCGGTGTTAGCAAATGACAAACCATTACCTCTATTCCAACTTAATTTGGAGCCGTCCTCGGGTACGGAATATGTTCAATCCTAGACTCTGGCATTTTTTCTCACTCATGAGACTCTGGAATATGTTCAATCCGTCAAGCATACTCTTTCTCCCTCGACATGTAACCCATGGTCGACTCTAATACCATTTTTAAGGACCTGATATTTTCCAATACTGTTCCCACTTAGTCATTGTGGTTATCCGATAGCGTGGGATTTTCAACTAAAACTGATGTGGACATTTTATGGGAGTTAACCCATACCTAGATTACTCTCGCCCGAGAACCCATAAATTCAGTGATTTTTACCAACTCTGGATCCAACTATGCTGAAAAGGCCACAATGTTACGAAAGGACAAGCCATTACCTATATTCGATTCGGTGAACTCTTCCTGCCAAATTGAATTACGTACATAATATTTATGGGAATTTTGAAAAACTAGAATTACATCGTATGTGGGTAAAATGATTACCATCGGAAATGACTTAACATTTTAAAGTATAATATATTTAGTGAATGAATTAGATTTTAAGTATGTCATCATCATTGAAATAGTAAGAACATACAATAAGCTTGGACTTCTCCATACATAGAACCGAGGCTTTTTAGTTAAAAAAAACCCACACCTCTTATCCCAAGGTGGTCAAGTGGGGTTTCGTGTTATGTGGTTGGGCCCTGAGTAGTGTCTGATGGTCCATGAAGATCCTAACAATTGGTATCAGAACCCGTGGTTGGGTATATTGTTCGAACGTTGAAGTGGTTGTGGATGTCACCCGTTTTAGGGCGCAAGTGAAATCAGACTCAAGGTGAAGAAGGAAAGGCCCAAAGTTGAACTGGCGCTCAAGGTGGAGTTAGTGTCTCACTCGTTAACTCAGGTGGACCAGGGTTCTAGATCCGAAAGGCAATGCTCAAGGATGAACTGGCGCTCAAGGTGGAGTTAGTGTCTCACACATTAAATCTCAAGTAGTAGGGTTCTATGTGGGCAAGGAAATGCTCAAGCTGGAGTTGGTGCTTTCCTTCTCATTAACTCAAGGTGAAGTAGGATTTTATGGCGCATAGTGACAATAATCCTGATCGATGGGTAGCATATACAAATGGTAATCATATGGTGAAGTCTGATTGGACTGGTGAAGTGGTTTAATATCGTCAAGGTGGAGATTTTTGGAGTATGTGGCACGATAAACCACTTAATTATAGCTAGGGATAGTCCCACATGGAAGAAAGAGGAGTACATGTTGAGCTTAATAAACTTGGGCATCTCCTTACGTAGCACTGAGACCTTTTAGATTAAAACCACACACCTCATATCCCAAGGTGGCCAAGTGGGGACATGATCAGTGCTATGTTGTCGGGACCATAGTAGGTTCCTATTTTCCATGAACATCCTAACACCATCCACTAAATATAAGAAAGATGAAAAAAGATAATACCATTTCAAAAGATCGATAAGATATCTTTTTAAACTAAAAAACATATCAAACAATATATATTTTTTTTGGGACAAAATATGTAAAAATTAGTTTCGATATAATTTCATTGTTGGCTTGAGGATACAACTCGAAAAAGGAGAGACATAGTATAGGAGGATGTCAAGGCGGAAAATGCTAGAAAGGAGGTGAAGTGAAGAATAAAAATATCTATCGAGTTTCCCTTTACTTTTGCAACGATAAGAAGGGTAAACTTGATATGAATACATAATATATTTTATATTCTTATGTTGGAAAATTCATAACTAAATAAAAATTATGCCCGTGCCCCGTGCCGTTACGGCACGGGTTAAGACCTAGTTTCTTAAAAAGAAAAAACAAACATCATTGCCATGATTTTTCGTTTTTATGATATACAATGAGGGTGTATTAGAAAAGAAAAGTATGTACAAAGAACACTTGAGAATGAAACAACAAAGAACTCAACGCTTTAGTTGTCCTTAGAAATATATATAGTATATCGTTTCTCACATTTAAGAGACCCTAAGTAATGAATAAATTGTGATCTCCCTTCAAATTTGTTTTTGCTGATTGTAACCGCACAAAATAACCCCCTGTTTAACTTTAGGCATTCCCTTTTTAATTTTGTCAAAAGGGATTGCAATCCTTTGGTTTGGCTCATGCCTTTGCATCCTCAAATTCATAGTTGAGACTACAGAGCCAACGCGGATCAATGTGTGGTGGTGTATCCGGAAGAACAATAATTAAATCTCAACATCATCGTGTACAAGGAAAAGAGTAGGCTACACGTTCAACAAATGGATAATTAACGTCAGCGCCGAAACTTGGAATCATAAACTGCATGTACATGGTTGTAGAGAGTTCCACCCACCCAAAGGTGGTATATCTGACTGTTTTATAAGTCTAATTCAAGGAAGAAGAGGAAATTATTGAGAATTAAATAATTTTTATCAGATAATCAAGTAATTAACCATGAGAATGGTTATAGACCACTGTGAAATAGTTCCCTTTCTTAGGCTAAGGTTTGGTGAAAATGTTAGGGCCAATGGAGTGATTTTTTTTTTCCTTTTTTGTATTATGAACACCATATGATGCACCCACACAAAGAAAACTCTAAATCTACTTTTGATTTTAGAATGAAAGGTTTGATATAGTGGTTTTAAACACAAATTTTGCGAAGAGACCATCAATTCCAACTTAAACAGTTAGCCGTTCGGTGTTGGAAACAATATACATTGGTGCAACATTAATTGTTGGTTGTTTAATGGTTGCAGGAGCTAAAATTATTGAAACGCTAAGAAGAATGTTTTTTGTGTCTCCAAGTTTTGTGAAGAAAATGAATAAGATATGTGCACATCATGCTCTGTCTCAAGTTTTAATAAACATTACACTTCACAAAACCCGATTTTAGTGACGGCACATAAATATATCTCTCACCTATGTTATCATAGGCACCGGGTTAGGGGCTTGTAGAATAATAAAAGACCAGAGAATTCAAAGCGACTAAAGATGGTATGGTCAGAATAAGGGTTTGGAGGTGTATTTATAGGATAAAACATGCATCCGAGTTAGATTTTTTGGACAATCAACATATTTCAAATCAAAACAGTGATTACATGTTCGCTTACAAGAATGACAAAAACATCAAAATAAGAGATAATCGAAACCCTAATACAAAAAAGGACATCAATTACATGTAGATCGCGGAGAGAAAGAGCGATAAACCGAAAAGATATCCAAAACAACTTTATGTATAAGGGAAAGATGATGGTAAATCCGGAAATATATTCCGACCATTTAATCTGATTGTATTCTTCTTCTATAAGAGATGCTCTTAAAACAAAGGAGTACTTTGCCCATAAAATTGTCGATCCACACGAACACAGATGCGCGATGTCGTGATAAATCGTTGATGTTTTTGAAACAAGAATATCAAGCCACGAACCAGCCATTAAAATTTGAAGAACTCGCCCCACAACGACGAAGAAAAATCTCCCCAAAACGACGAAGAAATATGTCAAAAGACACCAAAAATAATGTAAAAACATCTTATTCCATTATCTATTATCAAAAACCTTTAAAAAGAAAAGAATCCTTGCTCAGATCTGGTCCTTTTGGACCAGATCTGAGCAAGACGCCTATTGAGTTTGTTTTTTTTTTTTTTGAGAAAGGGAAGATGAAGAGAAAGAAGAGAGAGAAGGGAGAGAAAGTCAAAGTTGAACAAGGATATGTGTTTATACATCCGAGTTAGATAAGAGATAGAATTATCATCCTGATCACTATCCCTAATTTGTCCTAATAGGATTCTATTAATTACTTGCCAATAAAGTCTATTAATTAGGAAAGTATTATAATTTGGAAACGCATAATAACTAATGACGGAACATAAGCTAAGTGATAATCAATACTAATAGGGGTGAGTTTTCCGTTGAATTAGATTAACTAACTTTAGTGGTGATTACTATTACACTCAAAACATAGTAGTGGCAAAGTGGAAGAAATTTCATTCATTTTTCTCAACCAAGTGTTACAACTTACAAGGCTATATATATAGCCGAAGTTTATAAAGAGAGAAGGACACGTTGAGGGTGTCATTATGAGAAGGACACGAGGATTATCAATAATAATATTTAATGATTAAAATTAATATCATTATTAGTTTGTTAATGATCAGTGCTGGGTAATACTAGAAAACTCTTGGACAGTTGGTGCAAATGGTGGACCACTTGACCCATGTTCACATAATACCCCCCTTGGACCACCATTTCTAAGAATGTTGTCTTTTTAAACCCTTGCCAGAAAAATCCAATTGCGATAAAAACTGGTCGAAGGAAAATAGTAAAACTCTTGGAGCTTTAAAGTGATGATGGTCGTCACGAATTTTCTCCCGTTGTGAAATCATGTCAGGAAAACCATTTAGGAAAAAACCTGAACTTGGAGTGAGATTTGTCACCTCCATGAAATGCTTCCTCTGTCAAATTTGTGTCAGGAAAACTACTTGGGACAAAGCCTAAACGCTTGCGCTAGGAAAACCGCTTGGGACAAAACCTGAGTACCGCATCTCTAGAACCTCTATGGATATGCATCTCGTTAGATGGTGATCACTGTTCTAAGATTGTTATCTCTTTAGAACAATGATAAATCCGCAGATGTTGCCTCGTTAAAACCTTGCCCGGAAAAACCCAGAGGTATAAAAACCAAGACGAAGTAAAAAGAGTACAACATGTTGAACTGCAGATATCATTGGACTCGCATGCCTCATTAAAAACCTTGACAAGGAAAACCCAGTGGGACAAAACCTTGACTAAGGAAAAGATTACACGACGTAATGTCCAATATGTTCATATCCATAGTCTTCCATGGCTTTACTCCCCCTGATAAGGAGTCTTCTCAGTTGATCATTATGCCCGGTAGTAATGCTTAGATTTCCGAACCACCCTTTAAAGTCTTCAGTAGCTCCAACTTCCTTTAGTCGAGAAAACCAGTCTGATTTTCCTTTGTGCAATTTCTTAATGATCATTTGGTTGTGCCAGCTTTTATATATTATCCACTAGCTTTGTCTGAACAATCATAATTGATTGGAGGATAAACGAGTATCCTCTACAACTAGACTTCAGCTAGGAAAATATTTTAGCTTCTTTAACAAACCACGAAGATGAGGGGAGACTTTCTTCGGACCAATGTCTCGATGTTGGTGCTGGGCAGAGCCAGACTTATATATTTACTACAAACCCATCATCAGGTATCTATAGCATATTTTAGCTAATATACCATTTACGAATTTTTGTGTAAATGACTGAAACCATGTCAGCTTATCCATTTAAACATGTCTAAACCCTTAAGGTTGACGAAATTAATGGACTTCCATTTACAATGCTCAACCAACAGATTGAGACCTTGTTTTACCGAGAGTACATCTCGAACTCATGCTTTAAGCATTTTTGTGCTTTGGAGAATTTTTCAGAAGTTCCATATTCCTGGATAATATGGTTTATGAGCACATAATATGGTTCACATATCCCTGGATATGTAGCATTCACTTAGACGATTGACCATGTTCGTCTTTGTAGGGCAAATGCATATGACATGGTAATTCTACTAATAGGTGAAAAACTTCAGGAATTTGTTTGCGGTTATCTGTATCATGTTTTCACACAGATTCAAAATAACCATATCCTCTAGATGCATGCCGAGTCCTTAAAAGACTTCCAGACAAATACCAAAGAGGTAGTTGCATCCATAATAGGGAATATGTTACAAATAAATCCATCTCAGGTTCCTGTAAAAGACTTTGTGCCATTAGCTGACTTTATTTTTCCCACTATGCACATACACCCACCTGTAGCCACTAGGGGTTACATTATCGGGTGTCGGAACTGCAAACACCTGTCTGTGGCCAAGAGTAACACACATTATTGAGTGTTATGGTTGCAGTACCAAACCATGCATTTTATGAGAAATTATTATTATTCTTCCTTAATCCCTCCTTTCCCGTTTGACCAATCATTCCTTTGATGACATCCTTATAGAGAGTAGTTCAACACCAACATCATCTATGGAAGTATCAGTGGATACTTTGACGATATCATCAATAATCATTGAATTACTATCACAAATTTCTCTATTTATTGCATTCCTTAAGGAAATCCTCTCATTTTGAGGTTCCACAACCTTTGCAGAGACATTCTCTTATTAAGATAACTATACTTAGAGAAATTAGATCTTCCACTAATAGTCTCTTTAAGAGCACTATCTTTCAATGATTGTGATTGTCTCTTTCTTTCAGGAGGTGCAGAATATTTTAAATCAACTAGTCATCCACACTGAAGGTGTGTTTTAAATGACACACTAGCTACTATACTCACAGCTTCTCAAGAAGCAACTTGATTTGAAATTCTTGAAGATATTAAATCTTCTGCATGTCTTTTATTACTGAAAACATCCAGATGAGATGCGTCCTGGTTTATCTTTGTACAAACCAGGATACTTTACGCCGTTTTTCAGGTGATATCCTTTCCTCCCCCTAACGGTGGGAAGACTTTCTCATCAAATTTGCAAATCTTGTAGTAGAATAGTAATAGCAGTGGAATATAGCATGTCTCAAATAGAAAACATGACAATGGTTTCATGAGTAATAAGTTCAAAATGCACAAGAACATCAAACCATCAATGCCCAAAGATATCACTAGGATGATACAACATCAATGATCGACAAACAAGAGTTTCTTTTAAATCTACTTGAGTATAGATACACAGTTATCACCAGGTGAATGTCGAGTCATTTATGACTACCAAACCATATTCCCATGAACCTGGTTAGTGTCTGTGGAAACTCGTTGTCAAGGTTATCGCTATATAACAAGCGACCTTAATTCTCTCATTATGCTTTCTTATAAGCATCATCTTTCGAACTAAAATTCGTTGATGCTAGGACTGAGATCCTGAAAGCAAACACAAGTGAGAGAACAACTCAATATGGCCCAAGATCCATATCTTCCAATCATATCAACTTTGTCGATAATTTATTTGCAAAGGGGATATCTATCCACAATGATTTCAGTAGCTACTTTGAATATTATCGACAATCAAGTTATTAATCAGTTAATAAACGATCTTACATTATTCTCCAGAGTATGAGGATATCATAATCCATTGGTACCAAGATTTAACATGCAGATATTCCTCACCATGAGATATCAACGCAAATTTTATGGATGTGCTCCTCGTTAGGAGAGATATCAACTCATCACTCATAGAGAATATGGACGTTATCTGATTAGATTGGCATACCTCGTATAAGAAGTTTTCGTCTATGCTTCTAAGCATATTTTCAGAAGAAATAATCGTTGCGATTACATGGCATGCCTTGCAAGGATTTTAATATATGCCGAATCAAGCAAGCGTACTCTTGCAAAATATAGCAACAGAGTAATCTCCAACACCTCAGTCATTTCTCGGTGTGATAATTTAGATGAGACACAATTGGAATTAACCAATATTGTCGACGATTCTCCCCCTGATCCTTAGGAGGGAATGTCTCATCAACAAAACATCCAGTTCTGCATTACTCAACCTATTAAGGGAGAAAATGGGTGCATAAAGTAATAATAACACGCATCCCAGGAGAGGTAACTGATCAGGTTTTCTCTCTCGTTTACTGTCCAGCTGGAATAATTTTAAAGAATTTACATTTCCATGTAAAATCAACAGTAAACTGTAAACAAATTTTGTGACTATAGATATTATCTCAATACCAGTACCAGTCCTTCCAAGACGACCGATAGAGATTTAAAACAATGAATAGCACTCCAGGTGCATGTACTGTGTCTTTTATGTCAAAACGATAGCAGAGCTTTTCCAGACTCAAAGACGGTTTATTCAAACCAAACATTATGCTATCGTCCCGTATCTTTCCATCTTTAGCGATACGGTGCTCATCAGGTTCTTAAACCCGAGAACTATTGTGGTTCCCATATTAAAAAAATATGCCTACCACAATTGTATTTTCCTTCTTTGCCAAATATAAACTTATTTGCATGGGTACTGTTGCAAATTCAATTCACCAAATTCAGAATTTTAGGTAATAGCTCAGGTGACGAGAAGACATGATATTAATTATAAATATCATTTAAAAAAATGCAACACTCATTATTGCTCGACGTTTGTATATCTACGAGGCGCAGTTAACATTTGCAGCACTCGGTGTTGTTGACACAACATATACAAAGTGCAAATTAAGCACTAGCTCTTTAAAGCTCGTTGATGCATATAATAGGTGCATATAATGCACGCCGTAAAACTAGCAGGAACACATAAGGGCGCAAAATATGCATCTCTCCTTATTGCTCACCACTATATTATATACGGTGCATATATCTTTTCTAAAATCAAGCCGAACTATTTTCCACAAAAATTAACGATGAAACGTTTTTAACATAATACCGAAAAATCTTCAATTTCGTCCATTAGGCTCGACGAAATATTAATTTGTCAAAGTTGAAATATGAACATATTCTTTATTTCTTAAAAGAAATTGTCTCAATATCAATTGCATCTCATTCAAAGACCGCAGATAGAGACTGGCTAACCGTGTTAACCCGGTGTTCATTTTCATCGTATTCCGACTTCAAGCGGAACAACTTTGAATTCTGGAAATTATTATAGCAAAGGAATATTAAAATTTTGCTATCCCCAAGGATGCAATAATTCCTTACTATGTCGATATTAAAACCGTTAACACCAAAAATCATTGGTGTACCAACAAAGGAAAATTTTATTTTCTACGCTGTCCAAGAGGACGCGGAAAAACCTTCCGTTGGTTGGCTAAGGAGGAAAATAATAAAACTCTCCTTTAGATATCTCTTCATATACCGTATAATTTTCTGTGCTCCAAATAGCACATACAAAACACGGTAATATGCCTAACTTTCTCTTCAACAATTTCTAATCAAAATAGGAAAACAAAGTTAGACATAATAAAAATTGTATGCATATAACTACTTAGAAATAGTTAAATTAAATATCTAAGAGCTGAAGAGAATTATCCTTTTTCCATATCGTCAATCCAACGCCGATCACCACAGAGCAATTCGTGCTGATAACGTGTTATAATTTGGAAACGCATAATAACTAACGACAGAACATAAGCTAAGTGATAATCAATACTAATAGGGGTGAGTTTTCCGTTGAATTAGATTAACTAACTTTAGTGGTGATTACTATTACACTCAAAACATAGTAGTGGCAAAGTGGAAGAAATTTCATTTATTTTTCTCAACCAAGTGTTACAACTTACAAGGCTATATATATAGCCGAAGTTTATAAAGAGAGAAGGACACGTTGAGGGTGTCATTATGAGAAGGACACGAGGATTATCAATAATAATATTTAATGATTAAAATTAATATCATTATTAGTTTGTTAATGATGAGTGCTGGGTAATACTAGAAAACTCATGGACAGTTGGTGCAAATGGTGGACCACTTGACCCATGTTCACATAATAGAAAGAAAATTCTATTCCTAATAGGATTCTGCTGCAGTGAGGTTACTAACGAAAAATCCGAGCAGAGTCGTGTGGTGGGAACTGGTAAGTCTTATTAATGTCAAAAATAATAATTCGGTATATTAGAGCAATGGTTGCTTTTGGATCTATAACACCTGATTATAGAATGGTTCTAACTGTAGTCGAGGACTTAGGATAGTACGTACGTACAAGTCTTTTTGCTACATAGAAACGCTTTACCTCACAAAAAAAAAGAACAATATCAATTTTAAACTACAATTTATTCCTTAGAAACTCAAATCGTATTCTTCATTCCCAATCCGCAAGTATATTTCTTTAAAATCATTTGACAAAAAAACAAAGAAAAAAAACAAACATAAGACAAAAATTATACATTGAAGGTGCTTGATCAGTTTCTTCTGGTCAGCAACCATACAAATTCTCAAACATTAACCTCAAGGAATTAGGTCTTTTCTGGAGTTCACTCCAGTCAAAACAATACTAATAGTGCCACTGTCACTTAAGAGTCTTCAAGAGAATAGTCACCTTCCCGTTCTTGATCATATTTCAGAAGATACTCTTCAAATTCATTTTTGGTCGACCCCCTACTTTCGATTACTTAGATTGTATCTGCTTCTCTGATCACTCCTTCGTGTCTCATTCATGAGGGTTACAATAAATAATTTTCTCATAGAAACTACACAACTGCGACATTAAATTATTGCTTCAAGTTAGTAGTATTACCTCCTTTACTTTTAATGTCATTTATGTGGAAATTCATTCGTTTTACTGTTAATGAAAATAAAATAAAAATAATGGGAGAATTGAGATAGTACCAATTGGGGATTTTCAGTCTTCAGTTGTTTATTATCCACCACCACCTCTGTCCCATCAGAGCTGTAAGTCAGGATGACAAATGAAAATTACTGAACTGATCACTTAGTTCCATGCTTTAGAAATTATCCAAGATAGCAACATAAATTTTAAAGCAGAAGTTGATTGACGTACTTTTCTGCCACAAATGTGACACACACATCTCGTACATCGTTTGCTATTGAAACTTTATAACCAATAGGTTTGACGATCTTGGTGATATAGCATGGGTAAGAGTCGTAAGAAAACCCTACCACTTTATGCGGATCATCTGCAGCATCCCCTGTCGTTGTTTCACCATCGGGCTCTACCCCATCATGGTCAGACTTGTCTCCACTTTGAACATTCTCTATTAGAGTTGATTCATTCTGAAACTTCCTGACCTTTCCAGATTTTCTCCTTCTTGCTCCTGTCGAACGATTAGTACTCCGGGTACTTTCATCAAAATCTTTCGGTACTCTACGATCACCTTCGACCATGTGATCAGAAGTCTTTATGTCACGAACTGATAATGATTTACTTGGACTTTTACGATGAAATGTAACCTTCCGCTTCCTCTTTCGCTTTCGTAAGCTTTAAATTCGAAAAACAGACGAACAACAAAAAAAAGTCAAAAACTATATTACTAATTAATATATAAAATAACAAATTAATTCCTACAATATCTAATCTAAAGAGAGTGAAAGTTTGAAACCTTTCTTCAAATTCATCAACGAATTCTTGTATATTTTCAACAGGCTCCCATGTGTTTGCTCTTTCAGGCCAATCACGCCATTTGATCAGATATTCCGTATGCCCCTAACCATGACGAAAAATTCATGATTTGTTACGAATTCTTAATTAGGGTATAAAGAAAAAGATAAGAGATTACCTTGTGAACTCTTTTGCTTCTAACGTCTTCTATTTCGAAGAATTCTTCAGAAAGTCTGGGTGTTTCTGGCATTACTCCTCTCAATTCTACTATCCTCTCCCTCACTTTTCTTCTTCTACTTAAAAAAAAAACTGATACAGTGAAAACAATGTGTGAAAATTATATGAAAATAGAGGTACTTATAAGTCAAAATCACTGGTGGCAGCATTCATGTCACCCAATAAACGTGCATATTTCTTACTAAGTAATTAATTACTGTTCATTCCCCTTAACCTGTTTATTATGTTTCTCATTTTGTAGCTACTTTCCAATTTAGCCGTTCACTTCCTCGATTGCCATAACATTCATTTTTCAAGATATCAAGGAATGATGCTTTTTCCTTTTTATCAACAAGTCCAGGCTGTTTTTATAAGATTAGTATCTGGTACTTGTATGGTCGAACAATATTTGATCAGTAATTAATTACTCAGATACTAACGGTAATCGAAAGCCATTAATAACAATCGATAAAGCCGTTGCTGACGGTATCTTAAATGGATATCCAAAATGTCTACGACAGTACATATTGAAATGATTACTTCTGATATATTCTGACAGAAATAGTTCCTTTGTTCACCAAAGAAAGAGTTTTATGCCCATGAAAAATAAGCGTGGACTATAAGCATGTATAACGTGTAACTCAAGTGCATTATACAATGTAATAAAATGTTGACAAACTAAAATGCATCTTTTAAACTATTGCTGATCAAAAAATTAAACCTCTTTACGGCTTTGCTATACGTATTCCCTTTGACAGGAAGTGAACTTTAGACTTTAGGGCTAGCTATTGTCTTCTGCAGGCCGTGATAGGTACTACTAATTCTATAGCAATATATCATCATCTGATGATCGTTTAAATTTCTTTACATATTCTTCTCATAGACTTGCATTAAGACGATGACAATAATGGTAAATAGGTAATGGTATTGGCTTTATCCCCCTATGTGTGCATCTCTTCGAACTTTGTTGGAATATTGTACGTGTGAGACTCCAAAGTTATCGTACTTGAAGAGAAGACCGAGTCATGTTTCCAACTATAAGGACTGAAATCAACATATGTGTAGAATGAGTCAGGACTGTTAAGATATTGTGCGATCTAGTTAGATTGCCTATCAGTTAGCTAGTCAATAGGTTATCTCGTCTCTTATCACTATAAATAAGAGAGTTCAATGTAAATGTAACTATCCCAGTAAATTAAGTCTAGAGATCAATCAAATTCACCCTACGGGGTTCTGTCAGTGGATGTAGGCGTTAGTGCCGAACCACTTTAATTATTGTGTTCTTTCATTTATTTGTTTGCTCTAATCGATGATCCGACTCAATGATACCCATAATTTATTAAACTTCGAAGTTGTTGTCTCTAGGATATACCGAAGCATATGTCCCTAAGGAAAGATAACCTATGACGCTGGTACGTTCGTTCAATTGCAAGGTTGAACTATTTGCTCTAACTCTTATTTTTCGTAACATGGTACAACCATCTCTCTGCACATTTTTCTTTAAAAACCATACTTTGGTAGCTCCACCTCTATAATTTTCACAACCAAAACATAAACAACCATTAGAAACATATAGTCGCTGAGTACTTTTTGGGAGACAAACCAGGTAGGGGTGAGCATGGGCCGGTATGGACCGGTTTTCGCCTCATCCGAATCAATCCATTGCACTACGGATTCGAATTTGGCATCCACATCCAATCCAGATCCAACGGATTTGCATCCAATGGATGCACGGATGGACGGATTGGATGCGGATAATCCAACGGATTTGTTTTTGTTCAAATTTAAGGTAAAGAAAATTAAGATAACACAAATGACTCCTTATAAAACCTACATATCTTATATATGTATACAAATATAAAAATGTCATGTAAAACACTTCAAACAAAACATCTTAAAAATTCCTAATAATCCATAGTTTTTCTAGAACTATATAAATGCCCTTAATTTAACGGATATGGATGTCCAACGGATTTTCAAGGTTGCATCCGGGGCCGATCCATTATCCGTTGGATTTCAAAAGTTCCATCCGCATCCATCCACAAAAGAACGGTTGGTCCGGTTAAATTCGCGGATTACGGGCCAAATGCTCACCCCTAAAACCAGGTGGTGTGGAAAGTAAACCTAACAGGGCTTTGGAATCTAGCACTCAAAATGTAACTCCCATTCGGTTGCAGTACATGTACACGTTCTTGAACACCGCATTCCGCAAGATAAACTCCCATACATCGTCATGCTAAGAAACCTGTATTTCTAATTACCTTTCCTTCCTCTAAAACCAACTTATAAAGGTTAAAAGAGACTTACTCGGTTACTTATTCCCCAAGAAAAAGAAGTGTTTGACGTGAAACTTTTCTCATCAATTAACTCGAATACACAAACATCACCCAAAACGAAGTTACAGTCTAGAAGAATCCGGAAGGGTTGCTATTTTTCGCACGTGTCTTTGTTTGATATGCCCACTTACCTAGCCCAATAATAAAGCTCAATTTTTAGCACAACTGTATGTCTGTAGAAGGCCCAAGATCCAATTTGGAACCTATTGCGTGGGCTGGAATGGACCGGTTTTCACCCCATCCATATCCAATCCAATCCATTACGGATTTCAGATTTGGCATCCACATCCTACGGATTTGCATCCAATGGATACACGAATGGACGGATTGGATACGAATAATCCAATGGATTTGTTTTAGTTAAAATTTATAATAAAGAAAATAAAGCCAACACAAATGACTCATCATAAAACCTACATATATCCTATATATATGTATAGGAAGATAAAAATGCCATGTACAACAACCCAAGCAAACACCTTAAGAATTTCTAAATGATCCATAATATTTTCTTGAACTATATAAATACACATAATTTAACGGATATGGGTGTCCAACGGATTTTCAAAGTTGCATCCGTGACCGATCCGTAATCCGTTGGATTTCAAAACTTTCATCTGCATCCAACCCATTAACGAACGGTCCGGGCATCCATCTGCAAATGAAAGGTTGGTCCTGATTAAATCCGCGGATAATGGACCAAATGCTCACGGCCAGGAATCATCTGTCACCAAAACCCCCTCCCAGTCCCTGTCCCAGCTAATCACAGAGTCACACGTCATAATATTAACATTAATTAAAAAATAAAAAAAAATAATGAGAGAGGACAGGGGGACAGGGGCTCGAACAGGGACAGACGATTCGAGCCCAATGCTCACCCCAGTGCTAAAGACGCGTCTTTTCACTATGACCATAATTTTTCGTTTCCCAAACCAAGACAACTTCCAAATTGCAATCTTTTTTCATTCTAGAGTCTCATCATAAAGCCTATATATATCGGTGAACGAAGGTATTGGTTCTCACGTTCTGCTTCTTAGCTTTTGTCTTTCTCTGTTCATAAGACTTTTTTCTCAATTACTAGTTTTTTCCTTTGCAACCTTCAACTGATAGGATATGTCGACTACAAACATGGTAACGTTGAAGAGTTCTGATGGAGAAACTTTTGATGTTAAAGAATCCGTTGCTCTTCAATCTCAAACAATTAAGCATATGATCGAAGATGATTGTGCAGATAACGGAATACCTTTACCCAATGTAACAAGCAAGATTTTGGCCAAAGTTATTGAGTACTGCAAGAAACATGACGATAATGCGAATGAAAAAGAGAAAGATGATGAACTTACGAACTGGGATGCTGAGTTTGTTAAGGTCGATCAAGCTACGTTGTTCGATCTTATTTTGGCTGCAAATTATCTGAATGTTAAGGAGTTGTTGGATTTAACTTGCCAGACAGTTGCTGATATGATCAAAGGAAAGACACTAGAGGACATCCGCAAGACATTCAATATCGAGAATGACTTCACTCCTGAGGAAGAGGAGGAGGTCAGAAGGGAGAACCAGTGGGCTTTTGAATGATTCGAAACCTAAACAAAATTCTAAACAAACCAGATGATGATCATCTAGCTTGGGTTTCTTTTCTTTGTGGTTTTAATTTATGTGGTTTCTTTTTCATGCGTTTATGGTTTAATTTATGTTTTTGAATAGACCAGGCAATTTTTATTAAATCTGAGCAATATGATTTGCTTTCTTAATTATCACTGTTTTAAGTTTAATTGCATGTATCTTGATTTTAGATTAGATATTTTGTTGAATTTAAATTTAGATTTTAGATCATCCTTCACATGAATCCGACTATACCTTAGTGCAAAGGGTTGTTCCTTTTATCAATCAATTTGCGAAGCGTCAGTTTCGGGTGCGAGTAGCATGGTTCTTTCCCTATTTTACATACATAAGCAACTTAATTATTTTAATTATAAATGCAAATTTATTAGGATTTAGACACATGACTTTTGAGTACCAAGCCTTCCGGCCAGTAACCAAAGCCATAGCTAGGTTTATCCATACACACACGCTCTTCTAATTTGTTGAAGCAAGCAAACACATCACACTTCAGAGATCTAAGTACCGGTCGCGCTGGTGAATATCCTGTTTGTGGTGATCTCTTCTTATTACGTAGAACTTACACTAGGTACGTATTTCACAAGTGGCTCCTTACGAGATGACAGGCATCTCCTGATTCTTAAACGTAAAGCTCCTTAGGGAGTCTTGGGGTAAGCAAAACTTCCAGTGGTGTAGCTTTAACCATATTGGCGAAACCAACAGCTTCAGTCATATCAACAGGTGCATTTGATGGTGGTTTGAACTCGAATCCATGAACCAAACGAGCAATTATCATGTCCACCATTTGAAGACCCAGAGAAGTTCCAGGGCAAGCTCTTCTACCGGATCCTAAAGGTGCGAATTCAAAATGTTGACCACTAAAATTCATCTCTTTGAAGGGACTAGTAAGAAATCTCTCAGGGCGGAATTCTAAGGGATCCGACCAGACTCGTGGGTCCCGTTGAATCTTCCAAGCATTCACGATTAATAGGGTTCCTGCTGGAACGTTGTACCCGGCAACAGTGCAATCCTCAGTGGATTCAAATAGACGCATAGACACTGAGTATAGACGCATCACTTCCTTTACCATAGCTCGGATGTATGTGAGATCCTTGATATCGGATTCTTCCACTAGTCTTTCTTTTCCAACATGGTTGTCCAACTCATCTTGAGCCTTCTTCAGTACCTGCGGATTATTTACTAGACAACCAACGGCCCACAGCACAGCAAACATTGTCCAAACACCACCACCCTGCAGTAGACCCTGCAAGAATAACAAAGAAAAACCCACGAAGCCATGATCCATCATCTATCTGATGATCAATAATAGGAGGTGCTTAAAAAAAAAAAAAAAAATCGAATGTGCTTCCACACCTAAAACACAATATAAAACTGATCGACATACCAGACATGTAGCTTTGTTGACGGTATCTGCGTCAGAATAACCCTGTAGCTTTGAGTTTTTCTCCACAGCTGACAACATCAGATCCATCCAATCCTTTTGGTCATCGCGTGATCTCTTCATTTTGTGTTCTTCCAACCATCCACTTAGGATACGGTCCAGATCCTTTCCAACACTCTTCATCTCTTGTTCCTGGCCGTCCAAATCAAACGATCGAAGAAACGGTATCATGTCCCCCAGCGTAATAAGACCCATTGCTTTAACAAAGCCTCTCAATCCCTTTTGACACTTTTCTGCTTCTCCATCGATAGCATCACCAAAGCATCTCTTCCCTGCAATCATCTTAGAAGACATATTAAGTGTCAGATCCCCAATCCATTGCCTCATCTCAACCAAAACTGGAGCTCGTTGAGCTCCTTTGGTTCCGTGACCACCCCAGTTTGCGTCATATAGTTCTTTAATGGATGTAGAAATTTCAGATTCCCATACTTTTCTTACAACCGCGAGCCTATTATTGGAAAAAAGTTCAGTTTTCATTATTCTACGAATTTCGGTCCAATACTGTCCATCAGAATTGAAACTTAACATCGCATCATCGTAACCGATATATTTCCCTATTGTTTGATGTGGTCGAGAAATGAAGATCTTGTCGTTGGTGGTAAAACATTCTTTTGCTCCCTCCCAACTGCTCACTACCAGTGCACGGTGTACACCAATTCGAACAGTGAATACTGGTCCATATTTGTCAGCCATGGCTCCCAAAGCTATGTGGTGTGGGTTCGATCTGTCTATTAGATGTAGATGACCAATGAATGGCAAAGATCCAGCTGGTTCTGGTGCCTGATTTTTCACCTTAAGAGAAGATTTTGTATATGGTCTCCATACTAACAAATAGTAAAGAGCGAACGCAAAGAGACTAATAACCATATTAGTTGCCGAAAACTGGTAACTGAAAAGAGTATCAAAAGAATCCATGGTTTGGGGTGTAGGGTTTTAACAGGAGTTTGAGAATTGTGTGAACTAGGCAAAGAGACCCATCCTCTATATATAGGCTTTTGTGAGATTAATTACCTCTCTTTTTTTTTCTTTTTTTTTTTTGTATAATAGTAAAAGAAAACGACGCAACTAATCTCACAAAATAATTGATCATTTTCCTATCTGCACTATCTATTCTTGATCATTTTCCTAGACATTTTTATTTTTTGAAACAGTTTTCCTAGACATGACTAATGCTTAATTTTATTATTCGTTTTTTTTATTTGCTTTTAAGTTGGTTTTTCTTTCTTTTTTCTTGATGGCCAACTGCTTGTGGAGCTTTCTCTCTATTTCTTACGTTTTTTGGTTCAAAATTCATGATGATCGGGGGTGGTGGGATGGTTGGATGCATGATATCACTGACTAATCTCTACCCTAAAGTAGTTTAATTTGTTTGTAGGTCCTAATCGATTGGTCAGTGGGAGCAAGGAATAATGAGTTCGGGCTTGCTTAGAATCATGTTGATAATACAAATTGTTACTGACATCACCACTAGGAAAAATCGGTCGTGTAAACCAAAACTCGGAAATTCAGATTTGGAACTCACTAAAACTCGGCAAACATGAAGTTAAAACTCGCCAAACAAGTGGTACTATTCTCTCCTTAAAGGCGTAGACCCCACCTTTATATAGGGAAAAAAAGTTAGAGCCCCTCTTATTATCTGAATCTTTTGACTTTTTTTTTTTTTTTTTGTTATAGAAAGGTTATATTTTATTAATCACGTAATATAATACAATAAGTTTACAATGTCATCTTTATCAAAAAATTTAGACAGTATACTTGATTTATTGATTTTTTTCTCCAAGATGCAAAGATATATGATGAACACTCTTGAATTTTGCTTACATGGCTAAAGCATCCGCTACCGAATTGTGTTTTCTACTTATGTATCTTACCTTATCTTGTGGAAGTGTATCCAGAATCACTTCAATTTCTTTAATTGTGTTTTCTTCTTCCTAAGGTATGTCCTTATAATTCTTATTGATGAAGTCTGCAATACCTTTGCAATATGTGACAATTGACACACCAGATAAAATATTATCTTTTAAACAAGAAGTAGCTTTTAACTTTTGTTTTTTAATGAATAGTTGTCATAGCTTTATCGGACCCGCTTCTATATGCATGAATTCCTCCTGATCAACAGAAAATGGAATAAACGTGAACCCCATTGGTAATTAGATAAAACTCCATTTCTAGGTAAGGGAATCCACGAAGACGTAATTGAGTATGTAGAATCTAAAAACTAGTCTGCTCTATCCGCATTGTCGGATTCAAATTCCTTTCTTTCAAATACCACCGAACATCTATGCTTCCAAATAAACCGGAGAATGATAGCAATTTTATCTTTTATCTCAGAAGTAGAAGAATTGGACCCAATCACTTATAGAATTTGTGGAAGAAGAATTGGAAATATGGCTTAAAGATAAACCAAACCAAATGGCTCTTGCAAAGGAGCATAGTCTGAAAAGATGATGTTCATTTTCTTGTATTTGAAAGTTATACATCTGACAGTCTTAGTGCCCGGGAAGTTTTGAATTCATTGGTAAGACACTAAAGCCCTATCAATTTTTTCGCATATTTTTTGCTTCTCCCTTTATGTTGTTCGACCACGTGAAGGGTGCTCTTTCATATCCCACATCTTGAATTCCCATAGTATCTAATATTTGAACAATAAATAATTCGCCGCTTCAAATCGCTTTGTTTCCCCTTGTTTTTCTTGCGAATCAAAAATAACATTTAGATCCCCTTATTTTTCGATCATACGAACAAACAGAAAAATCAAAATTCCTGGAAATAAGGAATCTTTTACACCAGTCGAGAAATTATACACCAAATGACCAAACAATCTATTAGCCTCTTAGTGCTCTTTCTTTTTCAGCAGGATCTCGGATTTTTCAGAAAATGGAGAAGAAATATTGAAGAATTCTAAGTATAGTAGTGGTAGGTACGACTTTATTTAAACGATGTGTCACTGACTTTTAATAGATTGATTTAATACGGAATTCTATATCAATTTATATAAATAGAAAGTGAATTGGTTAGTTGAATTCTTAGCGAAGTATATAAACAAACTAGGTTCATAGAGTGGATTCTTAGCCAAGTACAAACAAGATTAGTTTGTATCAATTGAAAATGATTTGATTAGTGGATTCTTAGCGAAGTACAAACAGGATTAGTTTATAGTCTCGTTTGGGATTGTTTTTTTTTCCTACAAAAGCACTTAGTAACCGATAATGCTGGGTACCGGGAGGTAATCCCGTGAGAGACACCGAGTGAAAGAGAAAAAAAAAAAAGGTGGACCCCACCCCCTGCAATTCTCCAGCAGGGCTATGAGACACGGGATTTTTCCCGGTTCCCAGCCCCGGTCAGTGTAGCATCATCCTTTTGTAACCAACTTGTAACAAGCTTTTTAGGAAAATAGCGTTTGGTAAACGTTTTTCAAAGCGTTTTTCTCCAAAAGCACTTCTATTTTAGGCCAATTTTTAAAAGCTGCTCAGGAATAGCTTTCAAAAGCTAGTAAAAGCAAAAGTTGTGGACCCACTCAATTTTAATTAATTGATTCTCTATTTTAACCTTGTTATTATATTAAAAAGTCAAATCTACCCTAGAATATTTATTTATATATAATTATTTCACTAATCAAATTTTATTAATTTTTGTTATAAAATAATAATTACAACAACAATAATAATAATAATAGTATTTAAATGTAAATTAAAAATTAACATAAAATTGCCAAAAGTATCAAAAGCAAAGGGGATGAAAGCATGCCCATTGTCAACACATGCTTTCTCATGCTTCGATATCTTACCTGAGGCAGCCTTTAGCGCTGCTCGCCCGACTGTAAAGGTGCCATGTCCAATTCCTACCAAAGGAGATACCCCGGTGAGGTCAACACATGTGTGTTTCCCATTAGCCCATCCAAAAATAAGAACATCAGCTGGTCTTAGTGTCGATCTCCCTTCAAGTGGGTCTCACAGAAATGCACAGTGCTTCTTTCTTTGCCGAAATGCCGACCTCCACAAGTACATCATACAAAATATCCCTCACATGATCATGTCTATATTTTATAACCAGGGTCTACTTTACAATGAACTCGCATGTTCACCATATGAATCCAAGCAACTTGTGATGCAAGCGGGCGGCGAGAGTCGAGAGGGATAGAGCGGGATCATTAACCTCGTATTTGAGGATAGACCGGTAATTAAACCTAACATAAAATTATGCTATTAAAGAATTAAATATTATAAGATTCTAATTAAATGATTAACATATGAATATGAATATGAATAAGAATTATTATTAATTTTTATCTTTATTTAAATAATATTCAAAATATTTTATTATTAATAGATACTCTCTCCGTCCCACTATTAAATGACCTAGTTTATAATTAAATTTTGTTATACACTAGGTCATTTAATAGTGGGATGGAGGGAGTATAATTTAAAACGAATTCTTAAATCATGTCTATTTTCGTCATTAGCCACATCATAATCACTTCAACATGATAATTTACCAAACAGAGAATTTACAGTTTGTTGGTTCCACGGCACTTTACATATTATAGTTTAACAAACGTGTGACTATTTTATTTTTAAAGTACAACACATCACAATAAAAAAAACACTTTTATAAAACTCACGCTTACTAGGCGCATACCAAACTAGTCTTGTATCAATTGAAAATGAATTGATTAGTGGATTCTTAGCGATGTACAAACAAGATTAGTTTATATCAATTGAAAATGAATTGATTAGTGGATTCTTAGCGATGTACAAACAAACTAGGCGCATAGAGTGTAATACTGTGATCCATCTTTCATTATTCAACAAATAATTGTTGGAATCTTAGATAGGTACAGGCAGACCATGAAACACGCTTACTGTTGTCTTTTCTTTATCATTTTATATAAACAAGTTGTGGAATTTTGTAATCAAATTCATTACTGGGCAGTTATGATTCGATCGACATGATAAAATCTTATCTTTCATCATTCCAATTTGGAATAAACAAATATATCAGGCTTTTGATAATTTCTTTCATGCTGATCCATTGCTAGTGGCTCTTTCTCTGTATTTTTTCCGTTTGCCATTCCACAAAAAGAAAAAAAGCATGACGATCGTGGGTGATGGGATCCTAGGATGCGCACATAGTGCTTGTTCTCATCATCTTGCGTTGCAATAATGTCACTGGTCACTGTCTAACCTTACGTGTCTTCCAATAATGTATAATCTCGTGAACATATATGGGGAATGCACGGTGATCACGGATGGTTCTATCTAGTCAATAAGTTGAGTTGGGTTGTTGTTTAGCAAAAGAAGAAAAAAAGACAAGAAGACATTAAAATATAAAAGTAACAAAGTAAGTTGAGATATTTGATTAGACGAAAACAACACCCAACCGTTAATCTAGAATGTTGTCGACGTATCTTATCGTTCATGGGCACTTGCACCTCGAAAACGGAATGCAAGATGGATCCACGGCTAAGCAGTTATTGGTGTAGCGAGAAGAGTTTTCTATGGTTGAGATTTAGATCTAAAATTTAATAAAAGTTGAAATTTTAGATATGGCAAAAATAGTTAGAGCCAAGTACTATTCTCTCCTTATCTGAATTTTCAATCATGCAAGAGAAGTGGAAAATCTTGATATCCGGATGTAAGGCCAACCACTATGGTGCTTTCCCTTCCCTATTCCTCGTACGTAGGGAAAAATTGGAACTGCCAACCACTATGGTATCCTATATCCCTCTCCCTTTCCCTACAAGGTGGATCACATTTGATCCGGGTAATAGGAAAGGGAAATCACACGGAAACTAAGTTTTTGTGAAAAAAACTACTTTAAGGAAATTGAGTTATTTTTGTGTGATTTTACACGGATACAAACTTTATTTTTACTCTTGGTTTTCACTTTTAACACTTTTATTTCAACTAAACTTCTGTATTTCCAGTTATATCTCTATTTTTTTCTCTTCAAATTTTTTCACCCATAGTAAATATTAATCTAAACCCATAGAAATAAAATTAAAAAAAAAACGAAAACCGAATATCCGTTTGACACTATTCACACAAAAACCATAATGAGGCTGCTTTCCGTGTGATTTCCCTTCCCTACACATGGGGATAGGGAAGGAATGTCCTGCACCATAATGGTTGGCCTAAAAAATCTTCCTACACCGCTTCAGATATTTTACCATTAACTCTTTATTAGGCCGGTGTATATTGCGTAGTTTGTCACTTTTATACCCACTATGAACATGGTAAAATGACAAATATAGCTAAATAAATGGTGTATTTACAATTACCAGGTGCAATATCGACTCTACCGAATGATAGAGTGTTGATCCCTCAGCTAAGGACCAAACCACATTTTTCCCTTTTTTTTATTTCCGGAAAACAAAACCATGCATCACTTTGTCAATATATCATGAATGGTTAGTTTATATGAATTATAAACAGTGTATCGATTGGTATATACAGACCATGAGACATGCTTACTTCGTTCTGTAATCAAATTCATTACTGGGCAGTTGAGATTCGATCGAGACGATAAAATCATATCTTTTATCATTCCAATTCGTAATAAACAAACATATCAGTGTACTAATTACTAAATCATATTCTCGTCTTATATGCCGCTGGTGCTCCACCTTTTGGTGGCATTGGCTTTTCGAAATCAGAGAGTACGTACATGGCTAATTATTTAAACAAAGCATATGTCCACAATGATTGCATCCCCATTCCGTATTAGTGCAATATTGAAGTCTTTGCTCAACATATACAACGTGGATCCCTCCTTTTTCACGACTATTATGGTTTTCGAACCACCTTAAAGTTATCTGTGTGTTTTTAGGAATCTTTTTGCTTGGTATCATGAGTTTTGTAGCTCCAGTCTTTTTGTAAATTGTATCTACCTGCTATTGGTTTCTGATTCCTTTTATTAAAGTGGGAATGTTACTTATGCCCCTATTATCCATGGGTCATGCACAAATACCTTTATGGGTCATTACAAATACCCCTGATGGCAGAATCGAAATTATGGAAAGGAAAATAATTAACATAATTCAAGTTTTAACCTTCCCACCTTATACTTCAACTCCTTCTTCATTATTCACGAGCAGAAAAAATCAGTTTCATTTTTCACATCTGGGAAAAACCAGTCTCCGTCGCCACCACAACCAACACCACCATCATCTCCATCGCCACCAACACCACCATTATTATCGAGGGAGATCGATCGGAATTTTGAAAGGGGATCAAGAACAAATTAAGTGAGTAGATCTGAATCTGAAGCTGTTGTTGACTGAATCGATATTAAATGGAAGATGTTTTGTTGATATTAGGGTTTGAGTTGATGTTGCAGTCGGAATAGAGATAGAAGTGAAGAAATCAGGGGAGATGAAGGTGTTGCCATCAATTTGCAGTAATTAAGGAGAAGATCGATGAAGTTGCTGCTAATGATTAGAAGAAGGGGTTTATGAAGAATCAGTAGATGGAAATTTCGATTTCAAGTAAGTTTTTAATTCGATGATTTGCATGTTTGAACAATTGAAACTTAATTTCAGGTAGTTTTCGATTTGATAATTTCGAGTCGAGATTTAGATTTCGTGTTGATTTTGATTTGAAGATTCAGATTCAGTCACGAGATTTAGATTTCGTTGATTTCGTGATTATTTTGGTTGATTTAGATATTCTTCCTCTACTGATTTCAACCCAGATTCAGATTTCATGTGGATTTGAGTTGAAGATTCGATGGTGGAAGTTTTGGTTGTGTAATGGTGGTGGATGGTGTTGATTTTGGAAAGATTATTTGTTGTTGTGGTGGTGGTGGTGATATCTTCCGGATTGGAAAGAAGAAGAGTATACAAATGATGGTGGTGGTGCTTATTGCCAAGGTATGGTTTCCATCATGGAATTGTCTATTATCTGTTAAATTGATTTTAATTGAATTGTGGTTGAATTAGGTAATTACAGATGGATTTGATTGTGAATGGTGGTTTGCGATTGAATGGATTGTGGAGCTGTGAATGGTGTGCTTTTCTAAAGAAGATATTTCTGTTATAGATGGATTTGATTGTGGTATTAAGCTTGAAATGGATAATTACATGTGATTGGTAGATGGAACTGGTGGTGCTGTGACAGTTTGATAGTATTGGTGTTATGTAAAAGGGAAGATGCTTGAATTGGTGGTAGAAGGTAATGTTGGATGAATAATGTCGTAATTGCAGCTGTTGCAGAAGCTACAGAAAGTGCTGATGTTCATGGATGTTGTTGGTTGGTCGTGATTCAAGAGGTTGCAGAATGTATGAAGTGATTGAATGCAGTCGGTTTGTGATGATGTACTGGTTGTGTTGTAGATGGTGAGATGATTGAATTGTGATTGCAGGTGTTGTGTGTTTGTGCAGAGATGTTGTAGTCAACAAAGAATCTGAGACGGTGCAGCTGGTAAGGTTCAGAAAACGGTTCTTTATGAGGAGTTTGTATTTGTGCTTCAAGTTGTTGATGGTGATGCTTTTAATGGGTGTACAGGGTTATCCTGCAGTACATATTTGAGAGAATGGAATGTGGATTGAAGTGTTGTGACAGAAAGTGAGTGGTTGCTGCTGAAATTGATGTTGCTACTGAAGCTGCATTACTGCAACTGAGCTGGATAAATTTTCAGGTATACTCTCTCTTGATGCCATTATCGATTCAGTTAATTTATTTTACTTGAATAGTGTGATATTGAACTGTAGAAACATCGAAAATAGCTCCACTTGGATGGTGTGATATTCAACTTGACCAAGTTGCTTCTACAATTTGGAGACAACTTGTGCTAGTTGCTTCCAACTTTGAAGACAACTTGACCAAGTTGCTTTCACTTTTGGAGGCAAGTTGTGCTAGTTGCTTCCAACTTTGAAGACAACTTGACCAAGTTTCTTTCACTTTTGGAGGCAACTTGAGCTAGTTGATTCCATATTGGAGGCAACTTGAGCTAGTTGATTCCAGTTCGGAGGCAACTTGGTTATGTTTTTAAGCTAGTTGACGAATTTTTGGTGCAATGGTAACATAAGGTTGTGTTGATTTGTTGATGATGGTTGTAATGCTGATGCTCATGCTTTAAAGTCAAGCGGATAGATGAATGCTTAGAACTTGAGCATGAACTCAATATGTATCCAGGCAGTGAAGCATAACAAGAAGTTGTTACTGCTTGTGTGTTGCTAATGGGGTTTGAGTAGGGGCATGGAAGTGATTGCAGCTATTTACTCATGTTGCAAGTGTGCATAGATGGTTGTGGTCATGAAGCTGTTGCAGGTAGAGTTTGCAGTAGCAGAGATGAAGGATGTGGTGTTTGTCTGGTGGTGGTTTGAATTGTTGGTTGAGCACTGATGGTGTGGCGAACCTGTGGTGCAATGGTAGCACAACTGACTATATGTCAGGAGATGTGTGTTCGATTCACACTAGGTTCACTTATTTGTGTATAATTTTAATTTTTTGTAGAGATAACTTGTGCTAGTTGCCTCCATATATGGAGACAACTTAGGCTAGTTGCTGTCACTTGTTGAAGACAACTTTAGCTAGTTGCTTTCACTTGTTGAAGACAACTTGAGCTAGTTGCCTCCTATATGGACACAACTTCAGCAAAGTTGACTCCACATGGTGGTGGTGGTTGGCGGCGGCGATGGTGGTTGACGGCGGCGGTGGGCGTCGGTTGTTGGCGGCGGCGGTGGTAGTACACAGTGGTGGTATTCGTTAGCGGCGACGGTGGGGGTGGACAGTGGTGGTGGTTGGCGGTGGTGGACAGTGGTGGTGGTTGGCGGTGGTGGACAGTGGTGGTGGTTGGTGGTGGTCGTCGTCGGTGGTGGTGGTTAATGTTGGTGGTCGTCGGTGGTGGTGGGAGGCGGTGGACAGTGGTGGTGGGCATTAGAGATTTTTTTTATTTTTTTTTGAATAGTGATGGTGGTTTTGTATATTTACTATATAAAAAAGGGTATTTTAGTAATGTATTAGGCTTAAGGGTATTTGTAAAGTTCATAAGGGTATTTTTGCAAGGGGTCTCATAATAGGGGTATATAGATAATGTTCCCTTTATTAAATTATTTACCGATCAAAAATAAAATAAAATAAAATAAATAAATATAGAATTTTCTTTGCATCTGTTATTGAAATTCAAGACCGATCAAAACTGAATTCAAGACTGCAAACATCACATACATTCCAATTTTCAAAATATACATCCAATTGACAACACAGTCGTTGAAGTATGTTCCATTAACCAGTGAGCATAACCGCATACAAACAGGAACAACGACAACAGCAGAACCAAATCATATCATTTCCAGCACTCCTCCTGCAATCATCCAGCTTGAGCATGGAACCTCTTTACGTGAGATCATCATTCTACAAACAGATATGGACACAAATAGACCTGTCATTATAGCTGCGCAGAATAACACTACATTTTACGAGCGAAACCGAAAGAATTATGTGAAGATAAAGGCTCTATGATTCAAGCAAACATGATAAACAGTACAAATACGGCCACCCATTAAAAATAAGTAAATCAAGACATTTCCTTATCAGAGAGAGAGAGATAATACAAAGACAACTACATCTTATATGACTTCGTATTCATTCTGGAAATGCCTCAATGATGGAAGGAAATGCTGGAATTGGAATTATATTGAAGCGAGGGAACCCTGCGTTGTTCAGTAACGTCTTCCATTCGACTTCAGTTCTCTCTTTCCCACCCGAAGTATGTGCTATCATCACTAGATCAAATGCAAATCCTGTGTTATCGAATGAACCATCTCCCTCTGGTCGAAGTACACAATCAACAATAATTACTTTCCCATTCTTTTTCTTTGATATTGCTTTATGACAATTTTTCAATATCTTTACACAGTCTTCGTCACCCCAGTCGTGCAATATCCACTACATCAGACACACCACATAAATTTGATTTTATATTAATTCTTAGTAAATTAAAAACGGCCATATTTGGCATCTAACTGCAAAATCAGCTACAAAATTATGGTTTCATTAGAAAATAAAAGAAATGGGCTAACCTTCATGATGACAGCATCAGCCTCCGCAATAAGAACAAACATATCACCGCCAACATGCTCAACTCCTTGTTGTTCAGGTGCCGTAGCTACTACATGAGGTAGATCAAAATTAATACCTCTAATATGAGGATTAGCCTTAGCAATCTCGGTGATCATTATCCCAGTCCCACCACCAACATCAACCAGTGATTCGATCCCATTGAACCCATCTTTGTACTTGACCAACACCGCGTTGATTATTATCTCAGCTGTACATCTCATTGCATCGTTAAAGAGGTGATTAAATTGTGGATTGGCTAAGGCACAATCCCAAATCTCAACTCCATGAGCCTTCTCGAAAGGCAAACCACCTTCTTTAACACATTTTCCCATGTACTGCCATGGTTTAAGTAGCCATGGATCGAGTTGCGCTAAAAGTAGCGGTGATAAATTAAATTGAGAATCTCTTAATAGCCATCTGGATGATGGAGTTAAATCATAGTAAATTTGATTGCTTTTTTCATCAATATGTAAAGAAAATATGCGCTTACGAACCAATAATCTCATTACACGGGTAAGATAATCGATATTCGGAGATGATGAAGATGATTTGGTTGTTGGAAAGTTGTTAATGATCTCTGATACTGTGATGGGACGACCATGAGAGTTTATGATATCGGGTATACCAAGTTCAACTGCACACTTCAATGCCATTGAATCGACAAATGCATATATGTGCTCCCACATTTCTATTTGCCCTTTCAATCTTTTTTCTTCTTCATGAGTATGATCCATCTCTATTTTGGCTAATTGATCAGAGAGATCTGAGTTCCTAAGTTAATGTTACTCTAGCTCTCTTGCAAATTACTGAACTAATGGACACCTCAAAAACTTTTTTTCTGAGATAATGCAAGGAGAAATTCCTTTACAGATGAGGGGATATAATGGCTCCTTGGTCTAACTCCGACTTGGAGAAAGTACTTTGTATTCATACTGTTAAGCATACAACAGAGAGTCTTCCTAAAGACTCTCAGTCAAGTGAAGACTGCAACGGAACATCATTGTAGGCATCCAACTAGGTCCTTATAAGTTAGCTATTTTCATGTTATTCAAAGTTGTTATGTTCAACAACATTTATCTGTGTCTTTTTAACCAAAGTCTCTCAGAAGAACCGCTCACTTACCTTTTCTCGACATCAAAAGTTACACATAGTTGTATAATCGAGCAAAAAATAAAAAATAAAAAATAATCGATCTAATATGTGTGATGACAAAAACCCAATCAGGACATAACTTGTATAATCGAGCAAAAAGAAAAAGAAAAAAGTCGATTTAATATGTGTGGTGACAAAAAAAACCAACCAGGACATAACTTGTATAGTCGAGCAAAAAAAATTAAAAATCAATCGAATATGTGTGATGACAAAAAAACCAACCAGCAAGGTGTGGTGTAATATACTTGGCTATCCGGAGAACCTCGGCATTGCATTGGTGCGCATTGGTAATATACAAGGGAGGGGGTTACCACCTTCCTAATAAGACAAGTAACATTATATTTTAACGGGCCTGGATTCGTCGCAAGCCCGATTTTACCTTAAGAAGGGCTTATGAATAAGATGGAGTAGGAGGTAGGTTATGGTGCGATCGATGAGTATCAGCGCCTCTTGGAGTGGTGGTACTAGGGGTGAGCATAAAAACCGGAACCGCGGATCTCACCCATATCCATCCGCAAAATTGCGGATTTCACCCAAACCGCAAGACGTATGGGCCGGATGTGGGCGGAATTTTCAAATCCGCACATTTTAGCGGTTTGGATGCGGTTGGGTATTGAAAACCGCGGATTCACCCGCACCGTGGACAGTAAGGGAATTTAATTTTTAGCCTATGTAATAATGTCTGTGAATATCTCAAACCTTACAGGTAGGATCCATTGATCTCTAGTCTTAGTACAGATAGTTTTTCCTGGACTCGGTTAAACTTACAGTACTCCATATATGCATCAGATTGTCGATGTCTATTAATTTACAATGTCAAGATAATTAATTTACAATGTCAATTCGATCATCCAACTTTATATATACTAGTTTTCATTTCATACTATTACGACCACTTGAAGGTGTAGACAGTACGATCACTATCCCGAGGTTGCTTGCATAGCTGAAAGTTTTTGAAGAGATTACACAATTTTTTTTTTTTTTTTTTTTTGGACTAAATCCGCGGTTTATCCTCATCCGGACCGTATCAACCGCTGATCCGCGGATGTAAAATCCGCGGATGATTGGGCCGGTCACGATTTGATTTTCCATATCCACAACTTTGACGGATTGGACGCGGGTGACCCCTAATCCGCAACCGTCCGTCCGTTGATCACCCCTAGGTGGTACTCTAGTGTGAGATCTAGGTCAAAGAATAAGGAAGTTTTATACTTTATTCCATGGTTACATTTAACAAATTAGATTAGTGGAGTACAATCTCGGTTAATATATCCTAAGCACGATTTTCCAGTGACAACCTGCCTAGAGTTATGCCAAGGTGGTGCTTTGTGCATCAAAATTCCATGGTTACATTTAAAATAAATGTTGAAATTAGATTATCAACCGCGTACAATCTCGGTTATTTTCCATGGATTTGGAGTTCCTCACCCCTAGATGGTACTAGGTCAAATAATAAGGAAGTTTTATACTTTATTCCATGGTTACATTTAACAAATTAGATTAGTGGAGTACAATCTCGGTTAATGGATTTGGATTATCCTAAGCACGATTTTCCAGAATGACAACCTGCCTACCCAAGGTGGTGCTTTCTGAGTTATGCCGGATTAGGTGGTGCAAACCGTGTTGTCCAATCACCCGCATCATCGGCGGAAATGGTCACGGATCAACCGCGGGATTTACTCGGAAAAAAAAACTAAGTTAAGAAAGATAGACAAAGAATGCAGTGTTAATTCATTGACAACTTGGCATGTTATTCTTAGCTGTTTGGTAATGAAAATTATATGGGTCTCAAAATGATTTAATTTATGTTTTATGTTCTGATCTCTTAATGTTTGGGCCATGTCATGTGACTAGAATTTTTTGTTGGTTTCAAGCTTTCAGGTATTTACATTGTGCTAACATGCTTTAGAATCATGGTTTATATATAAAACCCAAAATTGTGGCTACACAAGCCCACAGAATTAGATAGGGAAGTTAAGGCCTTTACTACCCTAAAAAACCGCGGTTCTAAAACCGCAACCAAAACCGCTAAACCTGAATGAAAACTCAACCGTGTCCGGTCCGTAGCCTCTTGCGGATTGGTTTTCACCCGCAATTTTGCGGAAGGTTACGGTTGAAAACCGCGGTTCCGGTTTTTTTGCACACCCCTACTTTCTGCATCAAAATGGCACAGGGCCGTCTTAGGCCTGGGGCGAGATGGTCGACCACCCTAGGCCCAATGTTTGAGGGGCCCAAAATAAATGTTGAACGACCTATTCAGCCCTTTTTTTTTTTTTCTTTCTTTTTTTTGTTTGTTTGTTTGAGAGTGAACGACCTGGTCAGCCATTTCTCCTGGGTGTGAATCAAGGGTCGTGTGTAATCAAAATTTTGAATACACGAGATTTCATTCATATGCATGTATCACGATCACTCAGCTAATTTAATCACCGATTCTTTATTTCTCATTTATGTCCAAATACTTTTTAGTTTTGGTCCACAAATAAAATGGCCCTGTTTTATAAATCACTGAATTTTGAAATTTTAAATATTTTGTTTGTATTGTCTTGGTGATATTCTTTTTAGCGAAAAATAAGATAAAAATGCTAAAAAATGCCTCTAAAAACAAAATTTTGATTATTTCTGAACTCTTGTTGGACTTTTATATGCAGATGCTGAATTTAATCACCGATTCTTTATTTCTCATTTATGTCCAAATACTCTACAAATAAAAGGCCCTGTTTTGAAAGTTCTGCCTCTAAAGTAGATGCTGAATTTTTATGACGAAATGTTAGTTGTTTTAAAGTTTGTCGTTTGTTTAATTTATTTGAAGTGATTATGGGTCATGTGCACGGTATATATCGTTACAACTGGCAATATTTGTTAGAAAAAACGTTTTTAAAATTTTAATTAAAAATGTATGAACCATGTTTTGATCCCAAGACCTTATGCTCCCTAGATGTTTTTTCATGTGAATGAATAAAACATTAGTCCCATATAGACTAAAACATTTAGAGTTTTAGACTTAAATAACATTGGTTTAGCCTTAAGGGCATGGCCCTTTGGGTCTTTAGACCTTTGTGTATGGGGAAAGCCCTAGACTATGGCAAGGTTGCCTAAACCTTATTGCATTTCTTATTGCCTTTCCCGTTCGCGCGTGCGCGTGCGCGTGCGCGTGGGCGTGGGC
Organism: Papaver bracteatum; assembly: GCA_023529315.1. Lineage (NCBI taxonomy): Eukaryota > Viridiplantae > Streptophyta > Magnoliopsida > Ranunculales > Papaveraceae > Papaver > Papaver bracteatum. The sequence continues at coordinate 134,910 of JAJJWX010003771.1, read as the reverse complement.
GTGGGCGTATCCGACCCATCCTTTCTTTTTACTGAAATTTACCACACGCTTCTCCCACACATGTAAAGAATTTTATTCTTTGCCTTCTCGGTTTTGGATATCCGACAGCCTCGAGAAGCATCTTCTTTCACGCGTGTCACATGGTTTTCTTGACACCTGTACACACTGTTTTCCTCGAGAAGAATCTCGCAAATTTTGAATGCGTGTGCACTGTTCTTTTAACGCGATTTTTACCTTACTTTTGCAACGTTCGAGATGCGTGAATCACGGACAGTCTGTCGTGCTTTGGATTCTCTTCCAACGTTCGAACATTTTCTTCCTATAAATACGAGTTGTAAACTTCATTTGTAAAATATACCTTTCAGAACTCTTCTCTTCTGAAATTCTTCTTCTTTTCTTAAGCTTTCGAAAACAATTTATTTTTAAGTTTACAGAAACATAAAATCGAGTTCTTATCTTAAACAAGTTGTAGTTTACAGAAACATAATTTTGTATAACTACTTCTTTGTTTACAGAAATTAGTTTACAGAAACTTTGTTTAACAGAAATTAGTTTACAGAAACATCATAGTTTACGGAAACATAAATTAGTTTTTATATTTATCTGAAACTGGTTGTAGTTTCGATTTGTGGTTTTTTTTTTCATTTTTGCTGCCAAGTTCTAAGGGTTCTCTCTGTATGCTACACATAGAGGAGAACTAACAGTAGTTGTATCCTGGAGGTAATTTGTTAATTGTTATAGCATCTCAGAGGAGTAGCAGGAAATATTACCTTTAGCTCAGCGTATCTCATACATGCCTCTACTAAGTTTATTGAGTTATTTGTTACTACTATCAGTGTAATCTAAGTATTATTTCCCATTTGCATTCGATTATTGTAATTAATTCCAACACTATTCTCAGCAGGGACGGGGCTACTATCGATCTAGTGGAGACAGCAGTCCCCCTAGATTCCGTGATATTAGCTATATATGTTCAGTAATTTGGTAATTTTAGGATATTCGGGGATAAATTTAGCGATAATGCTGGGGGTACCGGGAGTAATCCCTGAGGGATACCGAGTGAAAGAAAAAAAAAAGTGGACCACACCCTTTGACCCCACCCCCCTGTAATTCTCCAGCGGGGCTGTGAGACACGGGATTTCCCCTGGTTCCCAGCCCCGATCATTGTAGCATCATCCTAAATTTAGTGGAAATTTATGAATTTGTTGAATACTAGCTATATCAAGAAAGAAAAAACGGAAAGTTACTGCTTTCCAGGATTAAATAGCATATTGTTAGCTCCGTCCCTGATTTCAGTTAAGGAAAGTTGCTACTTTCATTGTGATGTCAACCCAAAATACAATTAAGGAAAGGTGAATTTTTTTCAGTTGACTGCACCATCTAGCCATGTGACTGATGAGTTATTTTTCAGGGGATAAGAAGTAGCTGGAACTATAGTGCTATGGGTTTTTGTTGTTGGTGTTGTTGTTGTCATCTCCTAATCCTCATCCACTTCTCCCATATCTGGTGTTGTCATTCTAGTGCTCGCGTTGTTGATCCTTAGTTTAGTTTTTCCCCATTTTGTGGTCCATCTCTCTAAATCTCTTGTTTACTTAACATATATATAAGGGGCGTTTGTTCTCTTTGAGTTGTCTGGGTTTGCAATATTTGTTGTAGTAGTCTTTATAATGTGAATACCATGAAATAAAATACTCCTTTGCAAGAAAATTGATTTTTGTTAAGAAATTTGGTTTTTGCCAAAGTTGCACCTGGGTGCATAATTAATGCATGAAAACACATTTTGTAAGGTTACACCTGGGTGCATAATGCATAGTTCTAAGGTTGTACCTGGGTGCATAATGCACAATCTGACAAGATTCAGATTTTACAAAGAAAATATATAAGGGATGAAATTATGTGCCAATAAGATATAATATTAAGTCAATTTTCGAATCAAGTTCTACAAGTATGTTTTTACCTGGTTCATATCAAATGATCCAGATTCACAATTAAGAAATGAAATACAATTAAAAAGACAAAAAAAGATCAAAGTTTCACAAATAAAAAACATAGTTCTAAACTAAATGACATAATTGGTCTTGTTTCTTTCAATAACTTCTTTCATCTAGGAGAATCTTATATGTACTCGATCTGTCCTTACCTTTTCCATTACAGTTTCTTGACTTGGAAATTCATACCCACTTTTACATCACCCAATCAATGAAATACTTAACATACATTGTTGGGATCGTCTCTACATGAAAACCATTAGATTATGTGTTTAGACCAAGATGAAAAATATTATTTTATCAAATGTAACAAATTCTGCACCAAGGTGCATCTGAGCTTACAGTAAGGTGAAAAGCTAACTTAATCAATTTAATCAAGATGCACCCAAGTGCATCTGAGTTTACTGCAAGATATAAATTAAATTTTAACCAAATTTAATCAAGATGCACCCAGGTGTATCTGAGTTTACTGCAAGATAGAAATTGAATTTTAACCAAATTGAATCGAGATGCACCGGTGTATCTTAGTTTACTACAAGATGAAAATTCGAATTTGATTTATAAAATGTTGAGTTTTAAATGTATCTTATAAGATGTTATAACTAAGAAGAGTGCGCATATGGCCATAACCAATACTGAATAACATGATGCAGTTGGAGGATAAATGTGCAAGTAAAATTATATTAAAGTCAGGATAATTGATGCGTGCGCACGTTATAGGACTGCCGACGGATACCAAAACTAGCCATAACAACAATTTTTGTTTACTTAATATATCACAATAAATATTCATACAATGTAGACCGACACTTGGATGTTTCGAATTGCCAAAATGAGATTCAAATATCAATGCGTAACTGACGGCGGTGTATCATTGAGTAGCGTAACAACATGAACTCCAAGAAGATGAAATTCAACAAGAGATACACTCACAATTGATACAAGTAATTAGAAAGTTATGAGCATATAATTCACCCAACAACTCAAAACTCTACCAGTGTGTTTAGCTGAAGAAGTGTGCACCAAATCTTAGAATAGCAAAGAAAACCCATGTTATAAGCAAATCGAATATAGATGCACCTAGGTGCATCTTAGTTCACTGCAATATGCAAATTAAACAGAGCTGAATTTACCCAAGATACACCCAGGTGCATTTGAGTTTAGTGCAACATGCAAACCAAGCTTACCCATATTTATCCAAGATGCACCTAGGTGAATCTAAGTTCACTGCAATATGAAAACTAAACATAGCCAAATTTACTCAAGATGCACCTAGGGGCATATGAGTTTACTGTAATATGAAAATTAAACAGAGCCGAATTTACCCAAAATGCACCCAGCTGCATCTGAGTTCAGTGCAACATGCAAACCAAGCTCACCAAAATTTATCCAAGATGCACCTGCAACATGCAAATAAAATATAGCCTAATTTACCCAAGATGCACCCAGATATATCTCAAATACATAACCAAGTTCAATTTAATCATGCAGTATTACCAGAAATTGTTCTTGTTCAAATTTTAATTCAAAATAAACAAATAAAAATCAACCAATTGATACACCCAAAGTTTCATTTCAAAATAGATACCCAATTCACAAACCTAATTTCAAAATAGATACCTAATTGATAACCCAATATTCCATTTCCTAATTTAGAAATCAAATATTAGAAATTAGGGCCAGGAGCTCACGAGTTTTAGGTCCTTCGGTGCTAATCTTTGATGAAATAATCAACCTCTTTGATCTTCAGGGAATAATTTAATCGAGAATTTTAGAAAAATTAGGGCATCTCGAAATAGTGTTGGAGTTGATTAAAACTCTTTCTTTTTCTCGAAATAGTGGGCTGGTCTTAATATCTACGTTGATGGTGGAGAAGAAGAAGTTGGTGATGGTGGTGGTTGTTTTTCTGTAAGAAGAAGAAGAAGGAAAAAAGAAGATGGTGGTGGAGAGAATATTGTTTATGGGTGAAAAAGAATAGGAGAAGACGATATGAACGAAGTTGAAAAAGATATTAACTGTAAGGGTATCCCGGTCTCTTTTTCTCTATGTCTTTTTCACCCAGACACATATTTTAGCAGTCCAATGCTACCATCCTTTAGGGGACGATGATCATATGACCCATTTTCCGGAAAACAAATTGCGGCCTACGGCCGCCTAGCCAGTTTTAGTTCATTACTATCAATATATATTTTGTCCCCCAAAACAAAACTTCTAGCTCCGTCTATGCCGCACGACCTGTACGATACGTGCAGTTGTCCGTACATGCATGGTTATAAGGGTTGCCAGTCAAGAATCAGGGACGTAGCAATGATTTTAGAGGCCCTAGGAGAATTTACTGAAACGGAGGCCTATAAGCACAATACATTTTCTTTGTTGCCATTTCATGTCCCGAATTTCCCATTCTCCATCCTCCATATATAGTGATCATGATAGAAGCATCTATCATATATTTATAAAAAGGAAACCGAAAATTCTTATATTTTTTTCTTATTGGATCTTTCTTTACCCAAATATCTGTTAAACTTTGGTTAATATGGTTACCCCAATTTCCCGAATCATAAATATTCATTGGTAAATATTATTCATGTTCAACTTCATCTTGTCCAATTTCATTTGTATTAGATAGTGACGATTGTTTCCTCACTTGCTCTTCATCTTGACCAATCTCATTTGTATCTGGTGGTGACAATTCTTGCCATCTTGGTTCTTTATTTTTCCTAAATGCATTCTCATCATTGTCCAAAAGATCACCATTTGTCTCCATCTCATTAGCAAAATTTGCCCTCTGTTCACCTCTTTCGTTCATTGTTTTTCATGGTTGTCATCATTTGAAACTAAATATTTTTTCATTGCTCCTCGCAGAGAACTCTTAAATTTTTCGACTCTTATGTTCTTCTTTATTTTAGAAACATCACTCTTGCATTTTTTCTTTCTAGGACCCATGATTGGAATTGATATTTGGTCACTTTAAGGATGAAAATATACAAAACCTGTACACAAACATCCCAAATTTATATTTCCATGTCAGTTATTAAAATTTAATAATCACCATTTGGAAACAGTAACAACACAACATAAACTAAGTCTAAAGAGTAAAAACTTATAAAGCTTGAACCAATTAGTAAATCTAAAAAGATAAAGGCCTAAAGCAAGATAACTAAATAAGAATTGGAAAAGCAAAAAAAATATACAGCTTGAAATGAATAGGCATTCAACAATACATAAAAAATCAGTTGTTCACAAATTGCAATATACCCAAAGCTCAATTTCTTCTGATATGCAGTTATCAAAAAAGAAATTTAATTTTCCGTGGATTTTGTGGTCACTGCTGATTCACACATAAGGAAACCATTATTTTTTCTAGAGTTTCAAACGTATTGACTACCAACAGCTATTAGAATTTGGGGCCCCAAGATTTTGGGGGCCCTAGGGTGTTGCCTAGCTGGCCTATAGCCAGCGACGGCCCTGTCAAGAATCACTTTAGTAATAAAGATTAGTGTATTCAGTCAAACACGTAACATATCCAAAATTCAGCTGCTAAAAAAAAGGTAAAATAAATGAAAATGCAATAAAAAAACAAGTGGTATTGTATCATATACTTATTGCTCATATTGTAGACATAGTCCCAAATTAAATGCTACTACTGAGTGCTAAAAACAACTTCAAAGAAAACAAAATCGAATTCATCATCTATTGGGAATCCAAGATGAGCTTTTGTGCAGCAGCATTGTCCGGGAGTGCTGGAATGGCTCCTTTCCTAGTTGTGCAGATTGCGCCGCAAGCATTAGCCATCCTAAGAGCTTCTCTCAGTTTGTTTTTGTCCTGTAGAGTCGAAGAATCTTTGGCAGCACAGTAAAGTAATGAACCAACAAAAGCATCACCAGCGCCTGTAGTATCCACAGCGTTCACTGGGAACCCCTTCACAGCTCCTCTGAAGTTCTTGGTGAAGTACCTGCACCACTTCTCACCATCAGTTACCAACAACAACTTCCAACCGTCGTACCAGAGTGACAAAACGTTCTTCTCATCCGCAGCATCTCCTTGGGTCAAGAATTATACTTCGTCGTCGCTAACCATGACAACATCAGCGCTAGTCCAGATACTCTTAATACCTTCACGAAAAGCTTCCGCAGAAGGCCAGAGTGGTTCCCTTACATTATGATCATAAGAAAGTAAAGCACCAGCCTCCCTAGCAGCTTTCATGGAAGCCATATGAGTGGAACGACAAGGTTCAGTGATCAAGCCAATTGAACCATAGTGAAAGATTTTCGCTTGTTTGATCAAACCCATGTTAAGATCAGATTCTTTCAATATCATGTCAGCGCTCGGGTGTCTGTAGAACACTTTCACCATCTTTCTTCAATGTAACAAAAGCAAGTGCAGTTCTTGCATCCTTATCAAAGCAAACACCTTCACTGTTCACCCGATTCTCTTTCAATACATCATCCAACATATGTCCAAATTCGTCTTCTCCAATCTTTCCGATGAAAGCAGAAGAACCACCAAGCTTAGTAACAGCGCAAGCGACATTAGCAGGAGCACCACCAGGAGCTTTGAGAAAACCAGCTGATTCAGCTAGTGATACACCAGATTCGTTTGGAACGAAATCACATCTCACCAAAACACACAATCTGTGATGATGACTTCGACATGTTTACTGTCTTAAGAGAATATTATCTGTGATTACAGAATAATAAGAGAATAGCTACAGAGAAAAGACAAGAAAACTCAAAGCGTCTGAATTATCTTTCTTTATAACAAGAGACCCTAAAAATGACACATGGCATCTCCATAATCAATGTGATTTCTGGTGAAGCCATGTCATCGTTTCTTTACATGTCATCATTGCCAGCTCATCCCAAAAGATACGTCACAATTGTGAAAGAAATCCTAACCGGCACCAATTAGTACCTTTTAGAAACGAAGCATTCCAAGTCCTCCGACGCCAGTTTGACAAAGGCGCATCGTTTGAAAACGAGAAGCTACAAGAGAAAGACTTTCCGGCATATCCAACAGGTTCGTCCATTCATTTGTTTGGTTTTTATATAACGATTTCTAAACCGTAAAATGGGTTTGTCCAAATATTTTTAAAACATGGTTCAAATGGACGAGTAAAAATTAGTATGGGTGAAATTGACACCAAAAAAATAGCAAGGATGAAACTGGATTCATCCTGACTTAAACTTAAAAAATAGCAAGGATGAAACTGGATGCATCCTGATGTAAATTAAAAAAAAGAAAAAGTATTTGAAAATGGGTAGGATGAAAATATTCACATCCTGACTATTTTTACATTTTTGTCCATTTAAACAGTATCAAAATCTAAATGTCCTTTTCACCTAGGAATTATTGATTTTGGTCTTTTTAACTAATTTTGTGTTTCTTCTAAATCCTCATGTCATGTTGCAGACTTGCAGATTTGAGTTTTGTTAATTTCAGTCTATATCGTTAACAATTTTTTTTTTAATTGTTAATGCAGATTCAAGAATTGTATTTTGGTTAACAATTTCATGAAATCCAGACTTGGTAAGTACAATTCATGTTTAGGAATTCTATATTATTGAAAACGATTATAATGAAAAGTTTGATTTGTGTTTTAGATTTTTGAGAAAAAGTTTGATTGCCATTAGGTCAGTTCATTTGATTTTTTTGAGTTTTTTGTCTTTCCTTGCAGACTGGCCTTCCGGAGGGTGTTATAATTGTGATCCATGTATTCCGTCCTACGGATGGTACATTCACTTTCCGGTCATATGGATGTCGGCAATGTTTGTTTTCCAACATCTAACAACAAATATATATACTGCATCTTAAATGATCGATACATGCATAGATAGCATTTTGGATTGAAGGTCTCGACATCTCAAGGACAAGGCCTGAAGTAAGACAATTCATGTTCCTTACAGGCGTATACAATTCATGTTCCTATTTATCTTTTATTAATGTGTGTAGGACTCCGCAGCCAAACGATGCAACCCCTACTGGTTATCTTTCCAATGCTACAAATATAAGAGAATGATAGTTTTACCAATCGTGCTACTTGACCAGCTACATAACAGCTCATTGACAGCTGATTTGATGTGGCTGCCAATGTGGAGGAAAGAGGTTTAACCACGTCATCAAGTGTTAAACATGGAAAAAAAAAATTACTTTGGTTAGTCTATGCAGTTAGATTGGATTTTTTTTATCCCCTTTCCTTCTTGGCAGGAATGGTGGTCTCAAAACCCTATATTGTTTCTCCATGTCAACCCAAAAATTCTTTAATTTGGTGAAGTTTTTCTTCTTCTCTATGTTCAGAGATTGAAGTTTAGGCTGTTAAGCTAAAACTAATTAACAAAAAAATCATGAAGAACCTAAAAACGAAATTTGATGCAAGCTATACATTCTGGTTGTCATCATAGGGTTTGTGGATCAATGTGCAGTTAATTGTGAAATGTTTGATCTGTTACTCAATGTTTTATTATAATTAAACTAATTGAACATTTGCTTGTTCAATGTATATTTATTTTAATTGTGTTTATGTTCAAGAAATATGCATGGCATCCCAAATATCTGAACACACCTTTCAATTTTAACGAGAATGGAAATTCTCGGTAGGTCATCAGTTTGTTTTTTTCAACCCTGGTGATGGTTAGACAGAAGACACTAGTGATGTAGAATTATTCAATCAAATTCATTAATGGCGCAGTTCAAAATTTCTCTGAAGAAACAAATCTCAGAGAACTAAGTAGTTAGGTTAACTAAAAAGATATAGATTATAATTCTTTTAATGACGTGTTAAAATAGAAAATCACCTCTTTCCTCCACATTGGTTGCCACCTCAAATCAGTTGTTAATCGGCTGTTATAAAGCTGGTCAAGTAGCATTTTCGTAATTTTACCCTCATCTTCCTCAGCAACATATTTTCACGAAAACCACTTTTGATATCGTCCATTGATATTCAAAACAACAAATATTCTACAATGCAGTCATTATATGGCCTTCGGATTGTTGAGACATAATTCTGGAAAAAGAACTCATTTTTTGTCAAGGAAAAGAATAATAGCCATTGTTAGGAACTCTTTTAGGAAGGACGATGTTGCGATTTCAGTTATGGACCTGGAATTTATTCCTCAGACTGCAGTCTATAACAAAGATGTCATGATGTCATGGCAAGAGTAGACAGATTTGACGGTTATGAATTGGTACAACAACCAACACTAATAGTTAATGGATACAGATATAGTCCAAATATGGCTGTCAAAAGCTGATTTGATGTCACTGGGATTGAGAATGTTTAAAACCAGGGTCAACATGGGCGCAGACACATTGCCCCGACTAACCATTTTTAGTGCATACTGAAAGAAGGAAGAGCCGGTAAACAGTACCTAGAAGCAACAAAAATTAATTGTCATTCCTATGTTAGTTAGAAGGAACTGCAAGATTTTTGAAAAAGAATATAACTACAAACCAGATGATGAGCTAATAGTAGATGTTAAATCTCCGGTGCTTAGTCAAGTGCTCTTCTTTGGACAAAGAGTTCATTTGAACTTCTCATATTCAGTGCACAATGATTGGGAATCAATTTATATGTAAACTTGTTTTTTCCTTTTTGTTCTTTCTACCTCCGGTAGAACTTTGTACATTCTTCTCAATCTAATAAATTCTTCTCTTTCGATCAAAAAAAATAAAAAAATGTGTGTAACCATGGAAGGGAAAACCCCATCAGATAATTGGAGTTTTCACATCGACACCAACATAAATGGATTTGTGGCCTTATGTTTAATAATGTCTTTTGTTTCTCTCGCACCGTAACATCTAGAGAATTCCTGCCCCCAATATGTGGACCTTTTAGAACTTTGGGGTACCAGTTGGTAGAGGAGAAAGATGGAGGGTGGAAGTCTCCTAATGGATGTAGGATGATCAAGTTGCAGACCATTTCTGAGTCGCAATACGACAAGATCTAAATAGATGAGTGGACAAATTTTTTTTCAAACATGTTGCGCACCCACCAACCAAGTGAAAGAATATACATTTATTTTGCATTTTACATATCATGTTTATCACATTTTGGTTTGGTTAGTCGGTATTTTGCATGTGTATAGGTTCTTAATTTTATTCTTCTCACGTGTCCTTGGCAAATCAAAAATACCGAGAACCCAGCATTGAGAAAGAAAAAATGGAAATGAGACTGATTTAGTAGAATCAATAATCGAGAACACAAGGTAAGCTATCACATGATACTTATTTTTATATCATTAGTATAAAACAGGGTTTGGACAAGTTGGCCTTTGTTAGTGGTGGTCAGGATTTGTCTGGACAAAGATAAATCTACGGCTGTAGTTTTCTTGACCACACCCTCATCTCGCACGTGTAAGTGATGTCCAAGATTTCATATCCCAATTGATAAATCTATGGTTGTAATTTTTCCCATAAAACTAACATTTAATGACCTTTTAATGGAAATCTAATATAATAAATATAGTAAATGATTAATATAATAAATACCTAACTAATTAGTGTTCCACACAAATTGATATTAAATGATTTATTAATTGCTCATAATAATGTTTGTTCTCTAATTGCTCATAATAATGTTTGTTCACTAATTGCTCATAATAAATAATGAAGAATTAATTGGGGGATATGGGAATTAATTGGGGGATATGAATTACTTCCCCCAACCCATGGTGTGTGCTAAGGGGTGACTTTTGGTTATGAATATACTAAAATACCCTTCCCTCAAAATAAAAAAAAAAACTTAAAATCAAAAAACAAAATCATATCCCCATTTCCATCTCCACTTCTTCCCTCAAAATAAAAATTAAAAACTTAAAATCAAAAATCTAAATCATATCCCTCATTTCCATCTCCACTTCTTATTAATCTTATTTAGGGGTAGTGTTTTGAAACCAAAATATTCTCCATTCCCTTTCAAATTCTAAACTCTCCCCACTCTATATCAAATTCTCTTCACCTCACTTTGGAAACGAAATTTTTTTTTTATTCGGAAGTGATGAAGATCATGCTGAAAGTGATGATGACCATGCCGGAATTGATAAAGACCATATGCCGGAAATAAATTCCTATGCATAGTTTTCATATTTATTTCCGGCATAGTTTTCATATTTATTTCCTATGCAGAAAAACAATTTGTTTCCGGCACATGGTCTTCATCAATTCCGGCATGGTCATCATCACTTTCAGCATGATCTTCATCACTTCCGAATAAAAAAAAAAATTCGTTTCCAAAGTGAGGTGAAGAGAATTTGATATAGAGTGGGGAGAGTTTAGAATTTGAAAGGGAATGGAGAATATTTGGGTTTCAAAACACTACCCCTAAATAAGATTAATAAGAAGTGGAGATGGAAATGAGGGATATGATTTAGATTTTTGATTTTAAGTTTTTAATTTTTATTTTGAGGGAAGAAGTGGAGATGGAAATGGGGATATGATTTTGTTTTTTGATTTTAAGTTTTTTTTTTTTTTTTGAGGGAAGGGTATTTTAGTATATTCATAACCAAAAGTCACCCCTTAGCACACACCATGGGTTGGGGGAAGTAATTCATATCCCCCAATTAATTCCCATATCCCCCAATTAATTCTTCTTTTAAAAGCTCATTCTCCCCACTTTACAAATTGATAAATTTTGGAAGTATACACTTTATGAAATCTTTAATAAACACTAAGATGAAAAAATATTTCTATCAAAATGTTTTCAAAATACTTTTTTTGAATGAAAAAAAGCAGCATCAAACTTAGTTAAATTGGCTAGCAATTATATAAGTGGACCATAATGACGGTGGCAAGTATTGGTGCCCAGTGAGTCATTTCGCATCGCCTCACATATTTCTTGATAAATGGTTTAACGTTATTTTTATTCAATGATGATGGATAGCAGAGTTTATTGTTAGTAGAGCTTATTGTTATTAGGTTAATTACTTAATGATTTGACTTACTAACTAATCATGATTTTATTAATTTTATGCAACAAATAACCTCACATTTGGAGGCATAATGTCGTAGAATGTAATGGCCTTCCCTCTACCGATAATGTCCTTACTAAGCCACTGTGTCCATCTGATAGTATTGAGTTTTCAATGGTAACCGCTACGTTCATCTAGCAACAACTTCTTAAGAGGTCACCCATCCCAAGATTACTCAATACCAAGCATGCTTAACTATATATATATTTTTCGTCAACTACGAAGCCAATTATGCTGAAAAGGTCTCGGTGTTAGCAAATGACAAACCATTACCTCTATTCCAACTTAATTTGGAGCCGTCCTCGGGTACGGAATATGTTCAATCCTAGACTCTGGCATTTTTTCTCACTCATGAGACTCTGGAATATGTTCAATCCGTCAAGCATACTCTTTCGCCCTCGACATGTAACCCATGGTCGACTCTAATACCATTTTTAAGGACCTGATCTTTCCCAATACTGTTCCCACTTAGTCATTGTGGTTATCCGATAGCGTGGGATTTTCAACTAAAACTGATGTGGACATCCATTAGCAGTTTTATGGGAGGTAGCCCATACCTAGATTACTCTCGCCCGAGAACCCATAAATTCAGTGATTTTTACCAACTCTGGATCCAACTATGCTGAAAAGGCCACAATGTTACGAAAGGACAAGCCATTACCTATATTCGATTCGGTGAAGTCTTCCTGCCAAATTGAATTACGTACATAATATTTATGGGAATTTTGAAAAACTAGAATTACATCGTATGTGGGTAAAATGATTACCATCGGAAATGACTTAACATTTTAAAGTATAATATATTAAGTGAATGAAATAGATTTTAAGTATGTCATCATCATTGAAATAGTAAGAACATACAATAAGCTTGGACTTCTCCATACATAGAACCGAGGCTTTTTAGTTAAAAAAACCCACACCTCTTATCCCAAGGTGGTCAAGTGGGGTTTCGTGTTATGTGGTTGGGCCCTGAGTAGTGTCTGATGGTCCATGAAGATCCTAACAATTGGTATCAGAACCCGTGGTGGGGTATATTGTTCGAACGTTGAAGTGGTTGTGGATGTCACCCATTTTAGGGCGCAAGTGAAATCAGACTCAAGGTGAAGAAGTCAAGGCCCAAAGTTGAACTGGCGCTCAAGGTGGAATTAGTGTCTCACTCGTTAACTCAGGTGGACCAGGGTTCTAGATCCGAAAGGCAATGCTCAAGGATGAACTAGCGCTCAAGGTGGAGTTAGTGTCTCACACATTAAATCTCAAGTAGTAGGGTTCTATGTGGGCAAGGAAATGCTCAAGCTGGAGTTGGTGCTTTCCTTCTCATTAACTCAAGGTGAAGTAGGATTGTATGGCGCATAGTGACAATAATCCTGATCGATGGGTAGCATATACAAATGGTAATCATATGGTGAAGTCTGATTGGACTGGTGAAGTGGTTTAATATCGTCAAGGTGGAGATTGTTGGAGTATGTGGCACGATAAACCACTTAATTATAGCTAGGGATAGTCCCACATGGAAGAAAGAGGAGTACATGTTGAGCTTAATAAACTTGTGCATCTCCTTACGTAGCACTGAGGCCTTTTAGATTAAAACCACACACCTCATATCCCAAGGTGGCCAAGTGGGGACATGATCGGTGCTATGTTGTCGGGCCCATAGTAGGTTCCTATTTTCCATGAACATCCTAACACCATCCACTAAATATAAGAAAGATGAAAAAATGTAATACCATTTCAAAAGATCGATAAGATATCTTTTTAAACTAAAAAACATATCAAACAATATATTTTTTTTTTGGCACAAAATATGTAAAAATTAGTTTCGATATAATTTCATTGTTGGCTTGAGGATACAACTCGAAAAAGGAGAGACATAGTATAGGAGGATGTCAAGGCGGAAAATGCTAGAAAGGAGGTGAAGTGAAGAATAAAAATATCTATCGGGTTTTCCTTTACTTTTGCAACGATAAGAAGGGTAAACTTGATATTAATACATATTATATTTGATATTCTTATGTTGGAAAATTCATAACTAAATAAAAATTATGCCCGTGCCCCGTGCCGTTACGGCACGGGTTAAGACCTAGTTTCTTAAAAAAAAAAAAAAACAAACATCATTGCCATGATTTTTCGTTTTTATGATATACAATGAGGGTGTATTAGAAAAGAAAAGTATGTACAAAGAACACTTGAGAATGCAACAACAAAGAACTCAACGCTTTAGAAATATATATAGTATATCGTTTCTCACATTTAAGAGACCCTAAGTAATGAATAAATTGTGATCTCCCTTCAAATTTGTTTTTTCTGATTGTAACCGCACAAAATAACCCCCTGTTTAACTTTAGGCATTCCCTTTTTAATTTTGTCAAAAGGGATTGCAATCCTTTGGTTTGGCTCATGCCTTTGCATCCTCAAATTCATAGTTGAGACTACAGAGCAAACGCGGATCAATGTGTGGTGGTGTATCCGGAAGAACAATAATTAAATCTCAACATCATCGTGTACAAGGAAAAGAGTAGGCTACACGTTCAACAAATGGATAATTAACGTCAGCGCCGAAACTTGGAATCATAAACTGCATGTACCTGGTTGTAGAGAGTTCCACCCACCCAAAGGTGGTATATCTGACTGTTTTATAAGTCTAATTCAAGGAAGAAGAGGAAATTATTGAGAATTAAATAATTTTTATCAGATAATCAAGTAATTAACCATGAGAATGGTCATAGACCACTGTGAAATAGTTCCCTTTCTTAGGCTAAGGTTTGGTGAAAATGTTAGGGCCAATGGAGTGTTTTTTTTTTCCTTTTTTGTATTATGAACACCATATGATGCACCCACACAAAGAAAACTCTAAATCTACTTTTGATTTTAGAATGAAAGGTTTGATATAGTGGTTTTAAACACAAATTTTGCGAAGAGACCATCAATACCAACTTAAACAGTTAGCCGTTCGGTGTTGGAAACAATATACATTGGTGCAACATTAATTGTTGGTTGTTTAATGGTTGCAGGAGCTAAAATTATTGGAACGCTAAGAAGAATGTTTTTTGTGTCTCCAAGTTTTGTGAAGAAAATGAATAAGATATGTGCACATCATGCTCTGTCTCAAGTTTTAATAAACATTACACTTCACAAAACCCGATTTTAGTGACGGCACATAAATATATTTCTCACCTATGTTATCATAGGCACCGGGTTAGGGGCATGTAGAATAATAAAAGACCAGAGAATTCAAAGCGACTAAAGATGGTATGGTCAGAATATGGGTTTGGAGGTGTATTTATAAGATAAAACATGCATCCGAGTTAGATTTTTTGGACAATCAACATATTTCAATTCATTCAAATCAAAACATTGATTACATGTTCGCTTACAAGAATGACAAAAACATCAAAATAAGAGATAATCGAAACCCTAATACAAAAAAGGACATCAATTACATGTAGATCGCGGAGAGAAAGAGCGATAAACCGCAAAGATATCCAAAACAACTTTATGTATAAGGGAAAGATGATGGTAAATCCGGAAATATATTCCGACCATTTAATCTGATTGTATTCTTCTTCTATAAGAGATGCTCTTAAAACAAAGGAGTACTTTTCCCATAAAATTGTCGATCCACACGAACACAGATGCGCGATGTCGTGATAAATCGTTGATGTTTTTGAAACAAGAATATCAAGCCACGAACCAGCCATTAAAATTTGAAGAACTCGCCCCACAACGACGAAGAAAAATCGCTCCAAAACGACGAAGAAATATGTCAAAAGACACCAAAAATAATGTAAAAATATCTTATTCCATTACCTATTATCAAAAACCTTTAAAAAGAAAAGAATCCTTGCTCAGATCTGGTCCAAAAGGACCAAATCTGAGCAAGACGGCTATTGAGTTTGTTTTTTTTTTTTTTGAGAAAGGGAAGATGAAGAGAAAGAAGAGAGAGAAGGGAGAGAAAGTCAAAGTTGAACAAGGATATGTGTTTATACATCCGAGTTAGATAAGATATAGAATTATCATCCTGATCACTATCCCTAATTTGTCCTAATAGGATTCTATTAATTACTTGCCAATAAAGTCTATTAATTAGGAAAGAAAATTCTATTCCTAATAGGATTCTGCTGCAGTGAGGTTACTAACGAAAAATCCGAGCAGAGTCGTGTGGTGGGAACTGGTAAGTCTTATTAATGTCAAAAATAATAATTCGGTATATTAGAGCAATGGTTGCTTTTGGATCTATAACACCTGATTATAGAATGGTTCTAACTGTAGTCGAGGACTTAGGATAGTACGTACGTACAAGTCTTTTTGCTACATAGAAACGCTTTACCTCACAAAAAAAAAAGAACAATATCAATTTTAAACTACAATTTATTCCTTAGAAACTCAAATCGTATTCTTCATTCCCAATCCGCAAGTATATTTCTTTAAAATCATTTGACAAAAAAACAAAGAAAAAAAACAAACATAAGACAAAAATTATACATTGAAGGTGCTTGATCAGTTTCTTCTGGTCAGCAACCATACAAATTCTCAAACATTAACCTCAAGGAATTAGGTCTTTTCTGGAGTTCACTCCAGTCAAAACAATACTAATAGTGCCACTGTCACTTAAGAGTCTTCAAGAGAATAGTCACCTTCCCGTTCTTGATCATATTTCAGAAGATACTCTTCAAATTCATTTTTGGTCGACCCCCTACTTTCGATTACTTAGATTGTATCTGCTTCTCTGATCACTCCTTCGTGTCTCATTCATGAGGGTTACAATAAATAATTTTCTCATAGAAACTACACAACTGCGACATTAAATTATTGCTTCAAGTTAGTAGTATTACCTCCTTTACTTTTAATGTCATTTATGTGGAAATTCATTCGTTTTACTGTTAATGAAAATAAAATAAAAATAATGGGAGAATTGAGATAGTACCAATTGGGGATTTTCAGTCTTCAGTTGTTTATTATCCACCACCACCTCTGTCCCATCAGAGCTGTAAGTCAGGATGACAAATGAAAATTACTGAACTGATCACTTAGTTCCATGCTTTAGAAATTATCCAAGATAGCAACATAAATTTTAAAGCAGAAGTTGATTGACGTACTTTTCTGCCACAAATGTGACACACACATCTCGTACATCGTTTGCTATTGAAACTTTATAACCAATAGGTTTGACGATCTTGGTGATATAGCATGGGTAAGAGTCGTAAGAAAACCCTACCACTTTATGCGGATCATCTGCAGCATCCCCTGTCGTTGTTTCACCATCGGGCTCTACCCCATCATGGTCAGACTTGTCTCCACTTTGAACATTCTCTATTAGAGTTGATTCATTCTGAAACTTCCTGACCTTTCCAGATTTTCTCCTTCTTGCTCCTGTCGAACGATTAGTACTCCGGGTACTTTCATCAAAATCTTTCGGTACTCTACGATCACCTTCGACCATGTGATCAGAAGTCTTTATGTCACGAACTGATAATGATTTACTTGGACTTTTACGATGAAATGTAACCTTCCGCTTCCTCTTTCGCTTTCGTAAGCTTTAAATGCGAAAAACAGACGAACAACAAAAAAAAGTCAAAAACTATATTACTAATTAATATATAAAATAACAAATTAATTCCTACAATATCTAATCTAAAGAGAGTGAAAGTTTGAAACCTTTCTTCAAATTCATCAACGAATTCTTGTATATTTTCAACAGGCTCCCATGTGTTTGCTCTTTCAGGCCAATCACGCCATTTGATCAGATATTCCGTATGCCCCTAACCATGACGAAAAATTCATGATTTGTTACGAATTCTTAATTAGGGTATATAAAGAAAAAGATAAGAGATTACCTTGTGAACTCTTTTGCTTCTAACGTCTTCTATTTCGAAGAATTCTTCAGAAAGTCTGGGTGTTTCTGGCATTACTCCTCTCAATTCTACTATCCTCTCCCTCTCTTTTCTTCTTCTACTTAAAAAAAAACTGATACAGTGAAAACAATGTGTGAAAATTATATGAAAATAGAGGTATTTATAAGTCAAAATCACTGGTAGGTAACATAAATGGCAGCATTCATGTCACCCAATAAACGTGCATATTTCTTACTAAGTAATTAATTACTGTTCATTCCCCTTAACCTGTTTATTATGTTTCTCATTTTGTAGCTACTTTCCAATTTAGCCGTTCACTTCCTCGATTGCCATAACATTCATTTTTCAAGATATCAAGGAATGATGCTTTTTCCTTTTTATCAACAAGTCCAGGCTGTTTTTATAAGATTAGTATCTGGTACTTGTATGGTCGAACAATATTTGATCAGTAATTAATTACTCAGATACTAAGGGTAATCGAAAGCCATTAATAACAATCGATAAAGCCGTTGCTGACGGTATCTTAAATGGATATCCAAAATGTCTACGACAGTACATATTGAAATGATTACTTCTGATATATTCTGACAGAAATAGTTCCTTTGTTCACCAAAGAAAGAGTTTTATGCCCATGAAAAATAAGCGTGGACTATAAGCATGTATAACGTGTAACTCAAGTGCATTATACAATGTAATAAAATGTTGACAAACTAAAATGCATCTTTTAAACTATTGCTGATCAAAAAATTAAACCTCTTTACGGCTTTGCTATACGTATTCCCTTTGACAGGAAGTGAACTTTAGACTTTAGGGCTAGCTATTGTCTTCTGCAGGCCGTGATAGGTACTACTAATTCTATAGCAATATATCATCATCTGATGATCGTTTAAATTTCTTTACATATTCTTCTCATAGACTTGCATTAAGACGATGACAATAATGGTAAATAGGTAATGGTATTGGCTTTATCCCCCTATGTGTGCATCTCTTCGAACTTTGTTGGAATATTGTACGTGTGAGACTCCAAAGTTATCGTACTTGAAGAGAAGACCGAGTCATGTTTCCAACTATAAGGACTGAAATCAAGATATGTGTAGAATGAGTCGGGACTGTTAAGATATTGTGCGATCTAGTTAGATTGCCTATCAGTTAGCTAGTCAATAGGTTATCTCGTCTCTTATCACTATAAATAAGAGAGTTCAATGTAAATGTAACTATCCCAGTAAATTAAGTCTGGAGATCAATCAAATTCACCCTACGGGGTTCTGTCAGTGGATGTAGGCGTTAGTGCCGAACCACTTTAATTATTGTGTTCTTTCATTTCTTTGTTTGCTCTAATCGATGATCCGACTCAATGATACCCATAATTTATTAAACTTCGAAGTTGTTGTCTCTAGGATATACCGAAGCATATGTCCCTAAGGAAAGATAACCTATGACGCTGGTACGTTCGTTCAATTGCAAGGTTGAACTATTTGCTCTAACTCTTATTTTTCGTAACATGGTACAACCATCTCTCTGCACATTTTTCTTTAAAAACCATACTTTGGTAGCTCCACCTCTATAATTTTCACAACCAAAACATAAACAACCATTAGAAACATATAGTCGCTGAGTACTTTTTGGGAGACAAACCAGGTAGGGGTGAGCATGGGCCGGTATGGACCGGTTTTCGCCTCATCCGAATCCAATCCATTGCACTACGGATTTCGAATTTGGCATCCGCATCCAATCCAGATCCAACGGATTTGCATCCAATGGATGCACGGATGGACGGATTGGATGCGGATAATCCAACGGATTTGTTTTTGTTCAAATTTAAGGTAAAGAAAATTAAGATAACACAAATGACTCCTTATAAAACCTACATATCTTATATATGTATACAAATATAAAAATGTCATGTAAAACACTTCAAACAAAACATCTTAAAAATTCCTAATAATCCATAGTTTTTCTAGAACTATATAAATGCCCTTAATTTAACGGATATGGATGTCCAACGGATTTTCAAGGTTGCATCCGGGGCCGATCCATTATCCGTTGGATTTCAAAAGTTCCATCCGCATCCATCCTTGAACACCGCAAAGAACGGTTGATCCTGTTAAATTCCTTCCTCTAAAACCGATTAAAGGTTAAAAGAGCCAAATGCTCACCCCTAAAACCAGGTGGTGTGGAAAGTAAACCTAACACGGCTTTGGAATCTAGCACTCAAAATGTAACTCCCATTCGGTTGCAGTACATGTACACGTTCTTGAACACCGCATTCCGCAAGATAAACTCCCATACATCGTCATGCTAAGAAACCTGTATTTCTAATTACAAATGACTCATCATAAAACCTACATATATCCTATATATATGTATAGGAAGATAAAAATGCCATGTACAACAACCCAAGCAAACACCTTAAGAATTTCTAAATGATCCATAATATTTTCTTGAACTATATAAATACACATAATTTAACGGATATGGGTGTCCAACGGATTTTCAAAGTTGCATCCGTGACCGATCCGTAATCCGTTGGATTTCAAAACTTTGATCTGCATCCAACCCATTAACGAACGGTCCGGGCATCCATCTGCAAATGAAAGGTTAGTCCTGATTAAATCCGCGGATAATGGACCAAATGCTCACGGCCAGGAATCATTTGTCACCAAAACCCCCTCCCAGTCCCTGTCCCAGCTAATCACAGAGTCACACGTCATAATGTTAACATTAATTAAAAAAAAAAAAAAAAAAGATGAGAGAGGATAGGGGGACAGGGGGACAGGGGCTCGAACAGGGACAGTCGATTCGAGCCCAATGCTCACCCCAGTGCTAAAGACGCGTCTTTTCACTATGACCATAATTTTTCGTTTCCCAAACCAAGACAACTTCCAAATTGCAATCTTTTTTCATTCTAGAGTCTCATCATAAAGCCTATATATATCGGTAAACGAAGGTATTGGTTCTCACGTTCTGCTTCTTAGCTTTTGTCTTTCTCTGTTCATAAGACTTTTTTCTCAATTACTAGTTTTTTCCTTTGCAACCTTCAACTGATAGGATATGTCGACTACAAACATGGTAACGTTGAAGAGTTCTGATGGAGAAACTTTTGATGTTAAAGAATCCGTTGCTCTTCAATCTCAAACAATTAAGCATATGATCGAAGATGATTGTGCAGATAACGGAATACCTTTACCCAATGTAACAAGCAAGATTTTGGCCAAAGTTATTGAGTACTGCAAGAAACATGACGATAATGCGAATGAAAAAGAGAAAGATGATGAACTTACGAACTGGGATGCTGAGTTTGTTAAGGTCGATCAAGCTACGTTGTTCGATCTTATTTTGGCTGCAAATTATCTGAATGTTAAGGAGTTGTTGGATTTGACTTGCCAGACAGTTGCTGATATGATCAAAGGAAAGACACCAGAGGACATCCGCAAGACATTCAATATCGAGAATGACTTCACTCCTGAGGAAGAGGAGGAGGTCAGAAGGGAGAACCAGTGGGCTTTTGAATGATTCGAAACCTAAACAAAATTCTAAACAAACCAGATGATGATCATCTAGCTTGGGTTTCTTTTCTTTGTGGTTTTAATTTATGTGGTTTCTTTTTCATGCGTTTATGGTTTAATTTATGTTTTTGAATAGACCAGGCAATTTTTATTAAATCTGAGCAATATGATTTGCTTTCTTAATTATCACTGTTTTAAGTTTAATTGCATGTATCTTGATTTTAGATTAGATATTTTGTTGAATTTAAATTTAGATTTTAGATCATCCTTCACATGAATCCGACTATACCTTAGTGCAAAGGGTTGTTCCTTTTATCAATCAATTTGCGAAGCGTCAGTTTCGGGTGCGAGTAGCATGGTTCTTTCCCTATTTTACATACATAAGCAACTTAATTATTTTAATTATAAATGCAAATTTATTAGGATTTAGACACATGACTTTTGAGTACCAAGCCTTCCGGCCAGTAACCAAAGCCATAGCTAGGTTTATCCATACACACACGCTCTTCTAATTTGTTGAAGCAAGCAAACACATCACACTTCAGAGATCTAAGTACCGGTCGCGCTGGTGAATATCCTGTTTGTGGTGATCTCTTCTTATTACGTAGAACTTACACTAGGTACGTATTTCACAAGTGGCTCCTTACGCGATGACAGGCATCTCCTGATTCTTAAACGTAAAGCTCCTTAGGGAGTCTTGGGGTAAGCAAAACTTCCAGTGGTGTAGCTTTAACCATATTGGCGAAACCAACAGCTTCAGTCATATCAACAGGTGCATTTGATGGTGGTTTGAACTCGAATCCATGAACCAAACGAGCAATTATCATGTCCACCATTTGAAGACCCAGAGAAGTTCCAGGGCAAGCTCTTCTACCGGATCCTAAAGGTGCGAATTCAAAATGTTGACCACTAAAATTCATCTCTTTGAAGGGACTAGTAAGAAATCTCTCAGGGCGGAATTCTAAGGGATCCGACCAGACTCGTGGGTCCCGTTGAATCTTCCAAGCATTCACGATTAATAGGGTTCCTGCTGGAACGTTGTACCCGGCAACAGTGCAATCCTCAGTGGATTCAAATAGACGCATAGACACTGAGTATAGACGCATCACTTCCTTAACCATAGCTCGGATGTATGTGAGATCCTTGATATCGGATTCTTCCACTAGTCTTTCTTTTCCAACATGGTTGTCCAACTCATCTTGAGCCTTCTTCAGTACCTGCGGATTATTTACTAGACAACCAACGGCCCACAGCACAGCAAACATTGTCCAAACACCACCACCCTGCAGTAGACCCTGCAAGAATAACAAAGAAAAACCCACGAAGCCATGATCCATCATCTATCTGATGATCAATAATAGGAGGTGCTTAAAAAAAAAAAAAAAATCGAATGTGCTTCCACACCTAAAACACAATATAAAACTGATCGACATACCAGACATGTAGCTTTGTTGACGGTATCTGCGTCAGAATAACCCTGTAGCTTTGAGTTTTTCTCCACAGCTGACAACATCAGATCCATCCAATCCTTTTGGTCATCGCGTGATCTCTTCATTTTGTGTTCTTCCAACCATCCACTTAGGATACGGTCCAGATCCTTTCCAACACTCTTCATCTCTTGTTCCTGGCCGTCCAAATCAAACGATCGAAGAAACGGTATCATGTCCCCCAGCGTAATAAGACCCATTGCTTTAACAAAGCCTCTCAATCCCTTTTGACACTTTTCTGCTTCTCCATCGATAGCATCACCAAAGCATCTCTTCCCTGCAATCATCTTAGAAGACATATTAAGTGTTAGATCCCCAATCCATTGCCTCATCTCAACCAAAACTGGAGCTCGTTGAGCTCCTTTGGTTCCGTGACCACCCCAGTTTGCGTCATATAGTTCTTTAATGGATGTAGAAATTTCAGATTCCCATACTTTTCTTACAACCGCGAGCCTATTATTGGAAAGAAGTTCAGTTTTCATTATTCTACGAATTTCGGTCCAATACTGTCCATCAGAATTGAAACTTAACATCGCATCATCGTAACCGATATATTTCCCTATTGTTTGATGTGGTCGAGAAATGAAGATCTTGTCGTTGGTGGTAAAACATTCTTTTGCTCCCTCCCAACTGCTCACTACCAGTGCACGGTGTACACCAATTCGAACAGTGAATACTGGTCCATATTTGTCAGCCATGGCTCCCAAAGCTATGTGGTGTGGGTTCGATCTGTCTATTAGATGTAGATGACCAATGAATGGCAAAGATCCAGCTGGTTCTGGTGCCTGATTTTTCACCTTAAGAGAAGATTTTGTATATGGTCTCCATACTAACAAATAGTAAAGAGCGAACGCAAAGAGACTAATAACCATATTAGTTGCCGAAAACTGGTAACTGAAAAGAGTATCAAAAGAATCCATGGTTTGGGGTGTAGGGTTTTAACAGGAGTTTGAGAATTGTGTGAACTAGGCAAAGAGACCCATCCTCTATATATAGGCTTTTGTGAGATTAATTACCTCTCTTTTTTTTTTCTTTTTTTTTTTGTATAATAGTAAAAGAAAACGACGCAACTAATCTCACAAAATAATTGATCATTTTCCTATCTGCACTATCTATTCTTGATCATTTTCCTAGACATTTTTATTTTTTGAAACAGTTTTCCTAGACATGACTAATGCTTAATTTTATTATTCGTTTTTTTTATTTGCTTTTAAGTTGGTTTTTCTTTCTTTTTTTCTTGATGGCCAACTGCTTGTGGAGCTTTCTCTCTATTTCTTACGTTTTTTGGTTCAAAATTCATGATGATCGGGGGTGGTGGGATGGTTGGATGCATGATATCACTGACTAATCTCTACCCTAAAGTAGTTTAATTTGTTTGTAGGTCCTAATCGATTGGTCAGTGGGAGCAAGGAATAATGAGTTCGGGCTTGCTTAGAATCATGTTGATAATACAAATTGTTACTGACATCACCACTAGGAAAAATCGGTCGTGTAAACCAAAACTCGGAAATTCAGATTTGGAACTCACTAAAACTCGGCAAACATGAAGTTAAAACTCGCCAAACAAGTGGTACTATTCTCTCCTTAAAGGCGTAGACCCCACCTTTATATATGGAAAAAAAAGTTAGAGCCCCTCTTATTATCTGAATCTTTTGACTTTTTTTTTTTTTTTTTTGTTATAGAAAGGTTATATTTTATTAATCACGTAATATAATACAATAAGTTTACAATGTCATCTTTATCAAAAAATTTAGACAGTATACTTGATTTATTGATTTTTTTCTCCAAGATGCAAAGATATATGATGAACACTCTTGAATTTTGCTTACATGGCTAAAGCATCCGCTACCGAATTGTGTTTTCTACTTATGTATCTTACCTTATCTTGTGGAAGTGTATCCAGAATCACTTCAATTTCTTTAATTGTGTTTTCTTCTTCCTAAGGTATGTCCTTATAATTCTTATTGATGAAGTCTGCAATACCTTTGCAATATGTGACAATTGACACACCAGATAAAATATTATCTTTTAAACAAGAAGTAGCTTTTAACTTTTGTTTTTTAATGAATAGTTGTCATAGCTTTATCGGAACCCGCTTCTATATGCATGAATTCCTCCTGATCAACATAAAATGGAATAAACGTGAACCCCATTGGTAATTAGATAAAACTCCATTTCTAGGTAAGGGAATCCACGAAGACGTAATTGAGTATGTAGAATCTAAAAACTAGTCTGCTCTATCCGCATTGTCGGATTCAAATTCCTTTCTTTCAAATACCACCGAACATCTATGCTTCCAAATAAACCGGAGAATGATAGCAATTTTATCTTTTATTTCAGAAGTAGAAGAATTGGACCCAATCACTTATAGAATTTGTGGAAGAAGAATTGGAAATATGGCTTAAAGATAAACCAAACCAAATGGCTCTTGCAAAGGAGCATAGTCTGAAAAGATGATGTTCATTTTCTTGTATTTGAAAGTTATACATCTGACAGTCTTAGTGCCCGGGAAGTTCTGAATTCATTGGTAAGACACTAAAGCCCTATCAATTTTTTCGCATATTTTTTGCTTCTCCCTTTTTGTTGTTCGACCACGTGAAGGGTGCTCTTTCATATCCCACATCTTGAATTCCCATAGTGTCTAATATTTGAACAATAAATAATTCGCCGCTTCAAATCGCTTTGTTTCCCCTTGTTTTTCTTGTGAATCAAAAATAACATTTAGATCCCCTTATTTTTCGATCATATGAACAAACAGAAAAATCAAAATTCCTGGAAATAAGGAATCTTTTACACCAGTCGAGAAATTATACACCAAATGACCAAACAATCTATTAGCCTCTTAGTGCTCTTTCTTTTTCAGCAGGATCTCTCGGCTTTTTCAGAAAATGGAGAAGAAATATTGAAGAATTCTAAGTATAGTAGTGGTAGGTCCGACTTTATTTAAACGATGTGTCACTGACAGTTAATAGATTGATTTAATACGGAATTCTATATCAATTTATATAAATAGAAAGTGAATTGGTTAGTTGGATTCTTAGCGAAGTATATAAACAAACTAGGTTCATAGAGTGGATTCTTAGCCAAGTACAAACAAGATTAGTTTGTATCAATTGAAAATGATTTGATTAGTGGATTCTTAGCGAAGTACAAACAGGATTAGTTTATAGTCTCGTTTGGGATTGTTTTTTTTCCTACAAAAGCACTTAGTAACCGATAATGCTGGGGTACCGGGAGGTAATCCCGTGAGAGAGACCGAGTGAAAGAGAAAAAAAATAGGTGGACCCCACCCCCTGCAATTCTCCAGCAGGGCTATGAGACACGGGATTTTTCCCGGTTCTCAGCCCCGATCAGTGTAGCATCATCCTTTTGTAACCAACTTGTAACAAGCTTTTTAGGAAAATAGCGTTTGTTAAACGTTTTTCAAAGCGTTTTTCTCCAAAAGCACTTCTATTTTAGGCCAATTTTTAAAAGCTGCTCAGGAATAGCTTTCAAAAGCTATTAAAAGCAAAAGTTGTGGACCCACTCAATTTTAATTAATTGATTCTCCATTTTAACCTTGTTATTATATTAAAAAGGCAAATCTACCCTAGAATATTTATTTATATATAATTATTTCACTAATCAAATTTTATTAATTTTTGTTATAAAATAATAATTACAACAACAATAATAATAATAATAGTATTTAAAATTAAATTAAAAATTAACATAAAATTATGCTATTAAAGAATTAAATATTATAAGATTCTAATTAAATGATTAACATATGAATATGAATAAGAATTATTATTATTTTTTATCTTTATTTAAATAATATTCAAAATATTTTATTATTAATAGATACTCTCACCGTCCCACTATTAAGTGACCTAGTTTATAATTAAATTTTGTTATACACTAGGTCATTTAATAGTGGGACGGAGGGAATATAATTTAAAACGAATTCTTAAATCATGTCTATTTTCGTCATTAGCCACATCATAATCACTTCAACATGATAATTTAACAAACAGAGAATTTACATTTTGTTGGTTCCACGTCACTTTACATATTATAGTTTAACAAACGTGTGACTATTTTATTTTTAAAGTACAACACATCACAATAAAAAAAACACTTTTATAAAACTCACCCCAATACCAAAATAGTCTTATATCAATTGAAAATGAATTGATTAGTGGATTCTTAGCGAAGTACAAACAAGATTAGTTTATATCAATTGAAAATGAATTGATTAGTGGATTCTTAGCGATGTACAAACAAACTAGGCGCATAGAGTGTAATACTGTGATCCATCTTTCATTATTCAACAAATAATTGTTGGAATCTTAGATAGGTACAGGCAGACCATGAAACACGCTTACTGTTGTCTTTTCTTTATCATTTTATATAAACAAGTTGTGGAATTTTGTAATCAAATTCATTACTGGGCAGTTATGATTCGATCGACATGATAAAATCTTATCTTTCATCATTCCAATTTGGAATAAACAAATATATCAGGCTTTTGATAATTTCTTTCATGCTGATCCATTGCTAGTGGCTCTTTCTCTGTATTTTTTCCGTTTGCCATTCCACAAAAAGAAAAAAAGCATGACGATCGTGGGTGATGGGATCCTAGGATGCGCACATAGTGCTTGTTCTCATCATCTTGCGTTGCAATAATGTCACTGGTCACTGTCTAACCTTACGTGTCTTCCAATAATGTATAATCTCGTGAACATATATGGGGAATGCACGGTGATCACGGATGGTTCTATCTAGTCAATAAGTTGAGTTGGGTTGTTGTTTAGCAAAAGAAGAAAAAAAGACAAGAAGACATTAAAATATAAAAGTAACAAAGTAAGTTGAGATATTTGATTAGACGAAAACAACACCCAACCGTTAATCTAGAATGTTGTCGACGTATCTTATCGTTCATGGGCACTTGCACCTCGAAAACGGAATGCAAGATGGATCCACGGCTAAGCAGTTATTGGTGTAGCGAGAAGAGTTTTCTATGGTTGAGATTTAGATCAAAAAATTTAATAAAAGTTGAAATTTTAGATAGGGCAAAAATAGTTAGAGCCAAGTACTATTCTCTCCTTATCTGAATTTTCAATTATGCAAGAGAAGAGGAAAATCTTGATATCCGGATGTACGGCCAAGCACTATGGTGCTTTCCCTTCCCTATCCCTCTCATATGTAGGGAAAAATCCGAATTGCCAGCCACTATGGTCTTCCATATCCCTCCCTTTCCTTACAAGGTGGATCACATCTGATCCGGGTAGTAAGGAACCTAGTTAGTAATTCTTCGAAACATTCCCGAATGATTCGCGAACGTATCCGAACTGACCGAATCCGAATGATACATCCGAACTATTTGAACTCAGAACCTAGTTCTCGGGTTATATGGACCTCACGAATGATTCGCGAACGTATCCGAACTGACCGTATCCGAATGATATTTTCGAACTAGAACTCCCATAGGTAACTCTCTCACCAGAGTTCTATTGATTGGTTTTTGTTTGATTTTGTATATACTTTATATTTAAATACAATTATTCAATTAATTTTTTCTATTGTTAGTTGTTTAACTAGTGTTTTATGTGTTGATTTTTGTTTAAAAGTCTATAAGTTTTATAATACATTTACGCGATTAAATTGTTTACTTCTTGTTAAATAATCACACTAAAATGTTTTTTTCCATCTTAAAAATCATATACAAATCAAATTAGTCTCGTAATAAGGTCATAATACTTATCAATTTATCATATATGTTAGCCGAATTTTAAGTGACGAACTCACATTTATAAAACAAATATGCACGTACGTTTGTCGTTCCGAACTACTGTCCGAACAACGAACCGTTGACCGGATTTTTGACCGAATCCGATCTATCTGAATCCGTATAATTCCCGTACGTATATCGTCCCGAAATACTACCCGTACCCTGAATTGCTAACTAGGGTAGGGAAGGGAAATCACACGGAACTGAGTTTCTGTGTAAAAAACTACATTAAGGAAATTGAGTTTCCGTGTGATTTTACACGGATACAAACTTTATTTTTACTCTTGGTTTTCACTTTTAACACTTTTATATCAACTAAAATTCTTTATTTCCAATTATATCTCCATTTTTTTCTCTTCAACTTTTTTTTCACCCATAGTAAATATTTATCTAAACCCGTAGAAATAAAATTTGGAAAAGAAAAAAAACGGAAACTGAGTATCCGTTTGGCACTATTCACACGGAAACTCGGATTCCGTATCATGTAGAGAATGAATAAAAGTGCACCATAGTGAGGCTGCCTTGCGTGTGATTTTCCTTCCCTATAAATGAGGGATAGGGATAGAATGCCCTGCACCATACTTCTTGGCCTAAGGAATCTTCCTACCACTTCAGAAATTTTACAATTAACTCTTTATTAGGACGGTGTATATTGCGTAGTTTGTCAATTTTATACCCACTGTGAACATGATAAAATGACAAATATAGCTAAATAAATGGTATATTTACAATTACCAGGTGCAATATCGACTGTACCGAATGATAGAGTGTTGATCCCTCAGCTAAGGACCAAACCGCAGTTTCCCCTTCTTTTGATTTCCGGAAAACAAAATCATGAATCACTTATATCATCAATGGTTAGTTTATATCAATTATATAAACACTGTATTGATTAGTATACACAGACCATGAAACATGCTTACCTCATTTTGTAATCAAATTCATTAGTGGGCAGTTGAGATTCGATCAAGACGATAAAATCTTATCTTTTATCATTCCAATTCGTGATAAACAAACATATCAATATACTGACAACTGAATCATATTCTCGTCTTATATGCCTCTGGCGCTCAACTTTTTGGTGCCATTGGCTTTTCGAAATCAGAGAGTAGGTACACGGGCATCCCGAAACATATGTCCACAATGATTGCATCCCCATTCCGTATTAGTGCAATATTGAAGTCTTTGCTCAACTATATATCACGTGTATCCGGTATCACGACTATGCATTATGGATTTTGAACCACCTTAAAATTATCTCTGTGTGTTTTAGGAATCTTTTTGTTTGCCATCATGCTTGTTGCTTCAGTTTTGTAGCTTCAGTTTTTTTCTTTATGAGTGATATCCCTTCCTGATCGGAAATTCGTAACTTGTATCTACCTGTCGTTGGTTTCTGATCCCTTTAATAAAACCCTTATTTACCGATCAAAAAATAAAATAAAAAATATATATATAAAATCTTCTTTGCACCTGTTATTGGAATTCAAGACTGATCAAAATTGAATTCATGACTGCAAACAACACATACATTCAGATTTTCAAAATATACATCCAATGATCAACATGTTGGGGGAGACTTACGAAATCCGAGCCGCTATGCGCAATACGAAACCTACACGAGCAATGAAACACAATGCGGAAATACACAAACTATGACGATATAGAAGAAATCACACAACACCGACGATTACGTGGAAAAACCCCTCCAAGGTGAAGGGTAAAAAACCACGGGCAAATCTTCCACTGTAATAATAATGGGTTACACACAATTCTCCCAAATTTGGGGATAACAACAACCTCAAGGTGCCTATAGCACTTGGATATCAATTTGCCTAATTACACTCACCCCTAAGGATGGATCAACAATTCATTCATATATAATATGAGATTCACTATCAATTTAAGAATTAGAAGTGATTTGAGATACTTACTACTAGGGTTTGACAAACCCTAGAATTTTCCCCCTTTGAAGAGATGTGGAAATTGATCAATCAATTCTCCACCACAACAACCAAAAGATCCTTCAACAAGAACCCTTTCTTCTCCTCTTCAAGATGCTTCAATCTCACCAAAAATTGGTGGTTTAATCTCTCTACCTCACTCACTCTCTTTTCTTCTTCCTCTCTTTCTCTTTCTTCTTCAAAACAAGAAGAACAACCCGTAACTCACAAAATGAGTCTCCTGGATGTTTTGTAAACATAAAGGACTCCTGCTAGATAACTCCCCATGTTGGTTAAGGGGCGGCCAGACTGTTGGGCCACATAAGGCGTGACATCCCAACAATCTCCCCCTCACGACTTATGGTAAGGTACCCGTCACCACCAACCCTGCCCTGCTGCAGAAATACACATGCTTGTATTTTGGTAGCGACTTTGTCATCATATCAGAACCGTTGTCATCTATATGGATCTTCTCAATATACAAGACCTTCTCCTCGAGAACTTCTTGTATCCACTGATACCTAATATTGATGTGCTTGGACCTCGAGTGAAAACTCGAATTCTTGCTGAGATGGATGGCACTCTGGCTGTCACAGTAAACGATGAACCTCTGTTGCTTCACACCGAGTTCTCTAACAAACCTCTTCATCCATATCATCTCCTTGCAACTCTCTGTAGCTGCAATGTACTCTGCCTCTGTAGTAGACAATGCCACACATTTTTGTAACTTGGATTTCCAAGACACGGCTCCCCCTGCATAGGTAAATAAGTAACCCGATGTAGACTTGAGACTGTCTTGAGCACCTGCCAAATCTGAATCTGTGTAACCAACTAACTCTGGCTTGTCACCTCCATAGCACAAACACATATTAGAAGTACCCCTCAAATACCGTAGTATCCATTTCACTGCTTCCCAATGCTCCATAGCAGGATTTGATAGAAATCTGCTTACCACTCCAACTGCATGAGCTATATCCGGCCTTGTACACACCATTGCATACATCAAACTACCAATTACGAACGCATAAGGAATTTTCTCCATCTTCCGTTTCTCAACATCATTCACAGGACATTGATCACGAGTTAACTTAAAATGGTTTGCAAGTGGACAACTTACCGGCTCAGCCTTGTCCATGTTGAATCTTTGCAACACCTTCTCAATGTAGCTTTCTTGTGATAACCACAGCTTCCTCGCTTTCCTATCACGAGTGATCTCCATGCCAAGAATACGCTTTGCTGCACCCAAGTCTTTCATAGCAAAAGACTTGCTCAGATCTGACTTCAACTTGTCAATCTTTTTCTTATCTTTGCCAACAATAAGCATGTCATCAACATATAGCAAAAGAGTAAGAAAATCACCATCAGCAAATTTTTGAATGAATACACAATGATCTGAAGCCGTCCTCTTGTACCCATGTTCCTTCATGAACGATTCAAACTTCTTGTACCATCTTCTTGGAGCTTGCTTCAAACCATAAAGACTCTTCTTTAGCTTGCACACCATGTGCTCTTTGCCTTTGACTTCAAAACCCTCGGGTTGTGCCATATACACATCTTCCTCCAACTCACCGTGAAGAAATGCTATCTTGACATCTAGTTGTTCTATCTCAAGATCCAAACTAGCGGCTATTGCCAAGACAACCCGAATAGAAGAAAATCTCACCACCGGTGAGAAAATCTCGTCAAATTCAACACCCTTTCTCTGCTCATAACCCTTCACAACTAAGCGTGCTTTGTACCTTGGTTGTGAGTTACCATCTTCATCTTGATTCTGTACACCCACTTGTTCTTCAGAATTTTTTGGTTCTCAGGCTTGTCAACCAAATCAAAAGTGTCATTCTCATCTAAAGAGCCAACCTCTTCTTTCATGGATTTCAACCACTTCTGACTTTCAGGAACACTAAGAGCTTCTTCATAAGACTCTGGTTCACCTGCATCTGTGATCATCACATACTCATGTGGTGGATACTTTGTTGAAGGTAATCTGGTCCTGCTGGATCTTCTCAACTCAGCTTCTGGTTGTTGTTGTTGCTGCACTTCTTGCTCAACATCACCCACTGGAACATATTCATGAGCTTCATCTTCATTGCCATTACCATCAACATCATCATCATGTTGTTCAAGAGTAGGAACAACTGGATTTGGATCCAAGGTCATATCATCTTGAAGCTTTGGCATCTCAATCTTCTCAAAGTCTTCAATTGTCTGGTCTTCAAGGAATACTGCATCCCTACTTCTGATAACCTTCTTCTCAACTGGATCCCAAAATCTGTAACCAAACTTCTCTGTTCCATAGCCTAGGAACACACACTGCTTTGCTTTGTCGTCAAGCTTTGATCTCTGATCTTTTGGGATATGAACAAATGACCTGCAACCAAACACTTTCAAGTGATCATAAGTAGGCTCTTTGTCTCTCCATACCTTTTCTGCTACTTCTCCATCTAGCGGTCTTGAAGGAGATCGATTGATCAAATACACAGCAGTATTCATTGCTTCACCCCGAAATGCTTATGCAACTTGGAATGAGATAACATGCACCTTATTCTCTCAAGAATAGTGCGGTTCATCCTCTCTGCAACACCATTATGTTGTGGAGTCTTCGGTACTGATTGTTCATGACGTATACCCATGCTCTTGCAATACACTTCAAGTGTCCCAATGTACTCTCCCCCGTTGTCAGAACGAAGGCACTTCAAGGTTCTACCTGTTTCTCTTTCCACCATGCTATGAAACATCTTGAACACAGGAACAACATCATCTTTGGTCTTGATTGCATATGACCAAACCTTCCTTGAAGCATCATCTATGAAAGTAACAAAATAAACAGCACCACCAAGTGTTTTGACCCTTAAAGGTCCACATACATCGAAATGAACAAGATCAATAATACCGAATTGCGCTTGGGTAAAGCTTTATGAAAAGAGACTCTAGTTTGTTTACCAACTAAACAATGAGTACACTTACCCAATTGCATACCTTTGGCATTTGGCAAAACTTGTCTTTTGGTGAGGATTTGAATTCCCTTCTCACTAAGATGACCAAGTCTTCTATGCCACAACTCGGAGATTGAATCTTTGTCAACAACATTCAACTCACCTTTCAACACCTTCACTTGTGTCTTGTACAATGTGCCACACTTCTTGCCTCTTGCAATAACCATGGAGCCCTTGCTTAGCTTCCATTTTCCATCATCCAAGTGATTGTTGTACCCTTCATCATCTAACACTCCTGGTGACATTAGATTCAAACGAAGATCTGGTACATGTCGCACATTTCGAGAACCAACGTCACACCCAACACTGGTCTCAACCTTCACATCACCCATTCCTACAATTTTCGCAACACCACTGTTGCCCATTCTGACTGACCCAAAGTCACCAGCCTTGTAGGAGGTAAATACATCTTCATGAGGAGTAGCATGATAAGATGCACCTGAATCAACTATCCATTCTCAATCGAAACCTGCAAAACTAACACAAACATCATTATAATCTGAGAATACAATGATATCATCATTTGTCACAGATAGCTTTGCAACACCATTGTCTTGGTTATCATTTCCTTTCCCCTTCTTGTGTTCTTGCTTGGCTTCTGCTGCATTCATTTGAATAATGACCTCTCGTATGACGGTTCCAACATTCAACTTCCTTTAGGGACTTTGATTTACCCCTTGACTTGCTACGGCCAACTTGTCTTCTGTCTTTTCTTCTACCCCGATTTTCTGTCACAAGAGCTTCTGAATGAGATGAGTCTAATGACCTTCTTCTAACTTCTTCACTCAAAAACTGCTAGTTGCAACAGTCATGTTCAACTTCTTGTCAGGAGCAGAATAACCGAGACAATTCCTCAATGGCTCCCAACTGTCTGGTAAAGTATTTAGCAACAAATAAGCTTGAACCTCTTCAGAATTTTGAGGTCCATAGATGTAAGCTGATTCATGATACCCTTCATTTCATTTAAATGTTGCGCCATTGAACTCCCTTCCTTGTAACACAGCTTTCCAAGCTTTTTGAATAGAAGAGCTTTTTCACAAGGAGACTCACTGCTGATCATATATCTCCTCTAACTTGGTCCACAAAGGATATGCTAGTGTCTCACTAGCCACATGATGAAAAATGCTATCATCAATCCACTGACGAATATAACCAACTGCTTTTCGATTAGTAACCTTCCAATCTTCTGCACTTGTCGCCTCGGCCTTACTCCCTTGCTCTCTATTGGACCATAGAGATCTTTACAATATAACCAGTCTTCCATCTTCGCCTTCCATATGACAAAGTTCTCACCGGTCAAATTTACCATTCTATTACTAGTGCTAGCTTCCGCCATTGCACAGGATTAGCTCAACCCAAAAGCTCTGATACCACTTGTTGGGGGAGACTTACGAAATCCGAGCCGCTATGCGCAATACGAAACCTACACGAGCAATGAAACACAATGCGGAAATACACAAACTATGACGATATAGAAGCAATCACACAACACCGACAATTACGTGGAAA
Source organism: Papaver bracteatum (assembly GCA_023529315.1). Taxonomy (NCBI): domain Eukaryota; kingdom Viridiplantae; phylum Streptophyta; class Magnoliopsida; order Ranunculales; family Papaveraceae; genus Papaver; species Papaver bracteatum. Next base: position 99,903 of record JAJJWX010003771.1, on the reverse strand, counting down.
AACCCCTCCAAGGTGAAGGGTAAAAAACCACGGGCAAATCTTCCACTATAATAATAATGGGTTACACACAATTCTCCCAAATTTGGGGATAACAACAACCTCAAGGTGCCTATAGCACTTGGATATCAATTTGCCTAATTACACTCACCCCTAAGGATGGATCAACAATTCATTCATATATAATATGAGATTCACTATCAATTTAAGAATTAGAAGTGATTTGAGATACTTACTACTAGGGTTTGACAAACCTTAGAATTTTCCCCCTTTGAAGAGATGTGGAAATTGATCAATCAATTCTCCACCACAACAACCAAAAGATCCTTCAACAAGAACCCTTTCTTCTCCTCTTCAAGATGCTTCAATCTCACCAAAAATTGGTGGTTTAATCTCTCTACCTCACTCACTCTCTTTTCTTCTTCCTCTCTTTCTCTTTCTTCTTCAAAACAAGAAGAACAACCCGTAACTCACAAAATGAGTCTCCTGGATGTTTTGTAAACATAAAGGACTCCTGCTAGATAACTCTCCATGTTGGTTAAGGGGCGGCCAGACTGTTGGGCCACATAAGGCGTGACATCCCAACACAACACAGTCGTTGAAGTATGTTTCATTAACCGGTAAGCATAACTACATACAAACAAGAACAACGACAACAGCAGAACCAAATCATATCATTCCCAGCACTCCCCCTGCAATCATCTAGCTTGAGCATAGAACCTCTTTACGTGAGATCTTCATTCTACAAACAGATATGGACACTTTATAGCTGCGCAAAATAACACTACACAGTAAGAGCGAAACAGAAAGAATTATGTGAAGATAAAGGCTCTTTGATTCAAGCAAACATGACAAACAGTACAAATACGCGCCACCATTTAACAATAGTAAATCAAATACAGGACATAAGCATACATTTCCTTATCAGAGAGAGATATCGAGATAATAGAAACCCAACAAAATTACTAGTAAACAGACAATTACATCTTTTATCACTTCGTAGTCATTCTGGAAATGCCTCAATGATGGAAGGAAATGCTGGAATTGGAATTATATTGAAGCGAGGGAAACCTGCGTTGTTCAGTAACGTCTTCCATTCGACTTCAGTTCTTTCTTTCCCACCCGAAGTATGTGCTATCATCACTAGATCAAATGCAAATCCTGTGTTATCGAATGAACCATCTCCCTCTGGTCGAAGTACACAATCAACAATAATTACTTTCCCATTCTTTTTCTTTGATATTGCTTTATGACAATTTTTCAAGATCTTTACACAGTCTTCGTCACCCCAGTCGTGCAATATCCACTACATCAGACACACCACATAAATTTGATTTTATATTAATTCTTAGTAAATTAAAAACGGCCATATTTGGCATCTAACTGCAAAATCAGCTACAAAATTATGGTTTCGTTAGAAAATAAATGAAAAGGGCTAACCTTCATGATGACAGCATCAGCCTCCGCAATATGAACAAACATATCACCGCCAACATGCTCAACTTCTTGTTGTTCAGGTGCTGTAGCAACTACATGAGGTAGATCAAAGTTAATACCCCTAATATGTGGATTTGCCTTAACAATCTCGGTGATCATTTTACCAGTCCCACCACCAACATCAACCAGTGATTCGATCCCATTGAATCCATCTTTGTACTTGACCAACACCGCGTTGATTACTATCTCAGCTGTACATCTCATTGCATCGTTAAAGAGGTGATTAAATTGTGGATTAGCTAAGGCACAATCCCAAATCTCAACTCCATGAGCCTTCTCAAAAGGAAGACCACCTTCCTTAACACATTTTCCCATATATTGCCATGGTTTAAGTAGCCATGGATCAAGTTGCGCTAAAAGAAGCGGTGATAAATTAAATTGAGAATCTCTCAATAACCATTTCGATGATGGAGTCAAATCATAGTAAATTTGATTGCTTTTTTCATCAATATGTAAAGAAAATATGCGCTTACGAACCAATAATCTCATTACACGGGTAAGATAGTCGATATTCGGAGATGATGTGGTTGTTGGAAAGTTGTTAATGATCTCTGATACTGTGATGGGACGACCATGAGAGTTTATGATATCGGGTATACCAAGTTCAACTGCACACTTCAATGCCATTGAATCGACAAATGCATATATGTGCTCCCACATTTCTATTTGCCCTTTCAATCTTTTTTCTTCTTCATGAGTATGATCCATCTCTATGTTGGCTAATTGGTCAGAGAGCTCTGAATTCCTAAGATAATGTCACTCTAGCTCTCTTGGAAATTACTGAACTAATGGACACCACAAACACATATTGTTCTGAGGTAATGCTAGGAGAAATTCCTTTACAGATGAAACTCCGACTTGGAAACAGTATTTTGTATTATTGTTTACACAGGTGTCACAGCCAACTACCCGTGTCTTATTGTTTTTAAAGTTCACACATAATTAATTAACAAAAATGCTATGTGCAACGTGGAAAAAGGCACCGCAAATGCACCGAGTGAGACATTAAAATGGGGCCCCCTATAAATCTCTGGGTGGTGGGTCCCAGGACATTGTGAGAGCACGGTGGATTCACGGTGTAAAAACACGGTGACTGTAGAATTGCTGATTAATTGAAGGAAAAAAAGATACAACAATGCTTAATCCACCGGGATGATACACCGGTGGATTACACCGGGTCAAACAAAAAATATGGGTCCCACTATAAAAATTAAAGCCGGCCCCTCCCATGGCTGTGAGACACGGTGATTCTCACGGTGCCCAGCCACGGTGACTGTAGCATTACCCAGAAAGATAGCGATTAAGAGCAGATTAAAGAGAACCAAACAAAAGGTCTTAAAGTTGACACATAATGATTATCTACAGTGCCAGCCAGGCCAGGCTTCCTCGCCCGTAAAAGAAAATAAAAGAAAATAATAATAAAGCAAGTTGAGATAAAAGATTATTGTTTATTTATGGGCGCTTGGATCTTGAAAATGATGGAATGCTAGCTGAATACACAACCAAAATGATTTAGGGGCCAACAATAAAACAAAATAGGGTCACCCAAATATAAAACGAAGCCACCCCTTATCTTGCGTAATTCGTAATGGCCAAACTGACCTCAAATAATCGGGCGAACAAAAAAATACAAAACTTCCGAATTGTCAGGCTAACCCTCTCTGCTGCCTGTGGAACCACCCAGAGCCATGGCGGGGCTGGTTTTGAACTACTAAAATTCGGAGGATAAGTCATCGTCTTTATCTACCGAATATAAGATGGCCTAAAATTCCGAATCCAGGAAAAATGAAGATTTTCTTGGTTTTGAACTTCAAATAATCGGGCGAACAAAAAAATACAAAACCTCCGAATTGTCTGCCTAACCCTCTCTGCTGCCTGTGGAACCACCCAAAGCCATGGCGGGGCTGGTTTTGAACTACTAAAATTCGGAGGATAAGTCATCGTCTTTATATACCGAATATAAGATGGCCTAAAATTTCAAATCCAGGAAAAATGAAGATTTTCTTGGTTTTGAACTTCAAATAATCGGGCGAACAAAAAACTACAAAACCTCCGAATGGCTCATTATTCCAAAGATACAAAAAAAAAAAAGATTTTCTACAATGGCTCATCATTCCAAAGCTACAAAAAAACTAACCATTCATAATCCATCAAACAAACCATCCACATACCATAACGTGTTTTAAGAAGTTCAAATCCGATCCTAACCTTAAAAACACTACCAAATTAAGAAGCATTCCATAAATACTATAAAACGGAAGATTGTCATTCATTGTTTCTTTGATTTTACTTTACGACCGAGACTACCTCCAAGTACACCACGACCATGAGTTTGAGGTCCTTCAGCTTCAACACCTTCCGTTCGACCGCTCGTATAAGCTCGAGTTCTTTTACCCGACTTTGATACTGCCATCTTATCCGTCTTCCTCTTCGTGGATTTCTCCCCAAATTCTGCTACATATTCTTCATTGTCTATATTGTCAATTAGGTTTCTAGCCTTTTGTATCTTCTACTCTGGCACGGGATCTCCCTTATTAATGCAAGCAGTTAACATTTTAGAAACATAACTGAACCTATTCACCTATTTTTAAACATAATGACATACCATCAAACGGTTATTACATAAGAGTTTTATGAATAATATCAAGAAAGTTAGAAGTATAAGCACCAGTCTATCGTAACCACTTGGTTTGTCTTTGATGATACAATTATAACTAGACCCCGCCGAAGTAGACTTGGATTTAACTTCACGGATAACCAAAGGATGTGATACACTCCTATACCAAATCATATAGCCTGGAGAATTTTCATCACCTCGGGGGGCTGGTCTTCCAATGTTAATAATGAACTCAGTCCTCTTATCCCAGTTATCAAGAACAGTAGGTGGGCCTTTGTGAACGATCATCATTTTGTCACCACTAGAAGAGCACAACCCCGTCTTCAATTTGTAGTAATCCCTCATTTACTCCATTGGTTGATGTTGTATATACCCATGTTGTCGCATCACCCTAGAGGGGTTGTACGTCACATAACATGTGGGGTGCCACAACGGTCCAAAATAAAGGGACAAGTCCGACCGAACATTTATATGCCCACAGCACGATCTTCCTTATATGGATTAAAGCATACGTCTGAGGCCTTCAATTGGTCCATAACCTCCCTCATGCGGATCAACTGCTGCTCTTTTGTCCTAGAACGGTTATCTTCGAAGATATACTTTTTTCCTCTAGCAGTACCTTTGCGCCACTCTTGGTCTTCTCCGGCCAACTTCAGGATAGGGAGGTGGTCATAGATCCAGGCCTATATGGATAACAAATAGAGTTCAGTAGACCATATTTTATTTTCTACATATTCGGTGGTATTTGACAAACTATAATACCCGATTCTATAAATTCGGAAGCAAACCTAAGTTACTGGTTCCCGAATACTCAACCTTCGGAGGAAACATATGTGAATCTACTACCGAATATACATCATTTGGAGTTCAGTAACCATTGGTTTTTTGCCTATATATTCGGTACTAATTTTCCAACATCAAGTTCCGATTATATATCTTCGGGAGTAAAACTAATTGGCCTATGTCCGAATACAATACATTCGGACGTAAAATGGGATCATGTACTAACGAATATCCATCATTTGGAGTTCAGTAAACTATAGTATTTTGGCCTATATATTCGGTACTAATAAGGAAAGAGTAAATTCCGATTAAACAAAAGCGGAAGTAAAACTATGTAATTTGTTTTCGAATACACCACATTCGGGGGTTAAGAAAATATGTATCCTACCGAATATGCATCATTTGGATTTCAGAATAGGCATCGTATGTATTGTCTACCGAATAACTATAGATTGACTAATAGAGTTCAAAAATAACCTTCAATAGAGCGATATTCCCGGCAACTTGGCTAGCTCCTCGCCTCGACGCCTTTCTCAACTCTTCCATCAAGAATGATAGGCATGCCGTTCCCCAAGAGTAGTCACCTACTTCATGTAGGGGATCCAAAAGTTGTAGAAGGTTGGCATCGATCCGGTTGCCATAAGTATTGGGGAAAATGACACATCCCAATGCACAAAGGAGATACGTTCCCTTTTGTTCTTTATCCAAGGTTCCTCGGAACATATCCATCAAAACGGTAATGTTGAACTGTCTTGTTCGGGAACTTGCATGCCTCCTAAACTCTTTTTTGGTTGTCTCTTCATTCCAACCTAAGCACTTTTTAGTAAGAACATAAAGTTGTGCCCAACTTAACTTCTTTGTGTAGTTGAACTTCACAGCTGTGCCTTGGTCAGTAAGGTTAAGAATCTGCACAACATCAACCGGGGTAATCATCATCTCCCCAAACGGCATATGGAAGGTATCGATCTCAGGATACATTCTCTCCACGAACGCCGATATAGCAACACGATTATGTTCCAAAAATGAATTCTCCGCAGCATTAGCTAACTCCGAGTTGGTTACAATTCTCTTGAACCTTTCACATTCACTGGATAAAGGCTAGTCAAGAATTTTTGTTGGTGCAACGGTAGGTTTGAGTAGACGAACCGCATCTTGATGATACTATTAAACACACGAAAATTGTTTAAAGTACATACAAAAACCCTTAATACAACTATTAATATAAAACACATACACAGTACATTAATAAAAAAAATACAATTATTATTACCACAGTTTCGTATATTTCTTGGGCCCAAGAGTCTTTGTATCCAAAAACAAATTTTCCTCCATCCGCCGATAGCCCAAGGATTTCTCCAGGTGGAGTATTCTTCACCTTCAAGTGCTGAGGGACAAGATGTGATGCTTTCTTAGCAATATCCTTCTTTCCACCGACTGCTCCTTTGTTAGGTTTTTTGCCTTTTTGGGTACCACTTGGTTGTCCTTCTTCTTGAACTCTGGGCACTGGATCAATTGGTTCAATTTCAGGGTGGGATGTAAGTTGTGGAGCACTTGGTTCTACACCTTGTTGACTGCCTTGTTCAATTCCCTGTGGACCAGTTGGTTCTACACCTTTTTGAGTGGGTTGTTGAGGACTTGCTTGCATACCTTGTTGGCTTCCTTGTGGTTCTACACTTTTTTGATCACTTAAATTATCATTGGCACTCCTTTCTCTCCTAGCACTAGCTGACACTTTCTTACTCCATGCTCGACGAGGCCCTAAGTCCCCTGTTTTTGGGGCTTGCTTAGCTCGACTTGGTCTAAAAAACAACAAAAGAATCAATGTTTACAAACCACACAATCAGAAGCCATAGTATACAAACAAAACCCGAATGTAAACATTCGGAAGCAACAATACAATTTTTCAACCGGAAGAGAATTAAATTAATTTAAAACCGAATATGCATCAATTGGAGTTCAGAAACTGTAAATTTTTCATAATGTACAATCGGAGGTATAAAACATTATACTCTCTTCCGAATATATCTTGGCCCCAAAATGGGATTTTTCATAAATCAATTTTTTTTAATTATATTTCATCATATTGAGATATTCGGTAGTAAGTGTACTACCAATTATTGTATGTCTACTTAAACAGATTCGGAAGACCACAAATTTATTAACTACCGATTCTTTCCATTTTCGTACATAGGAACATATGGCGAAACACATTCGGAAGAAAAACAAAACATATAACTTCCGAATTCTGTCGTTGTTCTTCAGAAATGAAGAACACGACTACATTTGGAAGTAAATTAAGAGGTATGACTACCGAATCTAGGTAAATTTCAGAAAACCCTAGATTTTTTTCTTCTCAATTCGGCGAATTAAAGCGAAATAAACCCTAAAATTGATAGAATCTTACCTAATTAGGGCCATTTGAACTTGCTGGAGTGTTAGACTATCAGAAACGCCACCGCTAACTAAATCTGCGGATTCGTCTTCGTCGCGTTCTTCGTCATTTTCACCAACAATCTCTTTGTTTCTTGCTAAAATCCTTTTATTTGGAACAAAACCCCAATGAACGTTTTTGGTTTTAGGTCTGTGGGATGCATTACCCGTCTACATCATTTTATAAAAAAAAATTCCTCCACAATCGGAAGAGAATAGGAAGAGAGGAAGAAGAAGAGTTGAAATGGAGAGAGGGAGAAATTTTTTCCTAAAAATACTGCTACAATCGGGAGAGAATAGGAACACGCCTACATTTGGGTTTTTAATTTTTTTTACTACAAGGACATTTACGGAACTTCAATATAAAAAAGGTTACCCCGTAACCAATGCCTTTGGCTGAGTATAACATATTGGCCCCTAAATATTTTTGGGTGGCCCCTAAATATGCCAGGATTTTCTAGATTTAGGTCCAAAATTTTAATAGTAAAAATGAAATTTTCGTTTACCCTCAAATTTTAGATAGGGAAAAAAAAAGGTTAGAGCCAAGTACTGTTCTCTCTACTTTTATGAATTTTGGATCATATAAACAAACAGAAAAATAATGTCTACAATCTCACTAATTTCCACATACTGAATTCTAAATGTTTCTTTTATGATGTATAACCTTTTACTCAAATTTTCACTAGTTTTTTTACCTGGCGTTTTTAGGGGTGAGGAAAAAAGATTTAGGGGCCAACAATAAAACAAAATAAGATTACCCAAAAGTAAAACGAAGCCACCCCTTATCTCGCGTAATTCGTAATGGCAAAATTTCCCTCACATAATCGGTTGAAAAGTTAGGATGTTTATCTACCGATTTAATTCGGTAGTAAAAAAAAAAAAACTATCGTCCAATTGTGGACGCTGTAGTATTTGGAAGAAATGTGTTTCATTTTCTTCATTTGTTGTCATTTTATATTTCTAGAGAAAAAAGAAGAAGGAAAATAGTGAAAAAGCCATTTTTTTAGAAATAGGCAACATAAATGGATGGATATGAAGAAGAAGGTGAGAATGGTCGTGAAGAACATAATGTTGAAGGATCACGACCGTTTAGAGAAGACGATTTGGGATATATGTTGAATGATCCAAACTTTTGTGGAGAGGAAACCCTATACGACGCTTTCATGGAGGAAGCCGGAGAATCAACCGAGATCGAAGCTCACGATGCATCTAACACATAGGTACTGTGTTAAGAAACTCATAACCCACTTTGTATGTGTTTGTATCAGTTTTTAAATGAGAAAACTCGATTAATGCATGCATTTAACGCCATGAACCACCCAGAATCAGTAGCTAATGTATCCCAATATCTACCGAATACAATCTCCTGAGTACAAAATGTTTACATTCGGCAGTTTAAAGAATGTATATTACTACCGAATATTTGAAAAACCCCCAAATTGATTTTCCAAAATATCAACATTCGGTAATTATTTTAGTATATTTACTACCGAATGGCCCCAAAAACGGGTTTCCGGTGTCGACGCAAAAAAATTTGTGAATTCTAAACAAATAACTCATACTCATTACACCGCCTTGCCTGCGTTCTTGTCCCCGTCTCGGATAGAATTGAACATAGAGCCTACATAAAGATAAATCTTCTTCAATCGTGAACTCCGTAGGATTAATGAATGGTTGGGCCATTATGTCGAAGATGTTTTATTTGATGTTGGTGAGAGTTAAAATGAAGTTTTGTTGCATACAAGGGAAGAGATACCCTACTTATATAGGTTATGTGTTCCAACGGCTATTTTTTTTGAAAATATGGTCGTTTATGGGAGGTGTAACATGGGTGTACGCAGCATGTGAATCATCAGCACATTAGAATTTCCATAATCGGAAGTTAAAAATGTCACAAAAACCTCCGAACATGCCACATTCGGAGGATATTTTATTTATTTTAACTACCGAATATAGGTTGGCCCAAAATTCCGAATTTTGGAAAAATGAAGATTTCTGTCGTTTGGAAGTGGTCATAATCGGACGTAAAAAATAAAACAAAACCTCCAAATGTATTGGCTCACCATCCTTACATGGCCTTTGGAACCATCTAGATCCATGACGTGAGTGGTTACGAACATGCCACACTCGGAGGATATTTTATTTATTTTAACTACCGAATATAGGTTGGCCCAAAATTCCGAATTTTGGAAAAATGAAGATTTCTGTCGTTTGGAAGTGGTCATAATCGGACGTAAAAAATAAAACAAAACCTCTGAATGTATTGTCTCACCATCCTTACATGGCCTTTGGAACCACCTAGAGCCATGGCGTGAGTGGTTACGAACATGCCACATTCGGAGGATGTTTTATTTATTTTAACTACCGAATATATGTTGGCCCAAAATTCCGAATTTTGGAAAAATGAAGATTTCTGTCGTTTGGAAGTGGTCATAATCGGACGTAAAAAATAAAACAAAACCTCTGAATGTATTGTCTCACCATCCTTACATGGCCTTTGGAACCACCTAGAGCCATGGCGTGAGTGGTTACGAACATGCCACATTCGGAGGATGTTTTATTTATTTTAACTACCGAATATATGTTGGCCCAAAATTTCGAATTTTGGAAAAATGAAGATTTCTGTCGTTTGGAAGTGGTCATAATCGGACGTAAAAAATAAAACAAAACTTCCGAATGACCATAATCATCCGAATTTCAAAATGCACCATTCATAATCCTTAAAACAAACCATTCATAATCCATCAAAAAAACCATTCATAATCCATCAAAGAAACCATTCACAATCCATCAAACAAACCATAACGTGATTTAAGACTTAAAATCCGATCCTAACCTTAAAAATGAAATAAACCAACACAAACTATGAATACTGTAAAACAGAAGTTTTTCATTCAGTGAGTTTTTGATTTTACTTTACGACCGTGATTACCTCCAAGTCCTACACGACCACGAGTTTGAGGACCTCCAGATTTAGCACCTTCCGTTGGAGCGGTTGTAGAAGCTCGAGTTCTTTTACCCGTCTTTGATACTGCCATCTTGTCTCGAGGCTTCTTCGTGGATTTCTCCCCAAATTCATCTGCATAATCTTCATTATCCATATTGTCAATTAGGTCTCTAGCCTTTTGTATCTTCTCAACTGGCACGGGATCTCCGCTCTTAATGCATGCAGTTAACATTTTGGAAACACGCTTGAACCTATTCACTTATTTTTAAACATAATGACATAGCATCAAACGGTTATTACATAAGATTTATAACAATAACATCAAAAAATTATAAGGATACGCACCAGTCTATCATAACCAGTTGGTTTGTCTTTGATGATACACGTATAACTGGACCCATTCGAAGTTGTCTTGGATTTAACTTCACGGATAACCAAAGGATGTGATACCTTCCTATACCAAATCATATAGCCTGGAGAATTTTCATCACCTCGGGTCGAAGGTCTACCAGTGTTGATAATAAACTCAGTCCTCTTATCCCAGTTATCAGGAACATTAGGTGGGCCTTTGTGAACTATAGTGAGAGTGTCACCACTAGAAGAGCACAAATCCACATCCAATTTGTAGTAATCCTTGAATTCCTCCATTGGTAGATATTGTATATACCCGTGTTGTCGCATCACCCTAGAGGGGTTGTACATCACATATCATGTGGGGTGCCACAACGGTCCAAAATAAAGGGACAAGTCCGACCGAACATTTATATGGCCAGCAGCTCGATCTTCCTTGTATGGATTAAAGCATACGTCTGACGCCTTCAATTGGTCCAAAATCTCCCTCATGCGAATCAACTGCTGCTCTTTTGTCCTAGAACAGTTGTCGTCGAAGATATACTTTGTTCCTCTAGGAGTACCTTTGCGCCATTACGGGTTCTCTCCGGCCAACTTCAGGATAAGGAAGTGGTCATAGATCCATGCCTATATGGATAACAAACAAAGTATTAGTAAATAGATTGATAACAATCGAAACCAAATGTAAATTAATTGCATCCGAATATACACATTCGGAGGAATGCGACTTCCGAATAATAAACATTCGGAAGTAAAAGAATTATAAGTCCTACCGAATATGCATCATTTGGAGGTCATTAGACTATATTTTTTTCACCTTCATATTCGGTAGTATTGTAGAAACAATAATACCCGATTCAATAAAATCGAGAGTCAATTTAAGTAAAGTCTCTCCGAATAAAACACATTCGGACATAATAAATGGATCATTTCCTTACGAATATGCATCATTTGGAATTCAGTAAAATATAATATTTTGGCCTAAACATTCGGGAGTAAAAAAAATATAAGTCCTACCGAATATGCATCATTTGGAGGTCAGTAGCCTATATTTTTTTCACCTTCATATTCGGTTGTATTGTATAAACAATAATACCCGATTCAATATAATCGAGAGTCAATTTAAGTAAAGTCTCTCCGAATAAAACACATCCGGAAATAATAAATGGATCATTTACTTACGAATATGCATCATTTGGAGTTCAGTAAAACAGAGTATTTTGGCCTATATATTTGGTAGTAATTTTCCAAGACTAAATACCGAATCCAAACAATCAGAAGAACATCTATGTAATTGGTTTCCGAATACACTACATTCGAAGGTTAAAAATTTATGTATCCTACCAAATAGTTATCATTTGGAGTTCAAAATATGCATTGTATGTATTGTCTACCGAATAACTATAGATTGACTTATAGAGTAAAAAAATAACCTGCAATAGAGCCACGTTCCTGGCAACTTGGATAGTTCCTCACCTCGACGCCTTTCTCAACTCTTCCTTCAAGAATGCTTGGCATGCCGTGCCCCAAGAATAGTCACCGACTTCATGAAGAGGATCTAAAAGTTGTAAAAGGTTGGCGTCGATCCAATTGCCAGAAGTATTGGGGAAAATTACACATCCCAATACACAAAGGAGATACGCTGTGGCCGCGTGATTCACTTGCTCATCAGTTAACGTTCCCTTTTTTTCTTTATCCAAGGTGCCTCGGAACATATTCATCAAAATGGTAATGTTAATCTGTTTTGTTTTGTAACTTTCATGCCTCCTAAACTCTTATGTTGTTGTCTCTTCATCCCAACCTAAGCACTTTTTAGTTAGAACATAAAGTTGTGCCCAACTTAACTGCTTTGTGTAGTTGAACTTCACAGTTGTGCCTTGCTCAGGAAGGTTAATAATTTGCACAACATCATCCGGTGTAATCGTCATCTCCCCAAACGGCATATGGAAGGTATCGGTCTCAGGATACACTCTCTAAACGAACGCCGATATAATAACACGATCATGTTCCAACATTGAATTCTCGGCAGCATTAGCTAACCCCGAGTTGGATACAATTCTCTTGAACCTTTCATATTCACCGGATAAAGGCCAGTCAAGCATTTTTATTGGTGCGGCGGTGGGTTTGAGTAGACGAACCGCATCTTGATGATACTATTAAACACACGAATATTGTTTAAAGAAAATACAAAAGCCCTTAATACAACTATTACGATAGAACACATAGACAATACATTAATACAAAATATATGATGGCCCATTACCTCGGTTTCGTATATTTCTTTTGCCCAAGAATCTTTGTATCCAAAAAGAAATTTTCCTCCATCCGCCGGTAGTCCAAGGATTTAGCCAGGTTGAATATACTTCACCTTCAAGTGCTGAGGGACAAGATGTGATGCTTTCTTAGCAAAATCCTTCTTTCCACCTTCTGCTCCTTTGTTAGCTTTTTTGTCTTTTTGGGTACCACTTGGTTGTCCTTGTTCTTCAACTCTTGCCACTGGCTCAATTGGTTCAATTTCAGGGTGGGATGTAAGTTGTGGAGCAGTTGATTCTACACCTTGTTGAGTGCCTTTTTGTGCACTCGGTTGCACACCTTCTTCACTGCCCTGTGGACCACTTGGTTCTATACCTTCTTGAGTGGGTTGTTGAGAACTTGCTTGCACACCATGTTCACTGCCTTGTGGACCAGTTGGTTCTAAACCTTGTTCAGTGCCTTGTTGAGCACTTGGCTTCACACCTTGTTGACTGCCTTGTGGTTCTACACTTTGTTGAGCACTTGAATTAGCATTGGCACTCCTTTATCTCCTAGCACTAGCTGTCACTTTCTTACTCCATGCTCTACGAGGCCCTAAGTCGCCTGTTTTTGATTCTTGCTTAGCTCGACTATGTCTAAACAACAATAACAGAACCAATGTTTACAAAAATAAACAATCGAAAGAAAGAATACACAAATAGAAACCGAATGCTTACATTCGGAAGTCATACAAAACTTAGTGTTCCCGAATATAACATAATCGAAAGCAAATTAAATAAATTTCAAACCGAATATGCATCAAATGGAGTTCAGAGACTCTAAAATTTTCATCCTATACAATCGGAGGTATAAAACATTATATTGTCTTCCGAATATTTCCTGGCCCCAAAATGAAATTTTTCATAAATCACTGATTTTTTAATTTTTCATCATATTTATATATTTGGTAGTAAGTGTACTACCGATTATTGTGTCTCAACTTAAACATATTCGGAAGAAACAAAATTCATTAAACTACCGATTATTTCCATTTTGGTACACAGTAACATATGGCCAAACATATTCAGAAGAAAACAAATATTTTAACTTCCGAATATTGTCGATGTTCTTGAGAAATGAAGAACACCACAACATTCGGAAGTAAAACTAGTTGATTTACTCCCGAATCTGGGTAACTTTCAGAAAACCCTAAAAAAAAAAATTCAATTCGTCGAATTAAAGCGAAATCAACCCTAAAATTGATGGAGTCTTACCTAATTGGAGCCATTTGAAGTTGCCGGAGTGTTAGACTATCAGAATCGCCACCACCAACTGCATCCGCGGCTTCGTCTTCGTCGCGTTCTTCGTCATTTTCAGCAACGATCTCTTTGTTTCTTGCTAAAATCCCAATTTTTGGATCGTTTCCGAGAGGAACGTTTTTGGTTCTAGCTCTGTGTGGTACATTACCCGTATCCATTGTTTTATAAACGAATCGACGATGTTTTTATTTTACGATTCGCGACGATGAATTGAAGAACGAGGGAAAAAAAATCCCCCCCCCCCCCACAATTGGGAGGAAACAGGAAGAGAGGAAGAAGAAGAGTTGAAATGACAAGGGCATTTATGTAACTTCAATGAAAAAAAATTTGCCCCTTAACCAATGCCTTGGGCTGTGTATAATATGTTGACCCCTAAATCCTTTTTCTTGGCCCCTAAAAACGCCAGGTTTTTTTTAGCCCTCATGTGGGTTCGTCTTCTATGCTAACAGTATTTTCTTTTTTGATAAAGTTTATGCTAACAGTATCTTAAATGCATATTCAAACCGTCAACAATAATACAATTTTTTTTTTGGAAAAAATAAAATTCCTTCAATAAAATAAGTGCTGAGTTAGCACCAAAGTAACAACGGAACATCCGCCAATACAAGAAGATCATAGAACAAGCAAAGGAGAGTACAAACGCTGCGAAAAACCTTTCCCGCTTACATCTTGGAACTAGTAATTACCGTTTAAAGGCTCCCCAGTCATACAAAAAATCTAGAAACTTAAAATGCTTAAAGGAATCATGAACCCTTACCCAACTAAATAAACAAGCCTTCACTAGAAGGATAACACATAACAATAATACATAACATTTTGATGCCAGGCCATAACGAAGGAAAATAAGAATAACTTGTAACTCAAGTGTATTATACAATGTAATAAAACTTTGACTGAAGTAAAATGCATCCTTGTTATTGTTGCTGATCAAAAAGCTTATTCTTAGACCTGAAGGGACCTTTTGGGGCAGCTATGGCCTTCCTCTTCCCGCGATGGATACTACTAAGTATATGGCTATCATCATCTTATGATCCTATAAATATCTTTACATTTTCTTCTCCTAGTGCTCGCATTGAGACGAAGCTGTTGACATGCAATAATGGTAATGGTATTGTCTTTGTCCCCCTATGTGTACATCTCCAAGTCTTTTCTGAAGTTGTTGTGTCTAGGCTATACCGAAGCATGTGTCCACAATCATTGATTATAATTGCTTCCCTATTCGTAAGGCAAAATAACTTATGATGTAGGTACTCGACTTCAATTGCAACACCAATATTGAACTCTTTGCTCCAACTGTACGATGTGTAGCGCTCTTTTTCGCAACTAGAGAGTACTGCGACCGCCCTGCACATTCTCTTTTAAAAACCATACATCGGCAGAACCTTCACCTAGATTTTTACAAACAAAACATAAAAAACCATTTAAAACAAATAGATTCTGAGTAGTATGGGGGGACAAACCAGGTGGTGTAGGAAGAGAGCAGAATTTTTCATCGGCTACATTGAAGACCACTATCTCATTTACCCTATTACAGAGCCAATGAAGAGAACCATTTACGCAAACACTCCCAACTGCATGGTCTGCATTATATGATAACACACGGTAACTGGTTTCTCCTAGATTTCTCCATCCTTTGCCGCTACCAAGTGTATATACGTCTACTTGTCCACGCGAGTACGACCTGTACATACGTCCACTTCTTCTGGCTGGATCATAAGGCTTGAGCTTAATATTGTAAGCGTAAGATATTCTAACAACCTTGTATTTATCAGTTAAAGGATGGTAACCAAATCCATGTTCAAAAGAAATCCCATCATACTTCTCCTTTGCTATTCGTGGAAGGCACATCTGTTCACGGGTGATAGGGTTACATATATACGAAGGTTCATTAGTCTTACCAGATGAATCAGATGATAAACAAATCAGTCCGTTACACGAACCGACATATCCAGTTACGTCTAAGGGTATACTGAGGTTGATCATCCTTTTGTGGAACTTTTGCTGCTGTTTGCCGTCTTTCTCCTCCTTAAGGTATTCTTCATAATAGAGATTGTGACGCTTAATGAAAACAAAGTTAAGCATCTTAGACTCAGAACTTAATTGTTTATGGTGTTGATGCGGCAGCTGGTCTAATAATCCGGCACCGTTACATCGAAGATGCAAGTACGAAAAATATGTATAATTTTGCAAATCGAGGAAAGCATTGTTCCAAGCTTTGCATACTCGTCTACACGCTAGTACTGACTCAACTGGTAACCTGCATAATATGGTCAACTTGATTTCGAAGGGGAGGCTGTTCAGAAGGTTTTCCTCTATCTCCATCTGAATCTCTATCTCCATCTATCGATATCCTGGCTTAAAGCTCGCTAGGGTTATGATATGTTCTGCTAATGAACCCATCTTATGCAAAAGCCCTCAATCATCCGGATAGTCGGATACGCACCCGGATGAGGTTTTCCTACAGTCCTATGAACCTCCTAACCAGTCCATTACACTTAGAAGTCCATTGCACTAATAAGCAGCGAAAGTATTCACATCCAATACTCCTGTCTGCATGAATGTCATGCGACCAACTTATGTGGATACAGGACCCGTGTTATGCTTCTAGACTAGCATATATACTACCTATGTTCCTTTGCACAAAGACTTAACTCGTCTGCCATCTATAGGATTCGAACCCACACCTACCTATCTGAAGGCCATGTGCTCTACCAGTTGAGTTAATATATGGGCGTTTTTTCTGATATATACCCATTTGATAACCTGTTTTCCAATATGCACCCGTTTTTTATAATATTTCTAAAATACACCGGATTTGTTAGTTCCGTCCGTTTTTTGAATAAAACAGTTAACAGCAGTTGAGTAACCAGGAGTCATCAAATCGGATCAACTTGCCTGAATTGACTATGCCATAAACGGTCTAAAATACCCTTCTCTGTATCACCTTCTACTTTCCACTTCGTTCACTTCAGCCATAGTTTCACACCGCGAACAGGAAAATATTATATTTTCTCATTCAAACCTTAATCAGCAGCTCCTTGCTTGTTTTGAGCTCCAAGATCACTTCTAATCCTTGTTTGCTAAAAACCATGAATTCACGGTTACTAGCTACAGAATCAGGGTAGACATTAGTCTTTCAGGACATCTGTCAAATACTTTGTGTGGGTAATGAAGAGATAACCACTTTCGTTGTAGAATTAGCCGGGCATTAGCTCCTTCAAACTGCAATTGCAAATTCATTCACAAGCCATCATTCCTATTCCATTAAACATTCAAAATTTCCACGATTTGAACACAAACATCAATGGTAACAACTTGATTAAACGGCAACAAACTCTTAATCCTGCAAATAAGAAATTAATAGCAACCCAAGTTTAGAAATGAATCTAAAATCTTGGGTTTCGTTTAATTTGATCAAAATTATACAATCACAAACATGTTCACATAATCAAAATCATTTAAATGAAATAACCAGACAGAGAGGGAGAAGATGAAAGAACAAACCTCAAATCAAAAGATTTAAAGTTAAAAGAATAGACCAGATACCCTTATATCATTAATTTTGATGTTGATGCAGTTGTTGTTGTTATTCCCGAATGATTTCCAGAGAAACAAAAAGAAATGAAAGAGAAGGCGAGGAGAAATGAAATACAAGACTTCATCACAAACTCTTTTGTTGTGATAAGGGTACATCAGGAATTTTGTATATAAGAATGATCCTTAACCGTTGAATGAAAATACATGATATACGGTTAGATATGGAGATGGCGGGCCTTAACGGTTTTGTGGATGGTGAGTGTATTCTAGAAATTTCTAAAAAAACAGGTGCATATCGGAAAACAGGTTATCAAATGGGTGTATATTAGAAAATTTTCCTTAATATATAAAGAGAGAGTGAGAAACTACCATCGAACATAATGTATCACAAAATTGTTTGGTATATGAGCAGGAGTCAATATTGTGCATGCAGGTACATTGTTAAGTGTAATAGTCAAGTCACTGTTGTCCTGTGTTGATTCTATGAGTCATGGTCATTCTTTGTTGGATCGTTATCGACTTCACATATATACTTTGTTTGGTTAGCCCCATAATGATTAAGGTCGAATATTCTTGTTAATATGAGAAAACTATTATTTTCTTTCTATAACTTTCTCATGGTATCAGTTAGGTATGATCCTTCTTCATCAACAAGTTTATCAAAAATTTTCTTCAATCTTTAATTGATCTTCATCATCATCATCATCTCCAGATCGTTCTTCATCTTTTCAATATCAATTCTTAATATTTTTCATCTTTTTCGTTTTCCAGATTCAGTTTCGGAGTTCGATCTCCAACTTTACCCTAAAATTTTCTTCATTGATTTCTTGAACATTTTCATGCATGTTACTACTCGAAGCATGGCACATCCTCAACCACAAAGTTTTCGTAATCCTTGGTCTACCAACAACAATGATTCTGCAAGTTCTTCCGCTGCAACATCTGTTAACACACATTTTGATTTACCAATTACTAAAATCTCAAATTTTGTTTCACACACATTGGATTCATCCAATTATCTTATATGGCGAGATCCGTTTGAGTCAATTCTGATCTCTACTGATCTATATGGTTATGTGGATGGTGAATTAGTTGCACTTCCAGAGAAAGTTGTTCTTGATGGCGTTTTAACTGTTAATCGAAGATGGATTTACTGGAGGAAGTTAGATCATTTTGTTACTAGTTGCATCAAATACATAATTACTCCTACAATCTCATTTGAAATTCTTGGTTTAACTACAGCTCGTGAAATCTGGTTGTTTCTTGAAAATAGTTTTCGATCTCAATTTCTTACTAGAAAAACCATGTTAAGAAATCAACTGCACAATGTGTAGTGATCTACACTACAACAGATCTAATTAGGGATTCAATTCACATGATCTACACTGTGATATTGAGAAGAACCTCAAAGAGGCAACACATAAAATTCAGGATAAAAATCTTCACTAACTGTTTAGGTTTACAGGGAAGGAATAAAAGGAGCGTGCTCTCAATCACTCGAGCAAAAAACACGCTTAAGAAGTCAGTAACTAACAGCAGTCATAAAAAGGATAAGGGAACCACAATAACACTAGAATTAGAAAGAAGGGACATGACAAATGCCGTATCCTACAGAGCATTCTTGTCCTCAAGGATGAATTTATGAAAATTGGATGTGATGAAAGCTCTGTCTTCCCAATAAGTATCCCCATCGGCTGTATGAGACCATTGTATATGCACTTGTGGAATGTGTTGACGGCTCTTGACAATGATGCGGGAATTTAAAACTTTGACAGACTTGACTTTAAACAAACCTTCTTTGTCTGTGATGGGAAGTGATGTCTGTGGTAGTAGACCATGGCCAAGCTTCTTCTTTAACTGCGAGATGTGAAAGACCAGGTGGATGCGAGAAGAAGCTGGTAATTGGAGTCGATAACCTACAATCCAAATTCTTTCCAAAACCTTGTATGGCCCAAAAAAATTGGCTTCCAGTTTCAGATTTTTGCATAGCTAGACAGAAGTCTGTCGATATGGCTGAAGACGTATATATACCCAATCTCCAACTGCAAAGGACCTCTCAATCATGCTCTTGTCAGCCTGTTGCTTAATGCGATGTTGAGAATTCAAGAGGTTTTGGCGCACTACTTCTGTCATGATTCCCCTTTGGTGCAGATAATCATCAACTAAGTGGTTTCCAATGCCGCCAGTGTGATGTAGCCCAAACTGTGGTGGAGAGTATCCGTAAATATCTTGGAATGGTGTAAGCTTCAAGCTTGTGTGGTATGAGGTGTTAAACCACCATTCCGCCAGGGACAACCATGAAACCCACTTAACTGGTCTGTAGCTACACATACAGCGTAAGTAAGACTCCAGACAAGCATTGACGCGTTCCGTTTGACCGTCGGTCTGCGGATGATACGATGTGCTCATATGGAGGGAAGTACCCACTACTTGGAATAAAGCTTTCCAAAACCTACTGAGAAACACTGCATCTCTGTCAGAGACAATGGTTGCAGGTATACCATGTAATTTAAAAATGGTGTCGATGAATAGTTTGGAAACTGTCTATGATGCGTAGGGGTGACTCAAGGAAATAAAATGAGAGTACTTAGTAAAGCGGTCAATAATTACCATAATGACATCTCGGCCTTCAGATTTCGGCAATCCGGAGATGAAATCCAGGTTAATGTGTCTCCAAGCCTGGTCAGGGACAGGGAGAGGTTGTAGGAGCCCTGCAGGTAGCTGTTGCTCCACCTTATGTTGTTGGCAGATGTCACAGTTTTTGACGAAATGAGTCAAGTCTCGCTTCATTCCAGGACAGTGAAAGTAAGTCTTGGCTCTTTGATATATGGCTTGCATTCCAGAGTGGCCTCCGATGGCTGAAGAATGAACAGCTGCTAAAATTTTTTGTCGAACATCATTAGCTTGACTAATGTAAATTCTACCCTGCAACTTAAGAATGCCGTTAGTATAAGTATACCCTTTATCATTCATGGGAGAGATGGTAAGTTGGGGAATCCAATATACTGCTATAGGGTCGGCTTCATAGCTAGTGATAATTTCTTCAAGACATTTAGGGTTTGCTGCTGAGAGGGATGAACAACTAACTCGAGATAAAGCATCTGCTACACGATTATCTGAACCTTTCTTGTAGTAAAGGGTGTAATCATACCCTAAGAGTTTAGTGAGCCACTTTTGTTGAAGGACGGTGTGTAGTTTCTGCTCTAGAAAGAATCGGAGGCTTTGATGATCCGTAAAAATCTTAAAATGAGGCCCCAACAAATATGATCTCCATTTTGTGACAGATAGTACAATTTCCAGTAACTCCTTTTCGTAAGTTGATAAGGCTTGATACCTGATGCCCATACCTTTGCTGAAAAAGGAAATTGGCCTACCACCCTGCATTAATACTGCTCCCACTCCAACGTCACTGGAATCAGTTTCCAACTCAAACTCCTTAGTGAAATCGGGTAAGACGAGAACAGGAGAATAAGTAACCACTTGCTTAAGTTGCGTAAAGGCTAGTTCAGCAGCATCAGTACAAAAAAAATTTCCCTTTTTAAGCAGTTCCGTAAGTGGATGACAAATCAATCCATATCCCTTGACAAATCTGCGGTAATACCCTGTCAACCCTAGAAATCCCCGTAGACCCTTGAGTGTAGTTGGTATTGGCCATTTTACCATACATTCGATCTCACCCGGGTCAGCTGCTACACCATCTTAACTTATTATGTGGCCTAGATATTCTATTTGTGGATGACCGAAAGAACATTTGCTTCGCTTAACAAATAAAGAGTGTTCATGCAAAATAGAAAGGACAATATGTAGATGTTGGCAATGTGTATCCATGTCCTTACTATATATGAGTATATCATCGAAAAAAACTAGTATAAATTTTCGGAGATAAGGGCGAAAAATATCATTCATCAATGATTGAAAAGTGGCAGGGGCATTTGTAAGCCCAAAAGGCATCACGCGAAATTCAAAGTGACCATGATGGGTACGAAAAGCAGTTTTATCTATGTCGTCCAAGTAAACCCTGATCTGGTGATACCCAGCTAGAAGGTCAAGTTTTGTGAATATAGTAGCTCCAGCTAATTCAGCAAGTAATTCGTCTATAATTGGTATAGGGTACTTATCTTTGATGGTGATTGCATTAAGCTTGCGATAGTAGACGCAGAACCTCCACCCTCTGTCTTTTTTTTTTACTAAGATTACTGGCGAAGAAAAAGGGCTATGGCTGGGTTGTATAACTTCTGCCGCTAGCATCTCTTGCACAAGTTTCTCAATCACCTCCTTTTGAACATATGGAACTCGATAAGGACGCAGATTGGGAGGTGTAGCATTGGGGACCAAATTGATGTGGTGGTCATGAGCTCTCTCCGGAGGCAGTGTAGTAGGTGTCTGAAAAATACCAAGGAAGTGTTCAAGGACCGCAGGAATTGGTGTTTCTATGACCTCGGAAGAAGTGTTGGTCTGTAGAGAGAAAAAATGCCCGATGAGACCTTGAGTGCTTATTCTTGTAGGCCTACCAATTCGATTTCCTTACCTTGGTGTTGAAATTTAATAATAATTTTCTTGAAATCGAAAACCATAGGGCTGAGTTCACGCATCCAGTCCACACGAAGCACTATATCATAACCTCCCAACTCTAGAATGTGCAAGTCATCAGAGAATATATGGCCTTTCATACTCCAAGTGAACTCAGGACACTTTGCTTGGCTAAGCAATTTTTTGCCATATGCTACTGCTACTTGTAAGGGTTGGGTAGAGCTGAGCAAACTTCCACTCCATTGCGCAGCTCTAGGGTCCAAGAAGCTGTGAGTACTGCCACTGTCGACTAATATGGTGAGTTCCTATTTTTTTGCCAATCCCTTGAGTTTTATGGTTGTATGAGAAATTGAGCCAGCCAGGGCATGTACAGAGATCTCTATTTATTCCTCCATTTCCACAATAGCTGGAGTAGACCCTTCTCTTGCCTTTATAGACTGTGATTCCGCTTCATCATCTACTACTATCAAATACAATTGTTGTTTATTGCATTTATGACCTTTAATATAAGCTTCATCGCAATCATAACATAGTCCTTTCTCCCCCTTTGCACGCATTTCATCATAAGTGAGCTTCTTTACTGACTGTAGTTTAGGGATTGTTGTTGGACTGGTAACAATTGGTGTGGTGACCAATGGAGTGAGAGTAGGAGGCTTAATGGAGCTGGTTAATGGCTTTCCCTCATAGAAAACCTTGCCTGAAGTTCTTGGTTGAGCTTTAGCTGCTTTCTCCATGATGCACTCCTGTCTTCTAGATAAAAAACAGTGTGTTGTAAAGTAGTAGGGTTGAACAATTGGACTACCATTCTGATATCTTCTTTCAGTCCAATAATAAAACTATGAATGAAGTAATCCTCAGTCAGTGTAGGATTCTTTTCTAACATTAAATATTTTAGTTCCTCAAATTTTTCTTGATATTCTAAAACTGAATGTGTTTGATCTAATTTATTGAACTCACCTACAACATTATCATGGCCTAAGTCTTGAAATATAGTGCAAACATCAATAATGAAATCTTCCCAATACAAAATACCTTTACCTATTTGATAGTCTTGGAACCAAACATCTCATTTTCCTTCCAAGTACAGGGTTGCCGTATGAACCTTTTGTTCATATCATCCCGCCAAACAATATTCCCAACTGGAGCAGCATGGTAACAGCGTTTTACAGGAAGTACTTCTTCGTGTATGAATAAGTCACTTTCTCAGACCTTGGGAGAATGAACCAGCGGGATAACGAACATCTGAACGACTTTGTCAAAAGGTTCAGGGTTCAAGCACTTGACTGTCACGACCCAAACTTGACTGAACAATAACTGGTGAACTCTTGCATCAATGGTATGGTTCCTACTTACCGCGCCTTTCTATAAAACTTGCGCTTTCAAACATTCTACGAACTCCATGAATCCGCCAGACGATCCGCAACGATAGCACCAGCATTACTGGAGAGAACTAGGTTAACCCGAGTCGAAGACGCCCGTTGGACTCGTGGGAATAGACGCCTCACCAGCAAGCAATTTAATGTTGGCTCGCCCTCCGTGAACATAATGGGTGAAAGAGGAAAAAGGAAGGCCCCAGCTACAAGTCACCAGCCAAAGTGTGAAGCACCGGCGTAACTGCAGGCCCTGCCACGGAAGAATGCCACTAAAAATCCCATGCATCATCATAAAACTGAAGGGAACACTCTTGACTTCCCGTTTCCCATGGAGGAGGTAATCGACATCCTGGAGGCCTGGGTTCAAGATGATGTTATCGGACTGCTACCTCCCAGACGTCCACCAACTAAGGCCGAGATGGCGAACCAAAAGTACTTCCATTACCACAGGTTCGTTCACCACCCGACCAGTGATTGCAACAAATTAAAGCATATTTTCAAAGAAAAGATAGAAGCGGGAGATCTCCATCTAGGAAACGAGGGAGTACATCGAGACCCACTCCCAATAAGAAACTGAGGGTCTTCTGGGGAGTCCGTGCACGATACTGTACAATCCTTGATGCAGCATGTATGCGAAATTCTTTATCTTTCCAAGGTGCAGCGCCAAGATATTTTCGCAGCTCTCAATCGGGTCGTATCGGGCAAACGACTTTTTCTCTCCCAGAAAACCACGCCAGGGACAGAAGCATTCCAAACAAGCGGAGCCAAAGGGGAGAACTGGGGAATGCTGACCACGTCTCATTTAAGAGGTATCGAACTTGACAACACGCTCGTCGACATGGACTCTGACCTCAACATCGTTACTTTCAAGACGCTAAAGGCAGCAGGATTTACAAAACAGACGCTACCCTTTCCCCGTCTGTGATTAAGAACCCGAGAGGAGAAACTTTGAACGCGCATGGCTACATCAACCTCGAGATCAAGGTGGGAGATGATGTAACGCGCAATTTCCACATTGTCAGGAAACTGGATCATGACATAATATTGGGGCGCCTGTGGGTATTCGACAACAAAGCGAAACTAGATGTGCATCCTCTACCGATGTCCATGCCTGAAGGAGTTTCCAACGGCTCATCCCACTGGTTATCGCACCAATGAACTACCAAAGGAACCCAGACTTCCGGAAGAGACCCACTGGCGCTAGCTCATGGATTTCAAACGTAAGTAAGTATGACCGAGCGACCTCCTATATACTCAGACATTCCTTCCCCCATCCCATCATGGGGATTCAACGCGACTATCGGCATGAAAGTTATCAAGAAATGTGAATGGGGAGCTAGGCCATTTGAGCACTTTGTGAAAATCTTGGAAACTTCCATTGAAACCAACGAAGCCAAGACTCAAACGGTTGCACGACATCTGAACCCGTTTTCAATCGGAGATGTAGTGGTCAATGCAAAATCGTTTCAAGTTGGGAAGATGATGGTAAAAATGGCTATTTAGATCGATTCGCCCGACGGGAGAGAAGATGAAATATATCTGGTTGCGGACATCCTTTTATTAGGATATTGCAAGCTCATTAACGCCGACGCACCTGAAGGCGTGATAATTCACTCGCGATGGCTCAGGGCCTCCACTCCTTAAAATACTATATTTCCCAGTCACGCTCTCTTTAGTAATTCCTTCAACAATTTCTCATGATATTTGTATTTCCCCAAGATGAATACACCGTTTGTATTCTTCCTCGGAATTTCTTTTTCGTCAAAATAAAATAAAATAATACATCTCTTTTCGAACAAGTTCTCCAGATATCAGAGAAATACATCAAAATAACCCAGAAAACCATTACCCATCATAGTACAACCAAAGTACCTCATTCAATCATTCAAAAAAAAATAGACAAGCGGAACGTTAACTGGTGAAGAAAAAAGTAAAGAGGAGTCTACAAGGACATCAGGACGACTAAGCAACAGGAATAACGAAGGGGAGGAACTAGCCCTCGAAGGATGGAACACGGGTCCCTTTGGTCAAGGACATCTTCAAGCACTTTCCCCAGCAATCTCTCGGGCAACAAAGATCCCATTCAACGGCATTAGCAACAACAACCTCAGCGTCCCATCCCGAAGAAACCACAACAGTAATAATGTCCTCTATGCACGGGGAGAATGATCAAGTTCCATCCTATCTATGCACGTATAATAAATAGTATAAAAAAAATGAAACATGAGGCGATATTTGTAAAAAGGAGGGACGAGGACAAACTACCCTAATGAAGAGATCAAGATCATCTTTTATGCACTGCAAGATGACGCAACCTCAAAAGGGAAAGTTTTTGTATCGGCCGTAAGTTAAGGCATGATATCAGATCCCAATTAAACCCCATGCCTGCCTATGGGGAATCATTATGGTTGGCAAGAAAGCGTGGAATAACGTGCTCGAGGCACACTAGAGTGTGTTTTCCCCTCCCACCACCAACACTAAACATCGGAAACTAAGCCGGTAGCATCACAAAGCAGAGAGACGAGGAAACATTTTCTGGTCTAATCAAATAAAGAAAGAGGCAACCAAGCCCCTGAAGTCACGCCAGGCCAAGACATCATTCAACTGCCGCGACCCCATCACGCCTAGCCGCCTATGCATGCTCCACCATGCCATTGCCGCGGTAAGGACCATGCCAACTTTAAAGATTTTTCATAACATGGTACAACCATCTCTCTGCTCATTTTTCTTTAAAAACCATACTTTGGTAGCTCCACCTCTATAACTTTCACAACCAAAACATAAACAACCATTAGAAACATATAGTCGCTGAGTACTTTTTGGGAGACAAACCAGGTGGTGTGGAAAGTAAACCTAACATGGCTTTGGAATCTAGCACTCAAAATGTAACTCCCATTCGGTTGAAGTACATGTACATGTTCTTGAACACCGCATCCCGCAAGATAAACTCCCATACATCGTCATGCTAAGAAACCTGTATTTCTATTTACCTTTACTTCCTCTAAAACCTACTTATAAAGGTTAAAAGAGACTTACTCGGTTACTTATTCCCCAAGAAAAAGAAGTGTTTGACGTGAAACTTTTCTCATCAATTAACTCGAATACACAAACATCACCCAAAACGAAGTTACAGTCTAGAAGAATCGGGAAGGGTTGCTATTTTTCGCACTTGTCTTTGTTTGATATTCCCGCTTACCTAGCCCAATAATAAAGCTCAATTTTAAGCACAACTGTATGTCTGTAGAAGGCCCAAGATCCAATTTGGAACCTACTACGTGGGCCGGTATGGACTGGTTTTTACCCCATCCGCATCCAATCCAATACATTACGGATTTCAAATTTGGCATCCACATCCAATGGATACACGGATGGACGGATTGGATACGGATAATCCAATGGATTTGTTTTAGTTAAAATTTATAATAAAGAAAATAAAGCCAACACAAATGACTCTTCATAAAACCTACATATATATCCTATATATGTATAGGAAGATAAAAATGCCATGTACAACACCCCAAGCAAACACCTTAAGAAATTCTAAATGATCCATAATATTTTCCTAAACTATATAAATACACATAATTTAACGGATATGGATTTTCAAAGTTGCATCCGGGACCGATCCGTAATCCGTTGGATTTCAAAACTTTCATCCGCATCCAACCTAAGGGTTAACAGGAACCGAGCCGGACCGCCCCGGTGGAACCGTACCTGATTTTGGAACGAACCGAGGAACGGGGTATAAGTACCGGTCCAAAAAATAGGAACCGGGATATGGGGGTACAGGTACACGGTTCTATGCATGTCCCGTCCCGTCCCGTTTGTACCGTATAATACTAACCATTAGATTTAGGGGTATTAAATCAATAACAACCATTAGATTAAATGGTGGTATATAATAGAAAGATAGGGCTAGGGTTCTCATTTTTCATTTTTTTTTTCCGTGGAGTTCGTGGAAGAAGAATTTATGGAGATGAAGATTATGAGACCAAGATTGAGTGAAGAGGAAATAGAATTAAAAACAACCTATGGTGGTAGTATTGATTCTGGAGATCATTCAAAACTCAGAGAATCAATAAAAGGTAGGATCTCATCTATTTGAATTTGTTTAAGTAAAATTAGGTAGGGATTGATAAATCTTAGCTGGGTTTGTTTTGAATTGGAGTTATGAAGATTCAATTTTTGTTTAATTGTGAAATTGAGCGTCACAGATTATATTTTCTCATGTTCTTCCCCAATTTAGGAACGAGGGTTTCTTATTTTGAAACAACAGATAATGGGTCAAGAAACTGAACTAGATGTGAATGATATTGTGTTGTGCTGATGATATTGGAGATGATTCACAAGGCAGTTATGGGTGTGGGATGATGTTGATTGATGAAGACCAATGGACATACAGGGTGTGAAATTGATGAGGATAAAACTGAAATTCTAGCAGAAAGTACCGGTACAGTACCTGGTATTGTACGTGTACCAAATGGTACCAGAACCGAGGTACAAGGTATAGGTACCGGTCCAAAATTTTGGAACCTAGGCTAGGGAGGTAAAGGTACTCGGCCTCGTCAAGAACCGAGCCGAACCATATTGTGTGCACCCTTAATCCAACCCATTAACGAACGGTCCGGGCATCCATCCGCAAATGAAAGGTTGGTCCCGGTTAAATCCGCGGATTACGGACCAAATGCTCACCCCTACTGCTAAAGACGCGTCTTTTCACTCTTACCATAATTTTCCGTTTCCCAAACCAAGACAACTTCCAAATTGCAATCTTTTTTGATTCTAGAGTCTCATCATAAAGCCTATATATATCGGTGAACGAAGGTATTGGTTCTCACGTTCTACTTCTTAGCTTTTGTCTTTCTCTGTTCATAAGACTTTTTTCTCAATTACTAGTTTTTTCCTTTGCAACCTTCAACTGATAGGATATGTCGACTACAAAGAGGGTAACGTTGAAGAGTTCTGATGGAGAAACTTTTGATGTTAAAGAATCCATTTCTCTTCAATCTCAAACAATTAAGCATATGATCGAAGATGATTGTGCAGATAACGAAATACCTTTACCCAGTGTAACAAGCAAGATTTTGGCCAAAGTTATTGAGTACTGCAAGAAACATGACGATAATGCGGATGATAAAGAGAAAGATGATGAACTTAAGAACTGGGATGCTGAGTTTGTTAAGGTCGATCAAGCTACGTTGTTCGATCTTATTTTGGCTGCAAATTATCTGAATGTTAAGGAGTTGTTGGATTTGACTTTCCAGACAGTTGCTGATATGATCAAGGGAAAGACACCATAGGAGATCCGCAAGACATTCAATATCGAGAATGACTTCACCCCTAAGGAAGATGAGGAGGTCAGAAGGGAGAACCAGTGGGCTTTTGAATGATTCGAAACCTAAACAAACCAGATGATGATCATCTAGCTTGGGTTTCTTTTCTTTGTGGTTTTAATTTATGTGGTTTCTTTTTCATGCCTTTATGGTTTAATTTATGTTTTTGAATAGTCCAGGCAATCTTTTCTTATAATAAGGGAGCCCAAAAGAGACATATGACGTCACCACAATCGTTCTGCTCTGTGGTTAAACCATGTCATCATTGCCAACTCATCTCAAAAGATATTCGAAACGTTGCTTTTAATTGAAACCCTAACCGACAGTAGAAATAATATTTCAGTTTCCAAGTTCTCCAAATTCGAAACGACGCATCTCTTATTGGTTACTTTTCGGATCCTACAAATATAGGAGATAATGAGTTTACCTTCATTCTCCTCAATAAAATCTCTTCAAGAAAACCTCTTTTAGAAAGATACTCATCACCGATTTATTGATATTTAGTTTGATGTTCATCTCGACAATCATTTTCTATTCCTCAGAGTAGGAGACGAATCTGGAAAAGAAACGCTCAATTTTTTCAAAGAAGCATGATAGCCATTGTTAGGGTCTCATTTGGAAACATGCAACTCTAATTTCCATTATGTATCCAAAAGTTATTCGGCCTATAACCAAGATATTGATGAGAATAAGCTTGCAAAATTGTAGTAGATAGGTACAGGGATTCCTGATTGGTGTCACAATACTTGAACAACGTGTTGTGAGTCCGGACAACCACCTGAATGGCAAAGCTTATCTGATGCCAATGAGATTGAGCATATGTGCATAGATATACTACCCCAACTTACCATTTATAGTTGCACATTGAAAGAAGGAAGCGACATTAGATAGACAGTAGCAGAAGTTTGGGTTGGTGGCCTTTATTCTTCAATTGTTTCCTTTATTTTTATTGTACCGTAACATAAAGAATTGCTTCTCCAAATTGTCCTACGTACCAGGACCTTAGATGCCTTCGGAAGACCAGTTGGTAGAGAGGAGAAAGAGGATGGAGTCTGCGAAGGGATGTAGCATGGCATGTTGCAGACCATACGTGCTTAAAAAAGGGCAAGAAACAAATAGATGAGTGGATTCAGTTCTTTTCTTAGACGTTGCGCGATGACGAACCAAGTGAAGAAATAACATCTATGGAAACTTCGCATTTAATCAACTGACGACGGTCACATAGGTAACCCAATAGAAAATACTTATATATTTTGAAGAAAATAAACATTATTATCGTTATTTTTTGTTTCTTATTCTTTTTGGAAAATGACATGTATTAAAAGAGAAAACTGCGCACAAACTGTGATCAGGATGACAAGAAATCGAACATGGAAGCAACAGCCAACGGGAAATGAATTAACAGAGAAATGAAGAAAAGGGAATGAAAGAAAAGAGAAATTTTAAGGGGGTAGTGCTCACGAAAGACCACTAATAATAATTGCAACATCATCGTTACGATAAAACATGCAGGCTACATGTTCAGCAAATGGAGTTCACATCAACAGAACTAAAGAGGAAAATCAATTGTACATGGTTATGGTGAGTTTCAATGACAAACTCCAAGGGTGGTGCATTTTTTTTATAAGATAACTTTATTAATCACTTCTGTATCAAATAATCAACCATTGATCCTCTCTTTACCTGCAATGGAAGTAAAATTTAATAATTAGTGCAAATGTTGATGCCAGTGGAGTCATTTTTGTTAATTTAGATAATAGAGAGCAATATATTCCAACATAAAATTAGCTGGTACTGTTGATGGCCAAAATAATATGCGTTAAAAAGGACACAACATAAGGAAGTTTAAAGGGACACATCATTGGTAGTCTCCTTTCGGCGTTGTTTAATTGTTGCAGAAGCTAATATTATTGGAGTATTTAGAGGAATGGGTCTCTTTTATTTTTATCAAATTTTATGAAGAAGAAAAGGTGAGATCATGCTTCTTTCTCCTATTACTTAAAATTATAGTTCACAAAATAACATCTCAGAGACTGCACAGACTTCCACTATTATGCATCCGGTGCGTATGCACCGGGTTAGAGGCTTGTTTTTATTAAATTTGAGCAATATGATTTGCTTTCTTAATTATCACTGTTTTAAGTTTAATTGCATGTGTCTTGATTTTAGATTAGATATTTTGTTGAATTGAATTTAGATTTCAGATCATCCTTAACATGAACCCGACTATTCCTTAGTGCAAAGGGTTGTTCCTTTTATCAATCAATTTGCGAAGCGTCAGTTTCGGGTCCGAGTAGCATGGTTCTTTCCCTATTTTACATACATAAGCAACTTAATTATTTTAATTATAAATGCAAATTTATTAGGATTTAGACACATGACTTTTGAGTACCAAGCCTTCCGGCCAGTAACCAAAGCCATAGGTTTATCCATACACACACGCTCTTCTAATTTGTTGAAGCAAGCAAACACATCACACATCAGAGATCTAAGTACCGGTCGCGCTGGTGAATATCCTGTTTGTGGTGATCTCTTCTTATTACGTAGAACTTACACTAGGTACGTATTTCACAAGTGCCTCCTTACGAGATGACAGGCATCTCCTGATTCTTAAACGTAAAGCTCCTTAGGGAGTCTTGGGGTAAGCAAAACTTCCAGTGGTGTAGCTTTAACCATATTGGCGAAACCAACAGCTTCAGTCATATCAACAGGTGCATTTGATGGTGGTTTGAACTCGAATCCATGAACCAAACGAGCAATTATCATGTCCACCATTTGAAGACCCAGAGAAGTTCCAGGGCAAGCTCTTCTACCGGATCCTAAAGGTGCGAATTCAAAATGTTGACCACTAAAATTCATCTCTTTGAAGGGACTAGTAAGAAATCTCTCAGGGCGGAATTCTAAGGGATCCGACCAGACTCGTGGGTCCCGTTGAATCTTCCAAGCATTCACGATTAATAGGGTTCCTGCTGGAACGTTGTACCCGGCAACAGTGCAATCCTCAGTGGATTCAAATAGACGCATAGACACTGAGTATAGACGCATCACTTCCTTTACCATAGCTCGGATGTATGTGAGATCCTTGATATCGGATTCTTCCACTAGTCTTTCTTTTCCAACATGGTTGTCCAACTCATCTTGAGCCTTCTTCAGTACCTGCGGATTATTTACTAGACAACAAACGGCCCACAGCACAGCAAACATTGTCCAAACACCACCACCCTGCAGTAGACCCTGCAAGAATAACAAAGAAAAACCCACGAAGCCATGATCCATCATCTATCTGATGATCAATAATAGGAGGTGCTTAAAAAAATAAAAAAAAAATCGAATGTGCTTCCACACCTAAAACACAATATAAAACTGATCGACATACCAGACATGTAGCTTTGTTGACGGTATCTGCGTCAGAATAACCCTGTAGCTTTGAGTTTTTCTCCACAGGTGACAACATCAGATCCATCCAATCCTTTTGGTCATCGCGTGATCTCTTCATTTTGTGTTCTTCCAACCATCCACTTAGGATACGGTCCAGATCCTTTCCAACACTCTTCATCTCTTGTTCCTGGCCGTCCAAATCAAATGATCGAAGAAACGGAATCATGTCCCCCAGCGTAATAAGACCCATTGCTTTAACAAAGCCTCTCAATCCCTTTTGACACTTTTCTGCTTCTCCATCGGTAGCATCACCAAAGCATCTCTTCCCTGCAATCATCCTAGAAGACATATTAAGTGTTAGATCCCCAATGCATTGCCTCATCTCAACCAAAACTGGAGCTCGTTGAGCTCCTTTGGATCCGTGACCACCCCAGTTTGCGTCATATAGTTCTTTAATGGATGTAGAAATTTCAGATTCCCATACTTTTCTTACAACCGCGAGCCTATTATTGGAAAGAAGTTCAGTTTTCATTATTCTACGAATTTCGGTCCAATACTGTCCATCAGAATTGAAACTTAACATCGCATCATCGTAACCGATATATTTCCCTATTGTTTGATGTGGTCGAGAAATGAAGATCTTGTCGTTGGTGGTAAAACATTCTTTTGCTCCCTCCCAACTGCTCACTACCAGTGCACGGTGTACACCAATTCGAACTGTGAATACTGGTCCATATTTGTCAGCCATGGCTCCCAAAGCTATGTGGTGTGGGTTCGATCTGTCTATTAGATGTAGATGACCAATGAATGGCAAAGATCCAGCTGGTTCTGGTGCCTGATTTTTCACCTTAAGAGAAGATTTTGTATATGGTCTCCATACTAACAAATAGTAAAGAGCGAACGCAAAGAGACTAATAACCATATTAGTTGCCGAAAACTGGTAACTGAAAAGAGTATCAAAAGAATCCATGGTTTGGGGTGTAGGGTTTTAACAGGAGTTTGAGAATTGTGTGAACTAGGCAAAGAGACCCATCCTCTATATATAGGCTTTTGTGAGATTAATTACCTCTTTTTTTTTTTTTTTTTTTTGTATAATAGTAAAAGAAAACGACGCAACTAATCTCACAAAATAATTGATCATTTTCCTATCTGCACTATCTATTCTTGATCATTTTCCTAGACATTTATATTTTTTGAAACAGTTTTCCTAGAAATGACTAATGCTTAATTTTATTATTCTTTATTTATTTAATTGCTTTTAAGTTGTTTTTTCTTTCTTTTTTTCTTGATGGCCAACCGCTCGTGGATCTTTCTCTGTATTTCTTACGTTTTTTCGTTCAAAATTCATGATGATCGGGGGTGGTGGGATGGTAATATCACTGACTAATCTCTACCCTAAAGTAGTTTAATTTGTTTCTAGGTCCTAATCGATTGGTCAGTGGGAGCAAGGAATAATTGAGTTCGGGCTTGGAACTCGCCAAACCTCGGAATTATACTTATTATAGATACTTAGAATCATGTTGATCATACAAATTGTTACTGACATCACCACTAGGAAAAATCGATCGTGTAAACCAAAACTCGGAAAATTCAGACTTGGAACTCACTAACATGGGTTTATTCGATTAGTGTTTATACGGATATTTAAGAATCCTAAAAACTCTTGTATTCGATTAGGATATGTAAAGAATCATAAAATATTCATGGTATTCAAATAAGATTTATTTAGATTCTACATATATCATAGGTATTCAATTCATTTAAGATTTTTTAGAATAGTTAAGGGCCAAAATATATATGGATTCTTATGGACATTTGTAGTCAAAATATGTGTTTTATTATCTCATATCAATCTCACCCAAACCACATGAGTTTCATGGATTGTTATGGACAATTTTTTTTTTTTTTTGGTTTTTTTTCTTTCACAACATGTTATGTTTTTCCATCACCGTTACCGACCACTATCACTATCACCACAAACCGCCAACCACCACCACCACCACCCACAACAACCACCATTAACCAGTAGCACCAACCACCAACAACCGCCATCGCGCCACCACCACTGACCGCGAGCACCCACCACCGCCACCAACAACAAGCACCGCCTCCAATAATAACCACCACCGACCACCAACAATCACCACCACCTCCACCCACCACCACCACCAACAATAACAACACCGTCACCACATGCACCAACCACCACCCACCACCAACACCAACAGCAACACTTATTGATGGTTTTTAAATAAAAAAAAGGGAAGCATGATAATCTCAATTATATTATTACGATTTGATAGTCCACTTTAAATTTTATTAATCTGAATTAATCCTAATTCAATCCATTGTAATCCAAATTATATATTTCTAAGACTCTTTCAGATTTTTTAAGAAACATTATAAATCCACTATACTCAGGTAAACTAATTTCCATTTTTATCGTATAAATCTTGATCCAATACACCTCCGTAAAACTCGAAAAACATGAAGTTAAATCTCGCCAAACAAGTGGTACTATTCTCTCCTTAAAGGTGTAGACCCCACCTTTATATAGGGCAAAAAAGTTAGAGCCTGGTACTATTCTCTCCTTATCTGAATATTCGACTTTTCTTTTTTTGTTATAGAAAGGTTGTATTCTATTTATCACGTAATATAATAAAATAAGTTTACAATGTCATCTTTATCAAAAAAAATTAGACAGTATACTTGATTTACTGATTTTTTTCTCTAAGATGGAAAGATATATGATGAACACTCTTGATTTTTGCTTACATGGCTAGAGCATCTGCTAACGAATTGTGTTTTCTGCTTATGTATCTTACCTTAGCTTGTGGAAGTGTATCCAGAATCGCTTCAACTTCTTTAATTGTGTTTTTTGCTTCCTAAGGAATATCCTTATAATTCTTATTGATGAAGTCTGCAATAACTTTGCAATCTGTGACAATTGACACACCAGATAAAATTTTATCTTTTAACCAAGAAGTAGCTTTTAACATTTTTTTTTTGAACAGTTGTCATAGCTTTATCGGAACCCGCTTCGATATGCATGAATTCATCTTGATCAATAGAAAATGGAATAAGCGTGAATCCCAATGGAAAGTCTTCCTTCTGGAATGCATCTTCTAAAAATATTATCCAATCCGTGCTTAAGGACGTTCAATTTTGATTAGATAAAACTCCATTTCTAGGTAAGGGAATCCACGGATATGTAATTGACGATGTAGAATCTAAAAACTAGTATTCTCTATCCGCATTGTCGGATTCTGATCCTTTCTTTCAAATACCACCGAACATCAATGCTTCCAAATAAACCAGAGAAATATAGCAATTTTATCTTTTATTTGAGAAGTATTTGGATCCTCTATCCAATTTTTGACCCCATCACTTATAGAATTTGTGGAATAAGAATTGGTAATATGGCTTAAATATAAACCAAACCAAATGGCTCTTGCAAAGGGGCATAATCTGAAAAGATGATGTTCATTTTCTTGTATTTGAGAGTTATACATCTGACAGTCTTTGTGTCTGGGAATTTTGAATTCATTGGTAAGAGATTAACGCTTTATTGATTTTTTTGGCATATTTTTTGCTTCTCCCTTTCTGTTGTTCGACTATGTGATGGGTGATCCTTCATATCCCATATCTTGAATTCCCATAGAGTCTATTATTTGAACAATAAATGATTCGCCGCTTCGAATCGCTTTGTTTTCCCTTGTTTTTCTTGCGGATCAAAAATAACATTTAGATCCCCTTATTTTTCGATCATACGAACAAACAGAAAAATATAGATTCCGGGAAATAAGGAATCTTTGTACACCACTTGAGAAATTATATACCAAATGACCAAACAATCTATTAGCCTCTTAGTGCTCTTTCTTTTTCAGCAGGATCTCGGCTTTTTCATAAAATGGAGAAGAAATATTGAAGAATTCTAAGCGTAGGTACGACTTTGTTTAAATGATGTGTCGCAAAATGGTGTTGGCGTTTTGGTTTTGAAAAAACACATCTCTGGTACAAGCTTATGGTGGAGAAATATGGTAGCAACTACTGAATCTGGGTTCTAAGAAAAGTTAACACTCCTTATGGGGTGTCATGCTGGAGAGCCATTGCAGATACTAGTGCTCTTATCACCGGAAATTCTACTATCGGTCTTCACTCTGGTAATCTTATATCATTCTGGCATGATATGTGGTATGCAAACTTTTGTCTAGCAACCACTTTCCCTGCAATTTATAAACTGGACAGGTTGCAAAACGGAACTGTTGAAGATCATATTACATTTGATGGTTCCTGGACTTTCGATTCTAAGAGAACTTTGTCTCATTCAGAAGATGATCAGTTCGCGGAACTGTTGTTGGTAATTGGTACAATTCCACCGGCACGTGATACTTTACCGGACACCAGACGATGGGCTCTTAATTCAAATGGGCAATTCTAGGTTAAATCCTTGTATGATTCACTGACAAAGGAAGACGACATCAATGGATTTCCTTACAAGTTTGTTTGGAAAAATGCAGTCCCTCCTAAAATCAATTTTTTGTTCTGGTATGCTGTACACGGTAAGCTCCACTCTCTTGACATGTTGCAGTATAAGGGATTTGATATTTATAGTTCTTGTATAGTGTGTGGAGATAGTTCCGAGTCACAAGACCACATTCTCTTATTCTCCTATACTGCAAGGTTTCCTATAAACTTTGGATGGCCATAACACCTGCAAATCGGTGGGCATGGGTGTTTCCTGAGACGATGCTCTCTTTTGCACACTCTTGGC
This sequence comes from Papaver bracteatum, assembly GCA_023529315.1. Taxonomy (NCBI): domain Eukaryota; kingdom Viridiplantae; phylum Streptophyta; class Magnoliopsida; order Ranunculales; family Papaveraceae; genus Papaver; species Papaver bracteatum. Next base: position 62,805 of record JAJJWX010003771.1, on the reverse strand, counting down.
CATGTAATTTCTTTGTCACTTTCAGGAAAAGTGGTATGGGAGTTAATACCTGCAGCGGTGATTTGGGTACTTTGGAAGGAAACAAATTGCAGAACGTTCGAAGAGAGATACATCTTTAAGACGGATATTGAGTTAGCGGATGAAGCAAAGACACTTGTTCTGTCCTGGGATGTCGCTTGTGGAAAGAGGTTTCACTTCAACTTTGCTTATTCTTTGCAAAATGGGGATACAATATTTTGTTAAACTCTGTTCGTTTTTAGTTTTCGTTCTTGTCTACCTTTAGTAGACTTTGTAAATTCCCCCTGATTTTAATAAAGCTTTCTCTTCTCATCAAAAATAAACTAAAAATATATCATCATTTAATACGGAATTCTAAATCAATTGAAATAAATAGAAAGTGAATTGGTAAGTTGGATTCTTAGCGAAGTATATAAACAAACTAGGTGCATAGAGTGTAATACTGTAACCCATCTTTTATTATTCAGCAAATAATTGTTGGAATCTTGGATAGGTATAGGCAGTCCATGAAACACGCTTACTGTTGTCTTTTCTTTATCATTTTATATAAACAAGTTGTGGCATTTTGTTATTAAATTCATTATTACTGGGAAGTTGAGATTCGATCGAGTCTTTCATCATTCCAATTTGGAATAAACAAACATATCAGTATACTGCTTCTTTCATGCTGGTCCATTGCTAGTGGCTCTTTCTCTGTATTTCCCGTTTTCCATTCAACAACAACAACAAAAAGCATGATGATCGTGGGTAATGGGATAGTAGGATCCGCACATAATCATAGTGCTTGTTCTCATCATTTGTTGCGTTGCAATAATATCCCTGGTCACTGTCTAACCTTACGTGTCTTCCAATAATGCATAATCTCGTGAACATATATGGGGAATGCATGGATCACGGATGGTTCTACTCAATAAGTTGAGTTAGGTTGTTGCTTAGCAAAAGAAGAAAAAAGAGAGGAAGAAATTAAAATATCAAAATAGTAAGTTGAGATATTTGATTTGACGAACAACACCCTACCATTAAAAGTTTTTTGGTCTGCTAGGTGAAAATAAACGCAACCAGTCCTCGATAATCTAGTATGTTGTCGACGTATCTTATCGTTCATGGGCACGCACTTGCATCTCATAAACGATGCACTGCAAGCTGAATCCACGGCTAAGCAGTTATTGGTGTAGTGTGAAGAATTTTCAATGCTTGAGATTTAGATCTAAAAATTTAATTAAAGTTTAGAAAAAAATTTCCCTTTTAATTTAAATTTAGATATGGAAAAATGACAAACATAGCTAAATAAACTGTATATCTGTCTAATATAGACTCCACCAAACGATAGAGTGTTGATCCCTCAGCTAAGGACCAAACCACTGTTTCCCCTTCTTTTTACTTCCGGGAAAACAAAACCATGCATCACTTTCTGTCAATGTATCATCAATGGTTAGTCTATATCAAATAAACAGAGTATTGATTAGTATAGACAGACCATGAAACATGCTTACTTCATTTTTTAATCAAATTCATTAGTGGGCAGTTGAGATTCGATCAAGACGATAAAATCTTATCTTTTATCATTCCAATTCGAGATAAACTAAGATATCAATATACTGACAACTGGATCATATTCTCGTCTTATATGCCTCTGGCGCTCCACTTTTTGGTGCCATTGGCTTTTCGAAATCAGAGAGTACACATGGCTAATTATTTAAACAAAGATATGATTTTATTATCCCTATGGGGACATTTCCAAATCTTTTCTGAAGTTGCTGACTCTAGGCCATCCCGAAACATATGTCCACAATGATTGCATCCCCATTCCGTATTAGTGCAATATTGAAGTCTTTGCTCAACTATATACCACGTGTATCCGGTATCCCTTCTTTTTCACGACCATGTATTATGGTTTTTGAACCACCTTAAAGTTATCTGTGTGTGTTTTTAGGAATCTTTTTGTTTGACATCATGCTTGTTGCTTCAGTTTTGTAGATTGAGTTTTTTTGTTTAGGAGTGATATCCCTTCCTGATCGGAAATTCGTAACTCGTATCTACCTGTCGTTGGTTTCTGATTCCTTTAATAAAACCATTATTTACCGATCAAATATATATACATATAAAATCTTCTTTGCACCTGTTATTGGAATTCAAGACTGATCAAAACTGAATTCACGAGTGCAAACATCACATACATTCAAATTTTCAAAATATACATCCAATTGTCAACACAGTTGTTTGAAGTATGTATATTAACCAGTAAGCATAACTACATACAAACAAGAACAACGACAACAGAAGAACCAAATCAATTCATTTCCAGCACCCCCCCCCTGCAATCATCTAGCTTGAGTATAGAACCTCTTTACGTGAGATCTTCATTCTACAAACAGATATGGACACTTTATAGCTAGCAAAATAACACTACACTTTAAGAGCGAAACAAAAAGAATTATGTGAACATAAAGGCATAATTTTCAGAAAAATTATGTGAACATAAAGGAGGTTGCACGGTGAGTGAGTGATGACGTGGCAGGAAAAAAGGCGATTTTTCAGATCTAGATTTTTCTGAAAATTTCCTCATGGAATCGGCATCTTCTTCTCCAGCAATCGATCCAAAGAGAAGCTCGACTCATGTTGCTGCGGAATCAAGCTTGATTGCATCTAATTTCCCATCTTTGGTTGATTCTTATGGTGCTAAGGAAATTCTAAATCCTAAAAATGGTGAAAATCAAAAGGGGTTTATTAAGGATTTGGATCATAACAAGAATTTATCAAACCCAAGATTTCAATCTGCTTCAGATGTGGGTTTGGGTAAGATTGAAAAAGGTTCAAATCTTAACAACACGAAAATGATTCAAGAAGACGTATCTAATCCCAATCAAGATTGGAGAGATTTATTCACCATGCCTAGGGTTGCATCTCCTGTCACTCCATTGAAGTTCACACCACCTATGTGGAGATTAACGGAAATCTATTGTGGTCGTTCAATCGATTCTTCTTCAACAAGGATGAAAAGAAGCGAAAATTTAGTGGTTGGATTCTTTGTGGGGAAAAGGCCATCCTTTGCAGCAGTTCAATTAGCAGTGAACAAGCGGTGGAATTTCAAAAAGGAGGTAAGTATTAAGTTATATGAAGATTGTGCTTTCATTTTTGAATTCAGGGATGTGGATGACCGTAAGTTAGTGCTTCATACTGGATATTTCATCATCTCAAATAAGCTTTTCACTTTGAGACCATGGTCACATTTACTTGAAAAGGGTATTTCAGAGGTGAAATCAATACCAATTTGGGTAATGATATATGGGGTTCCACTACATATGTGGGATGAAGAGGGATTAGGACTGATTTCTAGCTACTTAGGAAAACCCCTATTTGCAGATGAATGTACCACCTTTCGTAATAGGTTAGCATTTGCAAGAGTATGTATAGAAATTGATGTATATTTTGCTTATCCAGAAAGCATACCTCTGCTGATAGATTTGTAAGTTTTCCTTTGAGCTCCCAGTAGAGTATCAATGGAAGCCGTCAAAATGTGATGTGTGTAAAGTTTTTGGTCACTATGCAAAGTCTTGCAGAGAGAAAAAGAAGCCAAGGTGGACAACAAAGAAGGTGAGCCGGACAGCTGAGCCACAGGTTAATGAAGTAGTAAAGAAAAACATTAGCGATAAGAATGCAGGACCTAATCATGGCAGGCCAACGGAGCCTGAGGTTAATGGAGTAGTAATGAAAAACATTACCAATAAGAATGCAAGACCTATTCAGGTACCTACAAATATGAATGGTATTAATGGAAAGGAGCATGCTATTAGTGAATTTGTCGAAGTCTCTCTCAATGATGGAAGTGAAGCTCTGGATGCAAGGAATGAAGAGGTTTCACTTGAGAACGATGCAATGGAACCTATTGAATCTCATTCACAGAGGCCCAAGAAATCAGAAGTACACTTGAATGCAAATAAACATGTTAAACCTACAGAAGAAGCTTCATATGGGAGGGAAAAGAAGACTACGAAAGCATGAAAAGTCCTGCGAGAGAATCCAGAGATACATGCTTCAAAAGACTTTTTTGCAGAGGCGGATACAACAAGGAAGATACAAACTTCAACAAAAAATATTAGAAAAGGGAGTGGCAATGGAGATGTAGAGTTGGTGGCTACACCTCCAGAATGGACCTACGTAAGAAGAAAAAAGAAGAATAAGGGAAAGAAAGATGGTAAACTAAATCCAAAGCAAGTTGCCATTTGTGATTTGAACCCCGATGACTGGATAGGCACAGATTTGGGAACGTCAAACTCCTTAGATGCTAGAGTTGAAGAAGCAAGAATAGAAGAAGAGGACCATGATACTAAATCTAGTTTAGTGACAAATGATTTTTCAACTCCAATTTCGTCTCCTGATTTGATTCATAAGGAGAACCCTGAGGTTGTTCTCCCATTGCAAATGGACTTGAGTCGAGTTACAATACGAAAAAAGAAGAATAAAAATCTTGTAGGAAAGGATGCCAAAATAGACTCCAATGTTGTTTCTGCTATTACTGATTAACAAGTTATTGGGTATCTCTCACCATCCTATGGAGAGATCTATATGTAGAAATATATTGGAGAGTCATGCTAAATCAAATATGGAAATTCCTTTGATCGAGGATACTGATGGTATGGGAGATTTCGACTCCGATTCTGACTACGAAGAGCAAATTGAGGCAGTCAAATGCTCGTTTCAAGATGAAAATGTAGATTTTGAAGAGTGATTGTGTGTTTCTTTTTGCTGTTTTTAGGCAGTTCTGGGTAGAGCTTGTGTGTTGACCTTCTTGTTTGGAGGTTGTTTGTTGCTCCTCAGTGAGTTTGTGTTTTCTTTTTCTTTTTCTTTTTTGTAACTTTGGTGTCACTTTTGGTGATATTTTTTTTTTTTTTTAATTAAATTTGCCCTTTCGCGTTAAAAAAAAAAAAAAAATCGCGATGGTATAAAAAAAAAAAAAAAAAAAGTGAACATAAAGGCTCTTTGATTCAAGCAAACATGACAAAGATTACAAATACGCGCCACCCATTAAAAAATAAGTAAATCAAATAAAGGGCATAAGCATACATTTCCTTATCAGAGATCGAGATCGAGATATAGAAACACAACAAATTTACTAGTAAACAGACAGTTACATCCTTTATCACTTCGTAGTCATTCTGGAAATGCCTCAATGATGGAAGGAAATGCTGGAATTGGAATTATATTGAAGCGAGGGAAGCCCGCATTGTTCAATAACGTCTTCCATTCCACTTCAGTTCTTTCTTTTCCACCTGAAGTATGTGCTATCATCACTAGATCATATGAAAATCCTGTGTTATCGAATGAACCATTTCCATCTGGTCGAAGTACACAATCAAGAATAATAACTTTCCCATTCTTCTTCTTCGCTATTGCTTTATGACAATTTTTCAAGATCTTTACACAGTCTTCGTCACCCCAGTCGTGCAATATCCACTGCATCCGACACACCATATAAATTAGATTCTATATTAATTCTTAGTAAAAACTGGCCATATTTGGCATCTAACTGCAAAATCAGCTACAAAATTATGGTTTCATAAGCAAATAAAAAAAGTAGGCTAACCTTCATGATGACAGCATCAGCTTCGGCAACATGAACAAACATATCACCGCCAACATGCTCAACTCCTCGTTGTTCGGGTGCCGTAGCGACTACATGAGGTAGATCAAAATTAATACCTCTAATATGAGGATTAGCCTTAACAATCTCGGTGATCATTATCCCAGTCCCACCACCAACATCAATCAGTGATTCGATCCCATTAATTCCATCTTTGTACTTGACCAACACCGCGTTGATTATTATCTCAGCTGTACATCTCATTGCATCGTTAAAGAGGTGATTAAACTGTGGATTAGCTAAAGAAAAATCCCAAATCTCAACTCCGTGAGCCTTTTCAAAAGGAAAACCACCTTCTTTAACACATTTTCCCATATATTGCCATGGTGTAAGTAGCGATGGATCAAGTTGCGCTAAAAGAAGCGGTGATAAATTAAATTGAGAATCTCTCAATAACCATCTGGATGATGGAGTTAAATCATAGTAAATTTGATTGCTTTCTTTATCAACATGTAAAGAAAATATGCGCTTGCGAACCAACAATCTCATTACACGGGTAAGATAGTCGATATTCGGAGATGATGATGATGATGATGATAATGTGGTTGTTGGAAAGTTGTTAATGATCTCTGATAATGTGATGGGACGACCATGAGAGTTTATGATATCGGTTATACCAAGTTCAACTGCACACTTCAATGCCATTGAATCGACAAACGCATATATGTGCTCCCACATTTCTATTTGCCCTTTCAATCTTTTTTCTTCTTCATGGGTATGATCCATCTCTATGTTAGCTAATTGACCAGAGAGATCTGAGTTCCTAAGATAATGAAACTCTAGCTCTCTTGCAAATTACTTAACTAATGAACACCACAAAAACATTTTTTTCTGAGATAATGCTAGGAGAAATTCCTTTACAGATGAGGGGATATAATGGCTCCTCGGTTTAACTCAGACTTAGAAAAAGTATTTTGTATTCATACAGAAGACATAATTAATTCAAGTGTCACAACCAACCCACCCGTGTCTTATTGTTTTAATTATAAAGGCAAGAAAGATAGCGATTAAGAGCAGATTAAAGAGAACCAAACAAAAGGTCTTAATGTTGACAGTTGACACATGGTTATCGTTATAGAGGGTTGTTAGGGACAGGGAGGAGCTTAGGGGTCTACAACGATTATCTACAATGCCAGGCCAGGCTTCCCCGCCGCCGGTAAAAGAAAATAAAAGAAAATAATAATAAAAGGTTATTGGTGTAGTGAGAAGAATTTTCAATGCTTAAAATTTAGGTCCAAAACTTTAATAAAAATGAAATTTTCGTTTTCCCTCAAATTTTAGGTAGGGGGAAAAAGGTTAGAGCCAAGTACATCTTCGATCATATAAACAGACACAAAAATCGTGGCTAAAATTTCACTAATCTTCCTCATACTGAAGTCGAAATGTTTCTTCTTTGATATAACCTTTTACCCTAATTTTCACTAGTTTTTAGCCTTCATGCTAATCGAACCTTAAATGGATACTCAAACTGTCGACGATAATACATAAAATTTTGATGCCCGGGAATAAAAACTAACAAAGTAAAATAAACAAAACTTGTAACTCACGTGCACTATACAATTTAATAGACTTTTAACAAAAATAAAATGCATCTTTCTTATGGTTGCTGATCAGCCTGATAAAAAAACTTCTTTGACCGGAAGTGACCTTTAGGGGTAGCTATCGCCTTCCTCTTCCGGCGATGGATACTACTAAACCTATAGCTATCATCATCTGATGATCCTATAAATATCTTTACATTTTCTTCTCCTAGTGCTCGCATTGAGACGAAGCTGTTGACATGCAATAATGGCAACGGTATTGGCTTTGTCCCCTTATGTGTACATCTCCAAGTCTTTTCTGAAGTTGTTGTCTCTAGGCTATACCGAAGCATGTGTCCACAATCATTGATTATAATTGCTTCCCTATTCGTAAGGCAAAATAACTTATGATATTGGTACTCGAATTCAATTGCAATACCAATATTGAACTCTTTGCTCCAACTGTACGATGCGTAGCGCTCTTTTTCGTAACTAATACTATTGCAATCGCCCTGCATATTCTTCTTTAAAAACCATATGTCTGCAGAACCTTCACCTAGACTTTTACAAACAAGACATAAAAAACCATTGGAAACATATAGACTCTGAGTACTATGGGGGGGCAAACCAGGTGGTGTAGGAAGTGAGCAGAATTTTTCATCGGCTAAATTGAAGGCCACTATCTCTTTTGCCCCATTACAGAGCCAATGAAGAGAACCATTTACGCAAACACTCCCAACTGCATGGTCTGCATTATATGATAACACACTGTAACTGGTTTCTCCTAGATTTCTCCATCCTTTGCCGCTACCAAGTGTATATACGTCTACTTGTCCACGCGAGTACGACCTGTACATACGTCCACTTCTTCTGGCTGGATCATAAGGCTTGAGCTTAATATTGTAAGCGTAAGATATTCTAACAACCTTGTATTTATCAGTTAAAGGATGGTAACCAAATCCATGTTCAAAAGAAATCCCATCATACTTCTCCTTTGCTATTCGTGGAAGGCACATCTGTTCACGGGTGATGGGGTTACATATATACAAAGGTTCATTAGTCTTACCAGATGAATTAGATGATAAACAAATCAGTCCGTTACACGAACCGACATATCCAGTTACGTCTAAGGGTATACTGAGGTTGATCATCCTTTTGTGGAACCTTAGCTGCTGTTTGCCGTCTTTCTCCTTTTTACAGTGTTCTTCATAATAGAGATTGTGACGCTTAATGAAAACGAAGTTAAGCATCTTAGACTCAGAACTTAATTGTTTATGGTGTTGATGCGGCAGCTGGTCTAGTAATCCGGCACCGTTACATCGAAGATGCAAGTACGAAAAATATGTATAATTTTGCAAATCGAGGAAAGCATTGTTCCAAGCTTTGCATACTCGTCTACACGCTAGTACTGACTCAACTGGTAACCTGCATAATATGGTCAACTTGATTTCGAAGGGGAGGCTGTTCAGAAGGTTTTCCTCTATCTCCATCTCAATCTCTATCTCCATCTATCGATATCCTGGCTTAAAGCTCGCTAGGGTTATGATATGTTCTGCTAATGAACCCATCTTATGCAAAAGCCCTCAATCATCCGGATAGTCGGATACGCACCCGGATGAGGTTTTCCTACAGTCCTATGAACCTCCTAACCAGTCCATTACACTTAGAAGTCCATTGCACTAATAAGCAGCGAAAGTATTCACATCCAATACTCCTGTCTGCATGAATGTCATGCGACCAACTTATGTGGATACAGGACCCGTGTTATGCTTCTAGACTAGCATATATACTACCTATGTTCCTTTGCACAAAGACTTAACTCGTCTGCCATCTATAGGATTCGAACCCACACCTACCTATCTGAAGGCCATGTGCTCTACCAGTTGAGTTAATATATGGGCGTTTTTCTGATATATACCCATTTGATAACCTGTTTTCCAATATGCACCCGTTTTTTTATAATATTTCTAAAATACACCGGATTTGTTAGTTCCGTCCGTTTTTTGAATAAAACAGTTAACAGCAGTTGAGTAACCAGGAGTCATCAAATCGGCTCAACTTGCCTGAATTGACTATGCCATAAACGGTCTAAAATACCCTTCTCTGTATCACCTTCTACTTTCCACTTCGTTCACTTCAGCCATAGTTTCACACCGCGAACAGGAAAATATTATATTTTCTCATTCAAACCTTAATCAGCAGCTCCTTGCTTGTTTTGAGCTCCAAGATCACTTCTAATCCTTGTTTGCTAAAAACCATGAATTCACGGTTACTAGCTACGGAATCAGGGTAGACATTAGTCTTTCAGGACATCTGTCAAATACTTTGTGTGGGTAATGAAGAGATAACCACTTTCGTTGTAGAATTAGCCGGGCATTAGCTCCTTCAAACTGCAATTGCAAATTCATTCACAAGCCATCATTCCTATTCCATTAAACATTCAAAATTTCCACGATTTGAACACAAACATCAATGGTAACAACTTGATTAAACGGCAACAAACTCTTAATCCTGCAAATAAGAAATTAATAGCAACCCAAGTTTAGAAATGAATCTAAAATCTTGGGTTTCGTTTAATTTGATCAAAATTATACAATCACAAACATGTTCACATAATCAAAATCATTTAAATGAAATAACCAGACAGAGAGGGAGAAGATGAAAGAACAAACCTCAAATCAAAAGATTTAAAGTTAAAAGAATAGACCAGATACCCTTATATCATTAATTTTGATGTTGATGCAGTTGTTGTTGTTATTCCCGAATGATTTCCAGAGAAACAAAAAGAAATGAAAGAGAAGGCGAGGAGAAATGAAATACAAGACTTCATCACAAACTCTTTTGTTGTGATAAGGGTACATCAGGAATTTTGTATAAAAGAATGATCCTTAACCGTTGAATGAAAATACATGATATACGGTTAGATATGGAGATGGCAGGCCTTAACGGTTTTGTGGATGGTGAGTGTATTTTAGAAATTTCTAAAAAAACGGGTGCATATCGGAAAACAGGTTATCAAATGGGTGTATATTAGAAAAATTTCCTTAATATATAAAGAGAGAGTGAGAAACTACCATCGAACATAATGTATCACAAAATTGTTTGGTATATGAGCAGGAGTCAATATTGTGCATGCAGGTACATTGTTAAGTGTAATAGTCAAGTCACTGTTGTCTTGTGTTGATTCTCTGAGTCATGGTCATTGCTGTTGACTGTTATCTGACTTCACATATATACTGTTTGGTTAGCCCTGTAACAGTTAAGGTCGAATATTCTGTTAATATGAGAAAACTATTATTTTCTTTCTATAACTTTCTCATGGTATCAGTTAGGTATGATCCTTCTTCATCAACAAGTTTATCAAAATTGTTCTTCAATCTTTAATTGATCTTCATCATCATCATCATCTCCAGATCGTTCTTCATCTTTTCAATATCAATTCTTAATATTTTTCATCTTTTTCGTTTTCCAGATTCAGTTTCGGAGTTCGATCTCCAACTTTACCCTAAAATTTTCTTCATTGATTTCTTGAACATTTTCATGCATGTTACTACTCGAAGCATGGCACATCCTCAACCACAAAGTTTTCGTAATCCTTGGTCTACCAACAACAATGATTCTGCAAGTTCTTCCGCTGCAACATCTGTTAACACACATTTTGATTTACCAATTACTAAAATCTCAAATTTTGTTTCACACACATTGGATTCATCAAATTATCTTATATGGCGAGATCCGTTTGAGTCAATTCTGATCTCTACTGATCTATATGGTTATGTGGATGGTGAATTAGTTGCACTGCCAGAGAAAGTTGTTCTTGATGGCGTTTTAACTGTTAATCGAAGATGGATTTACTGGAGGAAGTTAGATCATTTTGTTACTAGTTGCATCAAAGACATAATTACTCCTACAATCTCATTTGAAATTCTTGGTTTAACTACAGCTCGTGAAATCTGGTTGTTTCTTGAAAATAGTTTTCGATCTCAATTTCTTACTAGAAAAACCATGTTAAGAAATCAACTGCACAATGTGTAGTGATCTACACTACAACAGATCTAATTAGGGATTCAATTCACATGATCTACACTGTGATATTGAGAAGAACCTCAAAGAGGCAACACATAAAATTCAGGATAAAAATCTTCACTAACTGTTTAGGTTTACAGGGAAGGAATAAAAGGAGCGTGCTCTCAATCACTCGAGCAAAAAACATGCTTAAGAAGTCAGTAACTAACAGCAGTCATAAAAAGGATAAGGGAACCACAATAACACTAGAATTAGAAAGAAGGGACATGACAAATGCCGTATCCTACAGAGCATTCTTGTCCTCAAGGATGAATTTATGAAAAGTGGATGTGATGAAAGCTCTGTCTTCCCAATAAGTATCCCCATCGGCTGTATGAGACCATTGTATATGCACTTGTGGAATGTGTTGACGGCTCTTGACAATGATGCGGGAATTTAAAACTTTGACAGACTTGACTTTAAACAAACCTTCTTTGTCTCATGATGGGAAGTGATGTCTGTGGTAGTAGACCATGGCCAAGCTTCTTCTTTAACTGCGAGATGTGAAAGACCAGGTGGATGCGAGAAGAAGCTGGTAATTGGAGTCGATAACCTACAATCCAAATTCTTTCCAAAACCTTGTATGGCCCAAACAAATTGGCTTCCAGTTTCATATTTTTGCATAGCTAGACAGAAGTCTGTCGATATGGCTGAAGACGTATATATACCCAATCTCCAACTGCAAAGGACCTCTCAATCCTGCTCTTGTCAGCCTGTTGCTTAATGCGATGTTGAGAATTCAAGAGGTTTTGGCGCACTACTTCTGTCATGATTCCCCTTTGGTGCAGATAATCATCAACTAAGTGGTTTCCAATGCCGCCAGTGTGATGTAGCCCAAACTGTGGTGGAGAGTATCCGTAAATATCTTGGAATGGTGTAAGCTTCAAGCTTGTGTGGTATGAGGTGTTAAACCACCATTCCGCCAGGGACAACCATGAAACCCACTTAAGCTGGTCCGTAGCTACACATACAGCGTAAGTAAGACTCAAGACAAGCATTGACGCGTTCCGTTTGACCGTCGGTCTACGGATGATACGATGTGCTCATATGGAGGGAAGTACCCACTACTTGGAATAAAGCTTTCCAAAACCTACTGGAAACACCGCATCTCTATCGAGACAATGGTTGCGGGTATACCATGTAATTTAAAAATGGTGTCGATGAATAGTTTGGAAACCGTCTCTATGATGCGTAGGGGTGACTCAAGGAAATAAAATGAGAGTACTTAGTAAAGCGGTCAATAATTACCATAATGACATCTCGGCCTTCAGATTTCGGCAATCCGGAGATGAAATCCATGTTAATGTGTCTCCAAGCCTGGTCAGGGACAGGGAGAGGTTGTAGGAGCCCTGCAGATAGCTGTTGCTCCACCTTATGTTGTTGGCAGATGTCACAGTTTTTGACGAAATGAGTCAAGTCTCGCTTCATTCCAGGACAGTGAAAGTAAGTCTTGGCTCTTTGATAGATGGCTTGCATTCCAGAGTGGCCTCCGATGGCTGAAGAATGAACAGCTGCTAATTTTTTTTGTCGAACATCATTAGCTTGACTAATGTAAATTCTACCCTGCAACTTAAGAATGCCGTTAGTATAAGTATACCCTTTATCATTCATGGGAGAGATGGTAAGTTGGGGAATCCAATATACTGCTATAGGGTCGGCTTCATAGCTAGTGATAATTTCTTCAAGACATTTAGGGTTTGCTGCTGAGAGGGATGAACAACTAACTCGAGATAAAGCATCTGCTAGACGATTATCTGAACCTTTCTTGTAGTAAAGGGTGTAATCATACCCTAAGAGTTTAGTGAGCCACTTTTGTTGAAGGACGGTGTGTAGTTTCTGCTCTAGAAAGAATCGGAGGCTTTGATGATCCGTAAAAATCTTAAAATGAGACCCCAACAAATATGATCTCCATTTTGTGACAGATAGTACAATTTCCAGTAACTCCTTTTCGTAAGTTGATAAGGCTTGATACCTGATGCCCATACCTTTGCTGAAAAAGGAAATTGGCCTACCACCCTGCATTAATACTGCTCCCACTCCAACGTCACTGGAATCAGTTTCCAACTCAAACTCCTTAGTGAAATCGGGTAAGACGAGAACATGAGAATAAGTAACCACTTGCTTAAGTTGCGTAAAGGCTAGTTCAGCAGCATCAGTCCAAACAAAATTTCCCTTTTTAAGCAGTTCCGTAAGTGGATGACAAATCAATCCATATCCCTTGACAAATCTGCGGTAATACCCTGTCAACCCTAGAAATCCCCGTAGACCCTTGAGTGTAGTTGGTATTGGCCATTTTACCATACATTCGATCTCACCCGGGTCAGCTGATACACCATCTTTACTTATTATGTGGCCTAGATATTCTATTTGTGGATGACCGAAAGAACATTTGCTTCGCTTAACAAATAAAGAGTGTTCATGCAAAATAGAAAGGACAATATGTAGATGTTGGCAATGTGTATCCATGTCCTTACTATATATGAGTATATCATCGAAAAAAACTAGTATAAATTTTCGGAGACAAGGGCGAAAAATATCATTCATCAATGATTGAAAAGTGGCAGGGGCATTTGTAAGCCCAAAAGGCATCACGCGAAATTCAAAGTGACCATGATGGGTACGAAAAGCAGTTTTATCTATGTCGTCCAAGTAAACCCTGATCTGGTGATACCCATCTAGAAGGTCAAGTTTTGTGAATATAGTAGCTCCAGCTAATTCAGCAAGTAATTCGTCTATAATTGGTATAGGGTACTTATCTTTGATGGTGATTGCATTAAGCTTGCGATAGTAGACGCAGAACCTCCACCCTCTGTCTTTTTTTTTGACTAAGATTACTGGCGAAGAAAAAGGGCTATGGCTGGGTTGTATAACTTCTGCCGCTAGCATCTCTTGCACAAGTTTCTCAATCACCTCCTTTTGAACATATGGAACTCGATAAGGACGCAGATTGGGAGGTGTAGCATTGGGGACCAAATTGATGTGGTGGTCATGAGCTCTCTCCGGAGGTAGTGTAGTAGGTGTCTGAAAAATACCAGGGAAGTGTTCAAGGACCGCAGGAATTAGTGTTTCTATGACCTCGGAAGAAGTGTTGGTCTGTAGAGAGAAAAAATGCCCGATGAGACCTTGAGTGCCCGATGAGACCTTGAGTGCTTATTCTTGTAGGCCTACCAATTCGATTTCCTTACCTTGGTGTTGAAATTTAATAATAATTTTCTTGAAATCGAAAACCATAGGGCTGAGTTCACGCATCCAGTCCACACGAAGCACTATATCATAACCTCCCAACTCTAGAATGTGCAAGTCATCAGAGAATATATGGCCTTGCATACTCCAAGTGAACTCAGGACACTTTGCTTGGCTAAGCAATTTTTTGCCATATGCTACTGCTACTTGTAAGGGTTGGGTAGAGCTGAGCAAACTTCCACTCCATTGCGCAGCTCTAGGGTCCAAGAAGCTGTGAGTACTGCCACTGTCGACTAATATGGTGAGTTCCTATTTTTTTGCCAATCCCTTGAGTTTGATGGTTGTATGAGAAATTGAGCCAGCCAGGGCATGTACAGAGATCTCTATTTATTCCTCCATTTCCACAATAGCTGGAGTAGACCCTTCTCTTGCCTTTATAGACTGTGATTCCGCTTCATCATCTGCTACTATCAAATACAATTGTTGTTTATTGCATTTATGACCTTTAATATAAGCTTCATCGCAATCATAACATAGTCCTTTCTCCCCCTTTGCACGCATTTCATCATAAGTGAGCTTCTTTACTGACTGTAGTTTAGGGATTGTTGTTGGACTGGTAACAATTGGTGTGGTGACCAATGGAGTGAGAGTAGGAGGCTTAATGGAGCTGGTTAATGGCTTTCCCTCATAGAAAACCTTGCCTGAAGTTCTTGGTTGAGCTTTAGCTGCTTTCTCCATGATGCACTCCTGTCTTCTAGATAAAAAACAGTGTGTTGTAAAGTAGTAGGGTTGAACAATTGGACTACCATTCTGATATCTTCTTTCAGTCCAATAATAAAACTATGAATGAAGTAATCCTCAGTCAGTGTAGGATTCTTTTCTAACATTAAATATTTTAGTTCCTCAAATTTTTCTTGATATTCTAAAATTGAATGTGTTTGATCTAATTTATTGAACTCACCTACAACATTATCATGGCCTAAGTCTTGAAATATAGTGCAAACATCAATAATAAAATCTTCCCAATACAAAATACCTTTACCTATTTGATAGTCTTGGAACCAAACATCTCATTTTCCTTCCAAGTACAGGGTTGCCGTATGAACCTTTTGTTCATCATTCATGTGATGTAGAAAAAAGTATTTCTTACATTTTCTTATCCAAGTTCTAGGATTAGTTCCATCAAAACGTGGAAAATCAATCTTAGGTTTGTAATTGGAAAACTGACCTTCCCCCATTTGAGGAGTATGAATAATTCGTCGATGATGCTGACTCTATTGGGAATCCTGGAAGTTGTTACTAGATGAAGGATCTGGTATTTCACCCTCTTCCCGGTCGTGAGTATAACCATGAGAGAAAACTGGAGTATCGAAAAGCAATTGGAACTTCTTATCCATAGAAGATTGAAGAAGTTGAAATTGTTTTTCCATATCGGTTTTCAGAAGTTTGACTTCTCCCTTTACAGAATGTAGTGATTGAACCTCATCCCGCAATTCCTGTAATTCTTGAGTGAATCGCTTCTGTGTTTCATCCAACTTACTCAATCTAGTACCGTCCGCCATTTTTGTGCCAAGGAAAGACCTAATGTGATACCACTTGTAGTGATCTACACTACAAAAGCTCTAATTAGGGATTCAATTCACAGGATCTACACTGTGATATTGAGAAGAACATCAAAGAGGAAACACATAAAATACAGGATAAAAATCTTCACTAACTGTTTAGGTTTACAGGGAAGGAATAAAAGGAGCGTGCTCTCAATCACTCAAGCAAAACACACGCTTAAGAAGTCAGTAACTAACAACAGTCATAAAAAGGATAAGGGTACCACAATAACACTAGAATTAGAAAGAATGGACATGACACAATGAATATCGTAATGACATGTGTACACTACAATAAATGCAATTGGTTTCCTAAAACGGACTCCTAACTGATGGCTATCAAATTACCCATATGCCCACATGACTTTTGTCGTCAAAATTTTCTAAAATTGGTTGAGAAAGATAAAGAGACAGAGAGAGAAGAAGATTCCATTATTTAGAGTTAGTATCTGTTACATCCCTTATATATAATAGGAATAAGGCCTAGCTATTATTGGGACGCACATCCATGGGCTAAAGCGCTATAACACTCCCCCTTATGCGGTCCAATAGAACTTCACATGCAGTACTTCACACACAGTGCTTCAAATATAGGTCTTCAAATGTAGTTCTCTTCTTGATGACTATTGTATCTACGATATTTTCTCCATTAAAACATTAACAAGGAAAAACCCAGTGGGACAAAACCTTGGTACAACTCTTCACATGTAGTACTTCACATGTTGTCTCTTATTTTACATGTAGTTCATCACATGCAATACGATCCTCAATGATCGACGAGTCTAAGTTAATTGCCTCGTTAAAACTTCGTCAGTAAAAAACCAGAGGGATAAATCCTGAACTAAAGTAAAAGAGTACAATACTAATTAAACTTATAACATAGTTGGATGCGTGTACGTTGCCTCATTAGAACCTTGACAAGGAAAAAGAGTACAACGTGACAAATACAAGTAAAGGTGATCTGTTGCAGATGATCACTTTGTTTTGTTGAAGTTGATTTGTTGCTTCAAAACTCCTAAGGTAGAAAATCCTTGTGGGAAAGACAATAGCCTTAGCTGGGAAATTACTTCCTGGTGTTTGTTGTTTTCTCATTAAAAACCTTGCCGAGTAACAAAACCATGTGGGAAAAAGAAACCTCGATGAAGGAAAAGAGTTCAACACACCATTATATGCTCCCCCTGATGTCAGAAAATTTTCGTTAGTCTAATGCTGTCAGAAGGGGTTTATCACACTTTACTTTGGTGACTTGAATGTTTATAAGACAATGTTGTTGATTATGGAAATTACGTTGCTTAACAAAATATCGTATTTAATTTCTTTGATCCAAATATTTTCAGTAATATCGACGGAAATCTTTATGTCTTCAACGTCCAACATACTTGATGTTTTTAGTTTTGTCTCGCTAAAAACCTTGTCTAGAGACAAAACCCTTTGGGAAAAACTATTCTCGATCGAAGGGAAAAAGAGTACAACACAACTTCAATTTCGAAGTAAAATATATCGACATCATATCCTTATATCCTCCCCCTGATGTCGGCATCTCCCCCTGATTACTTTCATAGTTATTCCAGACAGTTCCTTTAGTCATGTATTTTTCGAAACTGAATATTGGTAATGACTTAGAAAATAATCTACCATATCTCCCTCTGATTAATTTCGTTGGTGAAGAGATTATTGTTCCTTCATAATCAACAACTTTTGGATTGCACTTTCATTAGCATTCCTTTTAATGTCTTTGTAGGGATAAAACAAATTTATGTCAATGGTAACATTTAAGTACATGATTACATTCATTATACCATTCCAATGACGTTGCGTTGGAGCTGAGCTATATCTAGCTATTAAGTTACCTGAGGATCTAAAATTTAATCGAGTACATTATTATACTAAGTACAACAATGCGTTTATTGTACTTAGATATGGGAATTTCATCTCCCAACACATATTCTTCATCTTCCTTTAGACGAAATGGTCACTTACTTACATTTGAACCTCGACTAATCATGGGAGTGCTATCAGGATGCATGTCTTTATTAAATTTCCTGAAAACTTTAGACATATGCAAAATGGTGGAATAATATCCCACAAGCTCAATACTCGGTCGAGCTTTCCCTAGATTTTTCATCTCAAATTCGTATTTTTAAAATAGCTCTTAAGGTCTCTTATTATATCAAGAGTACCCATCATGTCTGTACCATCGACATAAATAGCTACAATTCCAAATCAGGAACTTTCTTGTGAATACGCAAGGAAAAATAACTTACTTGTTTATCCCCCCAAATAAAATAGCCACTTAGACGGGTATACCACATCCGCCTGATTGCTTGAATCTATAAGTGAGTGTTATATCTAACTGTAAACACACTCTGTGGTTTAGAGTCATTTCATTTGGGAAACAAAAGTCTATCAAGTACTTTTGTAAATATCTTATATCTCATGATTCTTTCAGAGATACGTAACAACCATATAGATATGCTGCATTTCAAGTCCTTTTGAAATTACCAAGCTAACTAAGTATCAAAATGCTATAATGCTCATTACAACAAATTAAACAATTCCAGGGATTTGTGAGATACCTCGCGCCATAAGGAGAGTCTTTATACCATTATGACTTCATTATTCTCGCTGTGATTTGTGACAAATAATCATGTATGTCCACTGGCTTTACACTTGGTTGGTTAGCACTACCACACCAGATACCTATATATTTGTCAAAGAATCAAATTCTACCGGGATTGTATAGGCCAAATATGCTCTTTGTTGTTGATATTCAAACAATAAGAAGCATGGTTCAATCTTCGTGCTCGATTTCCTTTAGCCACTGTATATGAAAATAATAATCATTAATATGATCACACGATCTTTCCATTGACTTGTGCGTGTTCTCATAATCCACTTGGGATGTGATTGTTCTCTGGAATCGTTAAACTTCGGAGCGTCCTCCAGTATTGATTCATGGACATAGTCAGAGACAATCAAATGAGATGATTTCATTAATGATACAAATTAGGTTGTGCCTTACTCATCTACTTCCTTTTTAGGTGAGAATTGATCGAACCTAGTGGCATCTTCTTTTATGGAGCCACGACCTTAACTACACTTCCACCAAGTGTAGTTGAAACACCTTAGTCTATGGTGTACCCCATACTGAGGATTTCTAACCTTGCATGAATATTTGCAGATGGTATGTGTGATCTTGTCACTTTAGCGACATCAGTGTACATTCTGAAAATTGATTATTCTTTGTCACTTCACATTTACATTTGTGAAGTACAAGAATAAACATGAGACATAGTGGGAACACACCATGACAATTCCTGTCGTTCCCTTAGAAAATACTTTTTCTTATCTCCCCCTAACGACGGGAAGAATGTCTCATTAAAATGACAACCCGCAAATCTAGCGGTAAGAGATCTCCTGCCAAAAGTTTTAAAATACGGATAATTGTTGGGAATTCATTACCAACATAACTACTTAACAGTTTTGAAGACCCATCATAGTACGATGTGGAGTCGTAATGGCACATATATAGTGTAACCAAAAATGCATAAAAACACGAATGTCAGGCTTAAATCCAGTTACCAACTGGTATGCAGAAAAGGTTGACTAATATTGGTTTTAAAAACAAATTAAGTAAGATGGGTGTAATGTTGCATATCCCCAAAGCAATAAAATATAGGTTGGTACGCATAACCTATTCCTTAGACACCATCTGTAACCTTTGATGGTAGCCTCTGCGAGACCATTGGGTATAAGATGTTCTATATTGATCTTATTATACATGCAATATTCATCAAGTCCTTTTGATGTAAATTCTCTAGCATTAACAAGGGTAGTTAGCCTTTGCACTTTGCATTGTGTGGTATATACTACAACAAAACATGATTTGTCCGATGAAAAATAACGTCACAAGTATGGAATTTTGCGTCACAAATATATTTTCGTGACATTATTTGTCCGTCGGTTAGTGCGTTACAAAAACAGGTGTTGCAAATAATCTGAGCGACGCGAAAAGCGTCACTTATGCTGAGCAGCTTTCGTAGCATAATTTTATATCACAATTATTATTATTTTCTTCACAAATAATTATGCATCCAAAAAATATTTTTTTTTCCAATTATTAATTGTTGAAAAAAAAAAATTATTAATAAATTATCCATTTTTTTTAATTATTAATTAAACTATTCGTGAAAAAAATTTATTAATTTGCAATCATTATTTTTATGAACAAAAAAAGTTACTCCAATAATGATTCTGAATCAGAAAACGGTGATCAGAAAATTGACGAACAATTTTTTTTTTTTTTTACTCAAATAATTATTAAAGGTCATGAGACATTATATGTTCATCAATAAGAGAAATATAATTTCCAGTGAAAAGAAATATAATTTAAACATTACAACAAAGCAATAGCCTTGGTACAATCGAATCAGGAATTGAAGTGTACAAGGGATTCCAAAAACATCCGGATGTTGAACTAAGCATTCATACATTTTAGATCTAATGACTTCTTAATAATTGAAGTGTATTCGATTTCACATTTGATCACAATCCTCATACTAGTTGTTGCTCCGAATCTGGAACCGGTTCTTCAAGATGAAATGTGACAAATAAATTCTTCTTTTCTCTTCAAAGAGGAGGATTAGTATCCTTGCTTAAGAGTAAAAAAATTTCCACCTACAGACAATAAAAGCAAACAAAATAGCATACATATAAGTAATGATTTTGATTGATCTTAATTAACAGATAGAAGGAACACCTACTTGAACATCAATTGATTAGATCTTCAACTTGTTATTCCCTAGACTAGTCTATTTCCTGGATCCAAAAGAAAACTAAAAAAATCTCAAAAATCTAATATCAAAAAATAAAAAATCATCTCAGTTAAAAAGTTTGATCTATTACAAAAATAAAAAAACAAAAAAGTTTGAGCTGTTATATCAATAACTTACCGTGTTAGATTTAGGATTTTGTCCAATTTCTCCATCAAAATATTTTTCTTTCACCATAAGAATACCAAAATCTATACATGAAACGAAATAAAAGATCAACCAAAAAGAAAAAAAAGTTATGAGCAGAGAGGAATTGACTTATATTATGTGATCAAACAAAGTTTTATGTGCTAGAAAAACTTTTATTTTGAATACATATCGATGAGGATTAGAAGAAGGAACAAAAAAAGAAAAAGAGAAGAAGATGAAGATGAAGATGAAGAGTTAATTTGGGATTGAGTCGAATCTCTTTTTGGAATATATTAATTAGGGATTACTTTAAATATATGAAAAGACAAAATCTTCTTTCAAACAAAATATAAGTGGGAAGGATTTTGTTGACCAAAATTAAGAACCGGACTTAGAGGAAGAAAAGGTTAGCGTACGTGTAACCTTATGGTAACTGTCACACCTTCAAACTCACCAAGAATTTTCTACGAAAGTGTAACCCGGCAGCACAATGGTTTTGCGAATCGAACTTCACCCACTTGCACTTCAGCCTTATAAGTTTGCACCTATGCAAACAGCGAACACATCAGGTCAATCAGCGGAAGTCTTTTAAAGCCTTCTTTCTCTTCTCTAAGATCATCAAATGCACCCCATAATGCACCCAATTCATGCCATACTTTACCAACAACAATCAGCCAACCAAGAACACTTAGAACATGACACAATCAACTCTTTTTATTGCATCAAAGGGAAGAAATACAAAACTTGCCCAATTGGGGACTTACATAGACTTGTTCACTCCCTGAACCAAGTCTAAGTCTTACAAAAACTCTCCTATTCACTCACATATGCAAACTTCACTCTCACATATCTTAGGCTAACTCTCACACAGGCTAGCTTAACTCTCACACAGGCTAGGCTGCCGAATTTCCCATGCCTTAGGACTATTTATACAGATGCTTTTCTTGGCCAAACCGTGCATAACCGTTACACACGCTAGAGACAACCATCTGTCTCGGGGAGCAGTTTCATAACCTCCAACTACTATGCCAACTGGCCAGTTTTCCTTTAACTTGCGCCAATCTTCCAACACCTGTTCTCTTGGTAGTTAAAACTCTTCTCCCACGATTATAACTCCTTTATAACCGCTCCTCTTCGTCACGCGTCATTGGCATGCTTGTGAATCTCGTAACCAACTTGTAACCGTCACTTGAGCCTTATTAGCCACTTGTCTTGGCGTCTTTGGATTCTCACCTTTGTGCCAACGTACATCCCTCTTGGCCCTGCATTTTTATTACTCTAAGTTAATGCACGAACACTATTTAGGCTTTACTTGTCGAGGTCAACTCCTTAAGCTCACTCTAGTTACTCATGCGTCACATATGCTTCATTTCGCCAATTAGCTTGACAATAGAAATGCAACTCTTGCATTGCCAACTTGTTTGCATTGTTCAAGCTTTGGCCAGCCTTAAACTAATGCCATAGACCAACTCTTGATATATTCTACACTCTTGCATCATCCTTGAGTTTGGGCCAACTCAATTCCACGGATATGCCTTAATGCCAACATCACATGTTGCATCTGTCACTTTGGCTTCGTCTTGCCTTCTCCTTAATGAAGCTTCATTGTGTCGGACAATAAGCTTCATTCCTTAGCCAAATATCTTTACAATGTAGCGCCACTCTTGTGCTTCATTGGCCCTATAGGGTCATGTCATTCTCGACACTTAACGGTCTATACCGTATACCGCTATTATGGCTTCGCAATGCGCCATTACGGCGGAACTCTGACTTGGCCTGCAACTCTGTAACGCATCATCATTATGCGTCACTTGCAGCACCGTAATAGACATCCCCCACCTAATCTGTTCAACGCCCTCGTTGAACGCAACCAAGTATACTCAACATACTTGTTCTTCGGCCTTGTACACTTCTCGAGCCACTCGAATTCAGCAAACTTATTTAGCATTCCTTCTTGCCAAAAATTTTATGCCTAGTACCACATGCCACCACTTAGCTTTACTGCTTTGCTATTGATCCTACTGACTTGTACTGTTGTTTTCACGTTGCGCATACGTTCCAACTCCCACTATAACTGTATCTCAACACCCAAATGCTACTTGGAAATTCTTTTTGCCAATTCCCTGAATTGTACTTGAATTTCGCATGAATCATTTGCACCTAAGTGTACGCACTGAGTGATTCTTCTCAATTTGATCATCATGATCATTGCCATCGCTTTCCGACTTCGCCTCTTGCATCTCACTCAACGTGATAAGGACTTATAAACGACTTGGCTTCATTTTCAATCAATTTTGTTAGGAACTTTCCGTTGAACTGTTGTTCTCCGCGCTCTTCATTAAGCACGTCACAAAGTGAATAGGGGTTATCTTTGCATTAGACACCCGAATTCAACACTTCATGCCTCGCCAAACTCTGATTATGCAAGTAACATTCAAGAACTCATTTCTATGAATGTGGTCACCAAGTATAAACTCTATACTTATGCCATTTTGCATACCCGAACTGGAATGGTGAGTTTTCTTTGCTTAACTTCCATGCAACAAAACTATTGAGTTGCACAGCCCATTTAAAACTGTGACTAACTATCTCTTTGGACATATCATTAGCTAAACCTTTAGCTGTCCATATGCTACGCCTTCAAAGCCAATACGTCTCCAAATACTTCTTTGAACTGCATTGCTACTTGCCTGGAAAGTGTGTGTGTCTTTCTCTAAGGCCATGAGTTATACCCAACTCATGCTTGCTGATGATGTGATTTCTTACTTGCTGCATTGCTTGCACCGTCGCTGCCCATCTACCGTCGTGCTATTCTGCAATTCCCAAACAGCAACATCACTTCTACACCAACTAGGACCCTTGTCCTATGCTTTGCTTATTAGCTTTCAACTTGTCTTGCTATTGCATACGTTAGGCTAAGTATGCTACTTGCATCATCTCCCCATGAACTAGTTTTACATCGTAAATAAAGAGGAAAGGCTTTATAAACGAAAACACCCTCGTTCATTACTTCTCTTACACAACAAGACCATGTACCATTACATGATTGATCATCAACTGATCTCTTCTGGAAAGCTAAAACTTCATTAACAAAGCAACTTGCTTACACCAAAGCAAAGTATGTACAAACTTGAAGACTCGAATAAAAGTCTGTACAACCAAACTCTACAAACAGAGTTTGCAACAACCAACAACTCAATCTACATAAAACAAGGCCAAAAACACTCTCGTTTTGGCATCAAAGTGTCGGCAATGGAGATAGCAACACTTATTCTTGTTTTTAGCTTAGTTTCTTTCTTTGTCGAAGTGAGCGACAACTTCGCTGCGTGGTCTCTTCCTTGAACCGTCACTTCGGCCTCCATGAGTCTTGCTAGAATGACCCCCATAGTCATTCCCAACTGATACATTAAGTTGTGCTTTGAGTGGACAGCTTCTAGAGAAATGCAAACCTTTGCAAATGAAACATCCCCTATACTTCCTGGCTAAAGGGAATAATTCATATTCCTTCGGTTCATACTTGCGCTTACTGCCTACAGATTTTTCCTTCCTTTTGGCTTCACCTTCACCGCTTTGCACATCTTCAGTCGTTGTGCAATTAGTAAGCCCTCTTACCGCTGGAATAGCCATCTGGATACTCTGGATTTTGCGCCTCTTAAGTTCAGCAATTACACTCGAACTTGCGCCAGCCAAAAATTGGAACATCTGATCTTCTTCACTCATGCCACGTACTTCTTGCACCAATGCAAGGAAGTTTTCAGCATAGGCCCGTGGTGTACTCGTCATTTTCTTCCTACATAAACTTTCTTTTGTATACCAAGCACCATTGCTCGGCCAGAACTGACATCTCAGTTCCTCTTTCATGTCATCCCATGACATAGGATTGGCATAACCATCCACTTCATCTTCTTGCGGCATAGTTCTCCACCAAACCTTTGCATCACCACCAAGGTAATTTCCCGAGAGAGTTACTTTTTGTTATTCCCTAGTTCCATTTGCTTCAAAGTATGTCTCAACGTCATATAAGAAATTCTCAATTTCTCTAGCATTTCTGGAACCAACGTAAATTCTTGGCTCGGAGACTTGACTTGAGCTTTCTCCATGCACGTTTGCCCATACAAACATGCCGTTACTGATTAACCCGCGAATGCTTGCCACTTCCTCAAACATTTGCTTCGCATGGCTTGTTAGTATGGTCTTTATGTCACTGAATTGCACCTTCAATTCAGTCCCTTCAGCATTGGTTTCGCAATTTAACAAGGTTGCATCAGACACCTTGTCCTCGACTACACCAACCCTTTCGTCAAATTCTTTAAACCAATCTGATGTTCTTCCTTCAAGTAGGTCTAGCCTGACCTTATCTTCAGAAACAAGAGGATTTACAATTCTATAAAAAAATCATCAAGATTACTGCCATACTCCTCAAGTTGATCAAACGTACCCGGTAGTTCTTCGTCGATCATCATGCCATTAGAACTCATTTCTAATGCAATATTCTGAAAATAATGCGCCACTTACTTGCTCACAGGAAAATAGATTTAGAGGGAAAGTATTACTTGTGCATTATCCAATAAATACACTCGAACAGTGTACCAAACACAGCTCTGATACCCAAAACTATCACACCTTCAAACTCACCAAGATTTTTCTACGAAAGTGTAACCCGGAAGCACAATGGTCTTGCGAATCGAACTTCACCCACTTGCACTTCAGCCTTATAAGTTTGCACCTATGCAAACAGCCAACACATCAGGTCAATCAGCGGAAGTCTTTTATAGCCTTCTTTCTCTTCTCTAAGCTCATCAAATGAACCCCATAATGCACCCAATTCATGCCATACTTTACCAACAACAATCATCCAACCAAGAACACTTAGAACATGACACAATCAACCCTTTTTATTGCATCAAAGGGAAGAAATACAAAACTTGCCCACTTGGGGACTTACACGGAACTTGTTCACTCCCTGAACCAAGTCTAAGTCTTACAAAAACTCTCATATTCACTCACATATGCAAACTTCACTCTCACATATGTTAGGCTAACTCTCACACATGCTAGCTTAACTCTCACATAGGCTAGGCTGCCGAATTTCCCATGCCTTAGGACTATTTATACAGCAGCTTTGCTTGGCCAAACCGTGCATAATCGTTACACATGCTACGTAGACATCCATCTTGTCTCGGGAGCGCTTTCATAACCTCCAACTACTATGCCAATCGGAATGAGTTTTCCTTTAACTTGCGCCAATCGTCCAACACCTGTTCTCTTGGCAGTTAAAACTCTTCTCCCACGATTATAAACTCCTTTATAACCGCTCCTCTTCGTCACGCATCATTGGCATGCTTGTGAAGCTCGTAACCAACTTGTAACCGTCACTTGAGCCTTATTGCGCCACTTGTCTTGGCCTATTGGATTCTGCCTTGTGCCAACGTACAACCCTCTTGGCCCTGAATTTTTATTACTCTAAGTTAATGCACGGACACTCTTTAGGCTTTACTTGTCGAGGTCAACTCCTTAAGCTCACTCTAGTTACTCATGCGTCACATATGCTTCATTTCGCCAATTAGCTTGACAATAGCAATGCAACTCTTGCATTGCCAACTTGTTTGAATTGTTCAAGCTTTGGCCATCCTTAAACTAATGCCATAGACCAACTCTTGATCTATTCTACACTCTTGCATCATCCTTGAGTTTGGGCCAACTCAATTCCACGGATATGCCTTAATGCCAACATCACATGTTGCATCTGTCACTTTGGCTTCGTCTTGCCTTCTCCTTAATGAAGCTTCATTGTGTCGGCGAATAAGCTTCATTCCTTAGCCAAATATCTTTACAATTTAGCGCCACTCTTGTGCTTCATTGGCCCTGTAGGGTCATGTCATTCTCGACACTTAACGGTCTATACAGTATACCGCTATTATGGCTTCGCAATGCGCCATTACGGCGGAACTCTGACTTGGCCTGCAACTCTGTAACGCATCATCATTATGCGTCACTTGCAGCATCGTAATAGTAACCTACTAGGTAAGATGATTACACGTTTTTTTTTTTTTTTTTTGGTATAAGAGATGATTACACGTTGGTGAGTAGTTAGTGGGCTTTGTAAAAAGACATTTTACTTGGTGAATTAATAGGCTACACGTTACCATAACAATTAACAAGTTAAGACGGTTACTTAAAATAAAATAAAAAACGGAAATCCTACTCTAAGTCCGATCCAACACCCCACTCAGCGCCCAGATGACATGGCGAGACAACCTGGCAGAAAAAATTGAAACACGTCAGTCCTCGATGACCGTGTTTGACCCAAAATTTTGGCGGAAACCAAATTTTTTGGGCGCGAAACCCAAATGTTTGTGAAAATTGAATTGTTATTTTTCTTTTAAAGTTCACTTTCTTCCGATTCTTTTATCAATTATGAGGGAAAATTCATTTGCTGCTCATGAACTAAATAGAAGACTAAAACATAATCGCCATTGATAACTAACTAATGGTGCTCCTAAACGAATTAAATGGAGAATCTTTGAACGCAAATGGAAAGGTGAGTTAGAATTTTCGTTAATGTATGACTAATTTGATGTAAGTTTTTCTATTTAATTTTTATGGTTTATGTAATTCAATTCAAAAATCGTTCCAATCGAGTATAAACTGTGTCTTGCTCAAAAATTGTGTATTGCTCACTAACTGTTTGAAAAAATGTCTAACATATGTAATGAAGTTTTTGATATGAATAAGTCTATACCATTCTTAAGATAAATGTACATGGAAACCCAAAGAGCAAGGCCAATGTTGCAAGTGTACCTAATGAAGGGGATGGAGATGCTTTGACAGTTCCTACTATGCTTAAAAAAGAAACGAGGCAACCTCCGTAGCAAAAATAAGAACCAAAATATAAACACTAATCTGGCAGAAGATGTAACTGTGCAGGTAAATTACGTGGCTTAGCATCCTTCTATCAATTACAATTTTGTCTCATTACATCACTTGGTAATCTCAAACAATGTATGCCACACAAGCGCCTTTATACCAACCATGGGGATTATATTCGAATCCACATTCAAATTATGCAGACCGTTTGATGGTAATATATTAGATAAATAAAAATTTCTTATTTTTTAGTTACATCACTTGGTAATAAACTGAAACTTTGGTAGTTTGTAGAAAGAAAAAAGAACAAAATATAATTGAACTTGTTGTGGTTATTTGTAGGACCCGAATGCAGTGACTCAAGGGTCGTCGTTTTCTTATCTGTCTGCGGTGCTTAATCCATGGATGTATGGAGGACAATTTGGTTATCCAAGACAGTAGTGCATGATATTGAACCTGGTGATGATTTTTTTTATTTTTTGGTAGGATGTCCAATGTACTCCGTAAGATGAGGTCTCATTGGAGTTGCACGTAAGAATAACTAAAGGTCCCAATAGTAATTGGAACTCTTTAGTAGTTACTAGTGTTACCGAAGGCAAAGCTTTTTTAGTTTTTTGTTCCACTTTGTTTTTGGATTCGGAAATTGAAACTCGCCCTTTGTTTTGAATTGTAGAGATACCTTTGTTGCATTTCTTAAGTAAAAAAAGTATTGTTCATATATATTGCAGTAGTTTACCTAGTGTTTATGTTAGTGGTGCTAACGGTACAAAGATGCGAGTTATAAGGAGTATTTGTTAATGGTTGGTTTAAAAATTGTTAGTGGTTTGTTTATCAACTTTGGATTGCCTATATAAGGCATGCTCTATGCATATATTATGTATGAAGTTTAAATAATATTCCTGCATCCTTAGTTTGCATTCGGGTTGTCATGCATTCGAAATGGGCATCTACGTCCCATCATATGAATTGGAAATGTGATGCCTCTCGTTGTGAAGAAAAATAAAACATTACAGAGTACTTATATAAGTTAGAGTCTTAGAGACATTTTGTCAAACAGTTATGGAGCAATACATAATTACATAGAGTTACTGGACTAAAAAGCCTACTAAATGAGTTCCATTAAATAGAAAAAGAACATCAACCAAAGTATTTGATAAGAATTTGGGTAACCATTACATTCACAGTCGAAAAAACAGCATCTTTTGAGAAACTTCCACTTTCCTCTTCATCTTGATTGTTGATGTTAAACCTCCCTTCAAAACGGTAGATAAATGAAAGAGAAAAAAACTCCATTGTTTGGAGTTGTTCATGAACATGAACTGAATTTTTCCTGATAAACAGATCCAAAGAAAGTGGAGTAGTGGACATAGAAAGAAAAGTAACATTTCAAATTTAGAAAAAATTTGGGCTTCGCGTAATTTTGGGTCAAAAGGGTTTAAATTTGAAACGACGTGTTTTCTGCTTTTTGGCCAGGCTGTTTCGCCACGTCATTTGGGCGTTGAGTGGGGCGTTAACTAGGACTTAGTGTAGCATTTCCGAATAAAAAAAGATTAAATATTCTTTCACCCTTAAAGGCGTTTAAAAAGTCATTTTTTATTATTATTTTATTCTGAATTATACAGGATATCACCAATTAATGTGTCAACACTTTCTTGTACTTGGCTGACACTAAATATATGCGACACAAAAAATGTCACATATGCATAATATTAACAACATATTTTTAGGTGTTGAAAATATAGTGTCACAAATGCGACAGTTTGTTGTAGTATATGTGCTAGTAGTTTTCAAACGCAAATTTCTTAGGAACTATAACTAGTCCAAAAAGTCAAAACATTCACCAGATCCATCAGTCACTTTAATGGTCCGCATTCTGCATGAATATGTTTCTATATTTCACCTTGTTTTCTTTGTAATATGGAATTTTTACCATTTGCATCTTAGGATGGTCTCGATCCTATTTTACTGAAGACTTTGTAAAAATGAGTGATATGCTTTATTACCTAAAAGCATAATGGGAAGGGGTTTGTGCATCTAGTAATTTAGAATACACTTATTGGGAGATATGCCATCACTTTGCATTCTGTCAATCTTTTTCCCATTTTCGTTCACTCAAATAAAGTGATACTTGTATAAGTTCTTTCAACACAATCATCATGTCACAACCAAAGTTTCTTTATGGTTATGCCCAAAGCCTGTGTGAGACAGTTTCCAACATTTCATCATCAGAGTGAATATGGATTCAATAATCCAAATATTATAGTGAATTATATTGCACTAGATTGACTCATTAACTTTTCGAAAATATATTTCCTTCCAAATGTATTAGAGATTATAAAAGATGCAATCAATCACAATCTTATCACTGTGAGGTTCCACATGATATCCATTTGCATGGATTTTTTTGAATTTTAACAAGGTGTGATTATCTCTCGGTACATGTAGAGATTTTGTGACGTTTTTGTTTTATCTCGAAAACAATTTTGAGTAGTGCTTCTCTCGATGATCCAATCCTCGTAATCACACTATAAGGAAATAGTTCAACAACTAGTTTAAATTCCTTAAGCTGGTGGGAGGGAAACCACTATCTGTTAGACATGGAGTCTTGAGATATTAAATAAGTGGTGTGTCCTTATTAGTAACAAAAGTGAGATTCAAATCAATTTCCTTAGAGTGAATGTATGTTACATTTCATCCAGATATATCTCAAGTTCTTTAGAGAATATATGTTTCTTGGGAATGGTGTACTTTTCATTCCATAAGCGCAGATATTGGATCTAGTCCAATTAAATATTCAATTGGCCAGGCAGAGTTCTTCTTGCCATTAAAGTTGATGTCTAAATTATGACCTTCCTATGGAAATTGGTTGCTACTATGGTACCCGCATTACATTGCTTATACCAATACCGGTAAGAAGATTCATTCCCAACTCTTTGGTAAGAGCTAGAATTACATCTTAGCTTCATCCCATGTTCAATTGATACCGGTACTTTGGTGTCATTACTGCTGGGAGATTTTTTTTTTTTTTTCATGATATATATGTCCCTTTTCACATGCTTTATATGAGTAGGTACGTCTAACCCTCGTTACTTTGGGGTTCTTTCCATTTTCAATTTTGCTACATTTAGCTTAATTTGAGAAATTTCTTTATCTCATTAGGCCAAGAGAATCTCACTACACATGTCAACCAATTACTTTAGGTTGAATATATTACTAAAAAATAATAATTAATTCTCTTGTTGTCATACTTCAACATATACCGGTTCATTAGTATTATGGTTGAAGTAGAGAAATGAAAATTTTCCGACTCAAATAAAAAAAAATTGTGAGTTCTTCCACAAATTTTTTTTGGAATACATGTGATTTTATTTGAACATATGTATCTTTTGAAACTACCGACTCTTTGATAATCGCACAAATATCAAATATGCAATAATGGTGTTCAATAACTTCTAAACCCCAAATATATACATTTGAATCAAGTTGGTACAACCAAATATACAAAAGACACCATTCAACTATAGCCAATACCATAGAGAATATCATATTCAAGAGACTAAAATAGCATTAAGACCAAAATTCTTAATGATCGAAATCAACAATCATAATTAAAATTGACCGTTTATGGACTTATCTAAAGAAGAAAAATAAATAAAACTAGGCATATTTTTAATTAAGATAAATAAATAAGCCCATCAAACATTAAAACACATATTAACATTAGTTAATCACATACCTCAAGCCGGGCTTTAGTTGCTACTGTACAGTGCGCATACAAAAACCATACTCCTGTGCATATGCTTTGGTTTGGTTCCCCTTAGGTAAGCTTTGGTTTCCATTTCCAGGGTATATAGGAGCGAAACATGCTATCCCAAGAACAGAGCTGTAACGAAACAGGACAGGGCCCCAGAACTGAACTGGAACGGAACAGGATAGGACTGGGACAGGACAAGACAGGGGCTGGGACAGTTAACCACCTAGAACAGGGACGGGACAGGATGTCCCTTCCTTTTCTTTTTCCACGGACATATAATCAACCGATGAACTACGGAATTTCAATCAATCGCAGAATGAATGAGAAACATTATAAAAATCAAATCTAATCTAATCAACTATGAACATGAATGATTATATATTATAAAATTCCATTCATTTGATTGGTGATTCGCTATGTGGTATATATAGGACAAGGTACAGGTTCAAATCAAATTTCAATCACCCACGGCAATCATATACAAATATGCTATGCTATGCAATCATCTAATTTTTTGTGGTTAGCATAGCATAGATTCAATTCTGATGGATTTGATTCGAAGGAAACTGAAAAGAAATAAAAAAAATAGGAGAAAACAGATCTAACTTAGATGATTTGATTCTAGTGATTTCAACGTTAGATTAACGATTTAAATTATCCATGTAGAAGAAAAATCACCCAATCCCATCTAGCTCTGCGGTATAACATCGGGCATGATAACGTTTTGTAGTGGTTAAGAAAGATAAAGATACGGAGAGAGAAGAAGATTCAATTATTTAGAGTTAGTATGTGTTACATCCCTTATATACAATAGAAATAAGGCCTAGCTATTATTGAGACGCACATCCATGGGCTAAAGCCCTACAACATAGTTGTATATCTTGCACATATCTTGCCATATTTTGTGAGATATCTCCAAATACATACTCTACTTTTTATAAGCACAAACTATTTCAATTTTTTTAGTTTTGATCGCTAAACATATTGATCAAATACAACTAATACGTAACTTGGATCAAGAATCAACTTTTCAATCGTAAGTAATCTACTTCTGTTCTTTTTTGTCTTCGTTTCCCTATATTAACTGGTCCTGATAGTTATACTAAGTATCGTTAAATTATTGAATTTCCTTCAAGTTTACAGTAGAGAAGCATACTTCTAAAATTTGTTATAGGACAAAAACACATCAATAAATTGGTTTGTTTCATTCTATATCCTTATTTTAAGACCATCAATGATACATTATCCATTTAACAGTAAGTATTTTAAGTGTTCTATAATGACGTTTTAAAAAAAATGTTCCATTAAATTTAAACATTTATGAATTGCAGGAAACTAAGCTATGGAAGAAAAGGATGACAATCAGTCGTGAGATCTTAATCTAAGGTACGATGTTACACTTCATGATGACTCAAACACTTTACTTCAAGACATTAATGATTGGTCAGAATGGGAACCCAATTTCGACAAAAATGAAGACGGAGTTGATGGGACATCTAGCCATTTACTTCATGGTGAACAACTAATTAATGCCCGATAATACACAGTTGCAAAATAGTTCATGCAGTGGAGTAGTTGATGATGTCCCTAGGGAAGGAATGATGTTTGATTCGGATGACCAATTGTTTAACTTCTACAACAACTATGCTAGGGATGGAGTGCAACTCCTTTAGTGAGACCTTTTTCGGACAGAGAGAGACCTTTTTCGGACCATTGGCCGCTCTCGCTGACGTCTAAAGGAGAGGGATGGGGTGCAACTCCTTTTT
The DNA here is from genome assembly GCA_023529315.1 of Papaver bracteatum. Lineage (NCBI taxonomy): Eukaryota > Viridiplantae > Streptophyta > Magnoliopsida > Ranunculales > Papaveraceae > Papaver > Papaver bracteatum. Next base: position 29,426 of record JAJJWX010003771.1, on the reverse strand, counting down.
GGTTCCAGGAGATTTGGTTTGAAGATCCTAATATCATCAGCTTAATGAAGTCTTGGTGGGAGTCCGCTATCTTTCAAGGGAACCCAGGTTTTGTTTTCGCAAAGAAGATGCAGGTGCTAAAAGCTTTTCTAAAACATTGGAATACTTATGTGTTGGGGAATTTTGAAAGGAAGATTGAGGAGCATCTGCTTGAAATTCAAAGACTTGATACAAAGGTGCAGGAAAATGGTGGTTCTGAGGAGTTGACTACTTTAATAGTTGAAGCTAAGGTTGTTTTCCATAAACTTGCGAAGATGAAGAGCATTTATTGGAGGAAGTAATCCAAAATTGAATGGTTTGAGAAACATGAGAGAAACACGAAATTCTTCCACAAACGGGCTTCTTGTCGGCAAAGAGGTAATTCTTTCTCCCAACTTAATGTGAATGGAACTTTAACTTCCGATAAAAATGACATAAAGAGAACAATTATAGATTTTTACACTGAATTGTTCAAGGAGGAAGCCACTTCAAGACCAAAATTGGATGGCTTAGACTTCCCGTCTATGAATTAGATGCAAGCAGAAAGTCTTGAAGTTCCTTGTTGTGAAGAGGAGGTTAAAAGATCTATTCATGACCTGTGTGCTGCCAGAACACCAGGTCCAGATGGGTTTCCAATTATGGTTTTCAGTCGTTGCTGGGATTTTATGAAGGAGGATATTATGAATGTGGTTAATGACTTGTTCGTAAATAAGCATATCGATTGGCGATTGAAGTCAACCTTTTTGTTCCTTATTCCTAAGCAAGATGTCGTAGTCGATGTTACTAACTTCAGACCGATTAGTTTAATGGGCAGTGTCAACAAAATTTTAGCGAAGATTCTGACTTCAAGACTGAAAGGTGTTATGGACGGCTTAGTGAGTATCCATCAAACAACTTTTATAAGTGGGAGACAAATTTTGGATAGTTCTCTTGTGGCGAATGAGTAAATTGATTCTTACCAGAAAAAGAAGAAGAGTGGTTTACTGTGCAAAAATAGATTTTCAAAAAGCTTACGATAATGTATCATGGAAGTTCCTAGATTATACATTGATGCGAATGGGATTCGGGCTGAAGTGGAGGAAATGGATTGAAGCCTGCACAAAACATGTTTATTTCTCGGTCCTAATAAATGGCTCATCTAATGGGAGGTTTGAGAGTACTAAAGGCCTGAGACAAGGAGACCCGTTGTCACCATTTTTATTCATTCTTGTTGCTGAATCACTAAATCTTATATTAAAAAAATCTTGTCAGGTGGGATGGTTTCAATATTTTGAAGCGGTTCAAGTAGGTACTGTGGTGACCCACCTATAATTTGCGGACGATACAATTGTATTCTTACAACCTTGCTTTAATCAAGTTGCCCGTCTTCGAAATATTATGCTTTGGTTTGAGATTATTACAGGTTTGAAGGTGAACTTTAAGAAGACTTCTGTAATTCCGGTTGGGAAGGTTCCACGAGTAAATGAGTTAGCCAACTCTTTTGGGTGTAAAGTGGAGTCTTTTCTGGTCTCCTATTTGGGTTTACCCCTAGGAGACACATATCTTTCTAAGGAGAAATGGGATATTGTGATTGAGAAAGTGGAAGCCGGCCTTGCTTCTTGGTCTGATATATTCCTAGCCGGAGGGGGGAAGTTAATCCTTATACATGCTATTTTACAAGCGCTTCCTGTTTATCTCATGTCACTTTTCGTCGCTCCAGTTTCAGTGATAAAAAAATTGGAAAAATTGTTTAGGAATTTTTGTGGAACGACAAAGATGGAAATCATAAATCCTATCTTGTTAAATACGACATGGTCACATGTGAGAAGTCTAGAGGAGGTCTCGGTGTAAAGAAGCTCCAAATTCTGAACTCTTCGCTTATTATGAAGTGGTTTTGGCGTTTTGGCACTGAAAAAGAGGCTTTATGGTGAATTATTATAGCGGAGAAGTACGAAGAAGAACCTTTTGGGTGGAACTCTAAAATATCTAAAGCAGCCAATGGTTGTAGTGTTTGGAAAGGGATTTGTAATTTTTTCTCTCTTTTCTCTTCAAATATTAGAATGCAGGTTGGTGATGGAAACAACACTAGTTTTTGGGGAGATAGGTGGATTGCCGACATTCCGCTTCAAGAACAATTCACAGCTGTGTATGCTGTGTGCGGCAGTAGCAGAAGTAAGAACTATTGAAAATGGGCTGATCAATTGGAACATGAACATTTCGATAAGAGTGCATGACAATGTTATAAACGAACTGACCACCTTGCTTCACTTACTTGATAACTTTGAATCTACTGGTATTAATGATCTTAATTACAGAGTATGGCAAGGGAAGATTTCGAATGGAACTTTCTCGGTTAAATCTTGTTATCATTGGCTCAATAGTTCTTCCCCACATCTGGTAAATTTTCTCCTTAGGAAAAAAGTGTGGTCGAGATTTTGGCCAACTAAACTTAGTTTTTTTTATGTGGGTGGAAAGCTATTCAAAGATCTCTACTCAAGATGTAATGTGCAAGAAAGGCTGGCCTTTTGAGTGGGTAAATCACTGTTACCTTTGTATCAAGAATGGAGAAACAGCGAACCATCTTCTAATTTATTGTGAACTTGCTTGGTCTATTTGGTGCTTCATTCTCAAGGAGTGGTCAGTTGTGTGGGTGACGCCTCCTGACCTCACAACTCTTATTAGATCGTGGCAGATGAGAGATGCTTCACCTATGAGACAGTTGGTACTTAAGGTTCTCCATGCAGCAGTATTGTGGTGTTTATGGGATGAAAGGAACAAAAGAGCGTTTCATAATGTCAGTAGAAACGAGAAAGATATAATTTATTCAGTAAAGCTAACTATCACCTATTGGTTACATAATAGAGGGGTCTTTTACGGTATTTCTTTGGAGCAACTTGCCATCAGCTGGAAGGAAGTTCTTTTTGAAACGCCTTGATGTATGTAGTTTCCCGAGATTCTTTTGGTGCTTGTTTGTGATTGGTGATTGTTTATTTCCTTTGAGTGTTTTGGATGCTGGTTTGTATCATTCCATTTTCTTTTGTGTCTTTGGTCGGGTGTGCCTCTCTTGTTTGGTTGAGGGACTAGTCCATAGTTCATGTACTTTACCTCATATATATAAAACGTTTAATTTACCGATCAAAAAAAAAAAAAAAAACTATGCTAGAATAATAGGATTCAGTGTCCGCAAAGTCCATGTCAAACGATAAAAAAATGGTGATATTACAAACATGATACTTCTTTTCTCAGAAGAAGGTGTTAAAGAGAAACACAAAAGAGGGAAACCTCAGAAGGAACGTCCAGTGATGCATTTGAATGTATGGCGCGGATCCAATGCAGCGTAAAGAGTGGCACATTTGTTGTAACGAAATTCATTGCAGAGCACAATCACGAACTAGTACATGCAGAGGAAGCACATTTGTTAAGATCCCAAAAGGGTATATTACCTCAACAAGCTCAATATATAGAATCACTTCATTCCGGAGGTATTGGACCTACTAAAACATATGCAATTATAAGTGGTGATCATGGTGGTTCACAAAATTTAAATTTTACGCTAAACGATTGCAAAAATTATTTTCAGAAAAGGCGTAGGGAGATATACAAAAAAGGTGATGCTCAAGTAGCACTAAATTATTTTAGGCGTATGCAACAAGAAAATCCATCATTTTTTTATACGGTATAGGTGGATGGAAAAAGAGTGGTAGTCGTAAAAATGCTTCTAAGAAAGACAACCAGGTATCCGTTCATGTTACTTTTCATTTAATTTAGTTCTTTGTTTAATTTATACAACTTAGCCAGAAACTGGTCTTGCTAGAATTGTCAAAGAAAACTAACACATGGAAAGGAACTTAGATTACATTTTTGTTTTTGTTAATTTCTATTTGAGGTACAAAAGGAGACAATCTAGATGCATGAGTTAGGCATGATTCCAGGATTCCTCAACAACATAGGTTTAAAAGTTTTTAAGAAGCGATGTCAGTTAGGTTACTACGGTTGCAAAGAAGAAGTTGCACATCGTTAATTTGGATAGTCTGTTATTGGTAATGACAATGGAAAAGAAAATAAGAGCACCTATTTGTTTTTGCTTGTTTTTGTTATTTTATTCTTGACAGTTGTGTAGTTTTGATATGAAAATATGAACTCAGTTTATTATTCTTTGAGCAAGTTTATAATGCAACTTGAAAACCACCTAAAATTGTGAACAATAATGATTTAACCTTTGCCCAGAAATAGTTTGTGAACTTCTTTAACAAAACTCCGGTGGAAAATCTGATTATATGGTTCATAATAAGTGGTCCTATATTTTACTATTTAGTTAAGAAACTTGCGTTAAATCTCTAAGCATGTATCTGTCGAATATCGTAATGTCAAAAAACGGTGTACACGGTTAGCATTTTTTTTTTTTTGAAGGGAAAAGGCCTCTAAGGAGGCTGTACAAGGTTAGTATGGAAAGCTTTTAGTGTTAAAGCAGATTTGGGAGATCCCACAAAATATGGCAAGCAAGATATACAGTAAAACTTTTTTTAAAATAATACTCGATAATATAATAGTCTCGCTAAAATAATAAAATTTTCCAGTCCCGACTCGGGCCCTTAGTGCTAAAACAATAAATTCGTTAAAATTATAATATAATATATTTCAAATATTTCCCTTAAACATTAATAGGTCCCAAATAATATATAAAATAATAATTCCATTAGAAAATAAAAAATAATTTCCATACACATGCATAAAAAATTTCTGTATAAAATTTTTTTTTCATGGAAATTAATAAGATTTATTACTTTAAAAACAAATACATGTCGTTCAAAAGAAATATGAAAATTCTAGTTTTTTCCAAAGAAATATTTTAAATTAAGAATTATTATTTAAGTTAATATATTATTTAATGATGTAATATATTACATTAAATGGAAATCTATTAATATTCCTTTTTTAAAAAAAAATATATTATTATTATATGTATAAAATAATAAATTATTATTTTATCGATTAAGTAATATCTCTTTAAAATAATAGGATTTGGGTGGTCCCAAGTCTATTATTTTATAGATGTTTTACTACATGAAGATATATGATTATTTTTAAGGAAGTTTTGGAAACACAGATTGTATGGGCATATGGGTAATTTGATAGCCATCAGTTAGGAGTCCGTTTTAGGAATAAAACCAGTTGCGTTTGTTGTAGTTTACACATGTCATCCGGATAGCAGGGTTCCCATACTCAGAGTATGGGGACGGTACCCATCGTAGCCGGACCCCTTCCCCATACACATGTTATCCAGCATCAAATTGTGCAAACTTTTCCTACCTTTTCAGTCATATGATCAGAATCTATACTTTAACGGCACATATCTTAGGAACATCTCCCAAAGCAAAATTCCCCAAGTAGTAATCTCTTTCAATCCTACACGTGCTCGGGAAATCTGAATATTTTTCCACCATAATAAGGCAGATGATCTGAACCTAGAAACTGCAATCTTAACTCGCAGTATATCATCTGTTATCTCCCTTTCATTGAATATGCGGTCGACTTCAATGGCCCAATCCAAGAACGTATCAGTACTCCAACTAGAACCGTAGAATTCCGGGAACTTATCACTTAAGATTACTAAGTCTAACCATTCATCATATGACTTTAACCATTCATCATCCACATCCACGTTTAAAGATTCATTAGAGTTATCCATGATTAACTATAGGCTATAACTTTCAACTAGAAAAACAAAATCACTGACTTATTATGTTGTTCTTGATCAACTTAACCTTAATTTTGATTCTGATGAGTTCTTGCTACCAAGCTATCTCACCTTATTGAATATATAGAAGTTGAAGATCGAAGGAGTCGCAGAAGATGGGATTCAGATTCACAAAATATGGAAACGCGCTTAAAAATAGAAATTGTACAGCTTTCGTAATCCTGTATTAACTCGGTTTTCACTATCGATCTATTTCAAATATGGTAAGTGTTTGAGTTTTCATATGCAAAGTGTTCGATTGAAACTCTTGATGAGATGGTTTTATATGGAACTCGTAGACCAAAACTTACCCAATTTGACGAATGATGAATCCATGATTGATGCTTTAGAACTCAAGTTAAGAGCAAAGTCGCAATCAAGGGACATCCGCACCTTAATAGATGCGGTGTTCAAGACAAAGGAAGGCCAAGTGGATGCCACCGACGTTACACTTGTTGTTCACTCAATGAGTTCAGATCGACTGTTTCTCTTTTGAGTTGTTGTTAATGGCACATATTATATTATGTTAAAAAAAATGGTTTTGCTAGAATGCATGACACCTTCTTAGAAGCACAAATTATGAGACAGTTGATATTTTGCATTAATGGATGGACAGTTTCTTCCCTTTTTCTATCACCTCTGATTACTTATGTTAACTCTAACCCAAAAATAAAATAATATACAGAGAGGTCAAGTACTCTAACCCAAAATATTTAAGGTGTGTGGAGTAGTTTGAAGCCTGAACAAGGCAAATGAAGGCTATGGGGTGTTACCAATCAAGGGGACTTCTAAGGTAAGTTCAGGAAAAGAACAAACAACATGGACTCCACCACCAGAAGGAACAATTAATATCAACTTCGATGCAGCCTATAAAGAAAAGGAATTCGTTGCAGTATTGATTTTTCGACTAATATGTAATTTTCAACTACATTGTGCGAGTATTGTTCAAAAAAAGAAAATGTATCCATTGTGTGTTTGGGTTTCATTGACGGGGACTGTACAGGTGCTTTCAGATCAGCAACCAGCATTTCAATTATAGCGTCATCAGCGGTAATGGCGGAGAGCCTTGCAGAAAAAGTGGCAGTTTCGTGGGAACTTCAGCACCAACACCAGAACATCATCATCAAGGAAGACAACCAAGAAGTGATAAACCTTTTTCAAGGGGTAGCAACTTTTCAACCTAATTTGTAATGATTCAGAATTTCTCTTTAAGCAAGACAGCTTTGTAACCCGCAGGAACGCGAGTACCAACTTTACCAATTAATTTATCATTGTTTGCCTTAAAAAAATAATGTATTATTCTTTGCTTATTGAATATTCGATCATCCAACGAACAGAAGAATTGCAGCTAAAATTTCACTAATGTTCCTCACCTTTGAATTCAAATTATTTCTTGGTTATGTAACCCTAATTTTCAATAAGTTGTTTTTGCACTCCTGGGTCCGTCTTGGATTCTAAGATACCTAAAATGGATATTCAAACTTTCGACGACAATACATAAATTTTTGATGCCAATGCATAAAAAATGTCAATTAGGCATAACTTGTAACTTAATTCTTTGCTCCAATTGTACGACTTGTAGCGTTCTTTTTCACAACTAGTAGTACTGCGATCTCCCTGCAGATTCTTCTGTTATGACCAATGGCTCTTCTAAGCACATTCAATCAAGAATTGAAATAGAAATGAAAACAAATGTAAAACGGACACACACACAACACAAGGATTTATAGTGGTTCGATCAAGATGATCTACATCCACTTTGGAAGACGACGATAACATTGCACTATGATTAGAACAAGGTTACAAGAGTATAAACTCCTCTCAAGAACAAGACCTTACTCTCTCTTAGTTTACACTACTCTTTAGAACACTTAGTAGTGTTTCTCTCTTTGGTTTGAAACTGATTTTTGGGATGAATTACAAATGAGAAATACAAGCTCTTATATAGTGAGAATAGGTGAAGGAATGTCGACATTATGTCAACATAATTCACTAGCCCTACAACCTCCACCACCGACAGCCTAGCACTACACCACCGACTGCCTATCATTTCTCCACTGACCGACAGCCACCAACAGCCCCACATTGAATAAATCAAGTCATATACTAAAAATCTCCACCTTGACTTGAATACCATCACCACTCATCATCATCGTCTTCTCTCATCCCCTCAAGGGCTCTCAACACCTGTTGACACCAACCAAGTCCAAGTAGTGCTTGAACTTGATACTTGGAACTGGCTTCGTCAACATGTCTGCAGGTAGTGGTTATCCGTAGGAACCTTTAGCATCGCTATCCTACCTTCCTCAACTGCATCCTTGATAAAATGATACCTGAAATCGATGTGCTTCGTTCTCTCATGATACATCTGGTTCTTGGTCAAGTGAATGGCGCTTTGACTTTCACAGAACAAAGTTGCATTCTCTTTCTTGAAACCCAAATCACCAACCAAACCCATCAACCATATACCTTCCTTCACTGCTTCCGCAGCTGCCATGTACTCTGCCTCAGTTGTAGATAGTGCAACTGTGCTTTGCAAAACCGACCTCCAACTGATAGTACTACCACACAATGTAAAAGTATAACCTGTCAATGACCTTCTTCTATCAAGATCACCTGCATAATCAGAATCAACATAACCCATGACATTCGTCGAATCACCATAGTGTTTATCAAACACTAAACCAACATCTGTACTTCCCCTTAGATACTTAAAAATCCACTTTACAGCTTGCCAATGAGCCTTCCCGGGACTTCCCATGTATCTAATTACCACACTCACAGCTTGTGCGATATCCGGCCTTATACAAACCATAGCATACATGATGCTACCAATCACGCTTGATATGGAACTCGAGACATATACTCTGCCTCATCTGCAGTTTGAGGTGATTTCTTTCTAGAAAGTTTAAAATGAGCTTCCAAAGGAGTACTTACTGGTTTTGCATCTTTCATACCAAACCGCTCCAACACCTTCTCGATGTAAGCCTTCTGGGGCAGATGCAACTTTCCTTCATCTCGGTTTCTATGAATCTCCATGCCCAATATCTTCTTTTCTACGCCCAAATCCTTCATATCAAACTCACTACTCAACTGCTCCTCCAGCTTCTGTATCTCTGACATGTCTTTGCAAGCAATCAACATATCATCAACATACAAGAGTAAATACACAAATGAACCATTTTGGAGTTTCCTGTGATATACACAACTATCATACTTACTCCTGTCATAGCCATTTGCCACCATAAACGTATCAAAACGTTTATACCACTACCTTGGAGATTGCTTCAAACCATACAAAGATTTTTTCAACAAACATACATGGTCTTTTTTGCCAGGAACTTCAAACCCCTTTGGTTTTTGCATATAAATACGCTCTTCCAAATCACCATGAAGGAAAGCCGTCTTAACATCTAGTTGTTCTAACTCTAGATCTTTCAAAGAAACTATAGCAAGCAATGTTCTAATAGAACTATGTTTAACAACAGGAGAGAATACCTCATTGTAGTCAATGCCTTCTCTTTGTGTAAACCCCTTTGCCACAAGCCTTGCCTTGTACCTTGTTCCTTCACCATCTGAAGTACCTTGTTTCTTCTTGAAGACCTATTTGCTTCCAACAATATTCTGCCCTTTTGGTCTTGCAACTATCTCCCAAGTGCCATTCTTGTCAAGAGACTCAATTTCTTCAATTGCAGATTCTCCCCATTCTGCTGATTCTTCACCACCGATTGCTTCTTCATAGGTTGTTGGATCATCCCTATCTATGCTCTCACCTACTGCAAATGCATATGCAACCAAATCAGCATGGCCGTATCTCTGAGGTGCTTTACCTTGCCTCATCTCTCTGTCTCTTGCAAGGTTGTACTGATGACCTTGTGCTTCTTCTTCCTGGGCAGGTTCTTGCACAATATCTTGATCATCATCATCATCAGAAACAACAGTCTCATTGCTTCCTTGAACTTGCACCTCAAGTTCCACCTTGTCACCAAGCTCCACCTTATCACTAACACTCTCTTCAACTTTTCCATCTAGTTCTTCATTCTTTGGCTTCAACATCGATTGCTCATCAAATTTCACATCTCTGATGATAAGAAACTTGTTTGATCTTTCTGCTGGACACCATAACCTGTAGCCTTTCACGCCCTTTGCATACCCAAGAAATATACACTTCTTTGCTCTAGGCTCTAGATTCCCCTCATTCACATGAGCATAGGCTGGACATCCGAATATCTTCAAGTCTTCATAGTTAGCATGCGAACCTGTCCAAACTTCATTTGGAGTCTTGCACTCAATGGCAGTCGATGGAGATCTGTTCACTAAATAAGCTGATGTGTTTGCTGCTTCTGCCCAAAACTGCTTTGGTAACCCGGCATTGGAGAGCATGCACCGTGCCTTCTCCATTATGGTTCTGTTAATCCTTTCTGCAACACCATTTTGCTGTGGTGTTTTTCTGATTGTGCGGTGTCTCAGAATCCCTTGCTCCTTGCAGAACTCGTTGAACTCACCTCCACAAAATTCCAAACCATTTTCTGTCCTCAAGCACTTGATTTGTCTTCCGGTGTGCTTCTCAACCATAGTCTTTCATTGCTTGAACTTGACAAAAGTTTCATCTTTGTGTTTAAGTATGAATACCCATACTTTCCTTGAGAAATCATCAATAAACGTCCGCATATATCTACCACCACCATGTGAATCGACCCGAGAAGGACCCCAAAGATCAGAATGAATGTAATCCAGAATATCTTTGGTGTTATGAATAGCTATCCTAAACTTGACTTTACACTACTTTCCAAAGACACAATGTTCACAGAAATCAAGCTTGCCTATTTTATGACCACAAAGCAATCCCTGCTTGCTCAAAACATCCAACCCCCTCTCGCTCATATGACCTAGCCGCATATGCCACAACTTGGTAGTATCATCATCAGAACTTGAAGAACATACAGCTGCATCACCTGTCACAGTAGTACCTTGCAGCGTATAAAGACCATTAATTCTCTCGCCCTTCATAATTGTAAGACTTCCTCTTGAGACACGAATAACTCCACCTTCACCTTGATACTTGCATCCATTTGAATCAAGCGTACCCGAAGAAATAAGATTTCTTCTCAGGTCCGGAACATGCCTAACTTTAGTTAAAGTCCTCACCATACCGTCATACATCTTAATTTGAATTGTACCTACACCTACCACTTTACAAGTGACATTGTTTCCCATAAGAACTTTACCACCTTATCTAGCTTGATAAGTAGTAAACCACTCTTTATGAGGACACATGTGAAAAGTACACCCTGAATCAAGAATCCACCGGTTCTCCGATCCTTCGGTATGAACCGTGAGAACCGCTCCATCATCACTTTCTGCTTCAACATTTGCTGCGGTGCCTTGGTTGGTATTCTTCTCGACAATCTTCAATTTTGGACAATCCTTCTTGAAATGCCCCTTTTCCTTACAATGAAAGCAATAGAATTTACCGGATTTTGATTTAGACCTTGACTTTGATATACTCCTATCAAATCCGCCTTTTTGGTTTCCTCTTCCTCTAACAAACAACCCATCTCCCGAATTATCTTTACCGTCGATACCCGTCTTCTTTAACTCCTTAGAGTTCAAAGACGCTTTAACGTCTTCCATGGAAATTGTATTTTTCCATACATTACGGTATCAACAAAATTTTCATAAGATGGTGGTAAGGAACAAAGCAAACCCAAAGCTTGGTCTTCATCTTCAATTTTGACCTCAATATTTGCCAAATCCAAGAGAATTTTATTATAATCATCAATATGATTTATAATAGACGTTCCTTCATGCATTCTAAGAGTATGTAATTTCTTCTTAAGATATAAACTATTAGTTACGGATTTAGTCATATACCTTTTCTCCAACTTGTTCCATAGCCCGTCTGGTGTCGTTTCCGCCGCCATTTCTCTCAAGACCTCGTTGCTCAAACACAATAGAATTAATCCAAGTGCTTTCTCCAAGTGCTCATTTTTTTCTTCATCCTTCAATGTTTCTGCTAGAGCCGTTTTCCCCTTCAAAGTTTTTACCAAACCTTGTTGCACCAAAACAACCCTCATCTTTAGCCTCCATAAATTGAAATCATTCCTTCCATCAAATTTCTCAATCTCATACTTTGCCGCCATCGTAGATCGTTTTTACTCGGAGCTATGATACCAATTTGTTATGACCAATGGCTCTTCTAAGCACAATCAATCAAGAATTGAAATAGAAATGAAAACAAATGTAAAACGGACACACACACAACACAAGGATTTATAGTGGTTCGATCAAGATGATCTACATCCACTTTGAAGATTTACGATAACGTTGCACTATGATTAGAACATGGTTACAAGAGTATAAACTCCTCTCAAGAACAAGACCTTACTCTCTCTTAGTTTACACTACTCTTTAGAACACTTAGTAGTGTTTCTCTCTTTGGTTTGAAACTGATTTTTGGGATGAATTACAAATGAGAAATACAAGCTCTTATATAGTGAGAATAGGTGAAGGAATGTCGACTTTATGTCAACATAATTCACTAGCCCTACAACCTCCACCACCGACAGCCTAGCACTCCACCACCGACTGCCTATCATTTCTCCACTGACCGACAGCCACCAACAGCCCCACATTGAATAAATCAAGTCATATACTACATCTTCTTTACAACCATATGACGATTTTTCCAAACAAGACATATAATAACAACCATTAAAAACATATAGTCTCTGAGTATTATGGGGGGACAAACCAGGTGAAGGGCTAAAATTTTTTTGATTGAAAGAGAGATTTATTGAGATAAAAGAATGTACAAAATTACAAGAGTACAAAGTTACCAGAGGTAACTAAAAGCCAAATTTATTGTGCATGCGAGTTTATTGATACGAAAAAAATTCAGAATCCAGAATATCTTAAAACGTTGTATTACTTGCAATCATGAAAACTAGATGAATTGATCGAAATTGTCATTCTGTGAATGTAAAACTATTATTTGCTATTAAAAGGTAAAACTGAAACAGCAAATTCTGATCTTTACAAGTGGTAGAAAAAGCTATTAGACTCATTCTAACTGCTAACATGCACCAAAAAAAAAAACACACACACAAAATCTGATTTCACCCCAATGAGTAAACAAGTTCCTTAGTGATTCTTCTTCCTCCGCAGCTCCAAATAATCAAGATTGTACACAAACTTCCATATCTTTTCAGTCATATAACTAGTCTGTAATCAGCAGGCACAAACTTCCGGCACATCTCGCTAAGCAAATCTGTCCAAGTAGTAATTTCTCCCAATCCTTCTTGTGCTCTGGAAATTCGAAGATTATTCCACCATAATAAGGCTAACGATCTGAACCTAGAAACTGCTATTCCAACTCGCAGTGCATCATCTGTTATATTATGTTCATTGAATGCGCGTTCGATTTCATTGGCCCAATCCAAGAACCTATTAGGACTCAAACCAGACCCGTGGAAGGACATTTCCATGTTCAACCATTCATCATAAGGCATATCCATTTTTACCCATTCATCAAACTCATCCATGTTTGATTCATACTCGTCCATGTTTAACTATAGCTCTCAACAACAAAAACAAAGTCACAAACTTTTTTTTGATCAGAAAAATCACAAACTTTTGTTGTTTTTGATCAACTCGGACCCTAGTTTTGTTTCTGATGAGTTCTTACTGCCTAGCTATGTCCCCTTATATATAAGTTGAGGATCGAAGGAATTCTTTCTATGAATAGAAATTACACGAGTATTCCTAGTTTTGTTTCTGATGAGCTTTCGCAAAATATAAAACGCGCTTAAAAATAGAAATATCTTTCCTAATCTTGTAGTAACTAGGCCTGTGCCACAGGTTTCCTAATTTGGTAGTAACTCGGTTTTCACTCAAGTGACAATGAAGGGACATCTGCAGAGAGATACAACTCCTTTGAGAAACTCCACTGTATGAAACTTAATCTTGAAACATGCGTTGTTCAAAAACAAGGAAGACCAAGTGAATGTCGGCAAAGTAGAAAGTGATGCATGCCAACTTGTCTCCTGAATGAGTTCAGATACACCGTTTCTTCGAGATGTTCACCAAAACAAAGGTTAAAGAAAAAAACAAGAATATCGATCGACTGTCTTACACTCCACACAGATTATAAAACTTTACAATATTGATTGATTGATCTTTTGCATCATGTACCCATAATATCGACCTTTTCTTTCGTTTTTATACACTATACACCTCTGCGTACTTATATACAATTCTAACCCAACAAAAATATACGGAGAGGCAGACCATATAATCCGACGGATAATCCCAAGATATTTACAGTGTATGGAGTAGTTTGGACTATAAACCTGAACATGGTAAAAATGCAGGTCTATGGTGTACCCCTAAACTCAGCAGAAGAACATGGAGTTCCGGACATTTGGATGAAGCCGTGGAAGATCTCGAAAAGGAGAATTTGAAGCAGAAAAATCTCCAGATTTTATGAACTGGGCCATCTGTGAAGCTGCATGATTATCATAACAAATCGGTGCAACTGAGGAATGACAATGAAAGATGAGAAAAATATACGTCGGAACACATCAAGGTCACTGAGAATGGTACAGATAAGTCGGTTAGCTAGAGGATTCTAAAGTCAGGTAAGTGCTGCCTACAAATAGTCCCATGGAATATCAATTGAACTCGGGCAAGACTTAAGGACGATGAGTCTAAGTTTAAGTAAAAGAGTCTGGCTTCACTAAGATCTACTCCGGAAGCCAGAAGCTCTGTACGAGTTGTTGTGTTGAAAAGTTAATATTGTTTTTCGCAGGAATTTTTTTTTTCCTCAAGAACACTAGGGAAAAAGTTAGTATCGTTTTCGCAAGAACATCTAGTGAGATGAATTTTCTATGCTTGAGATTTAGCTCCAAAACTTTAATAAAAAATGAAAATTTCGTATTCCCTGAAATTTTAGAGAGCGAAAAAAAAAAAAACTAAGTGTACTGTTCTGTCTACTTTTCTGAACATCGATCATATAAACAAACAGAAACATCGTTGCTAAAATTTCATTAATTCTTCTCATAATGAATTCTATTTATTTTTTTTTGGAAAGAAATGTTTCATTTTTGATAACCTTTTTCCCTAGTTGTCACTATTTTTTTTAGCCCTCCCGGGTTCATCTTCAATGCAAACGGTGTATTAAATGAATATATTTTTTTTATAAACTATTAAATGAATATTCAAACTATCGGCAATAATAACATTTTGATGCGCGGGCATATAAACAAAAATAACTCAATGTAACAAAATTTGAACAAAAATAAAATGCATCTTTCTTATAGCTGATCAATAAACTTCTTTGGCCGGAAGTGACCTTTAGGGGTAGCTATGGCGCCCTTCCTCTTCCCGCGATGGATACTACTAAGTTTATAGCTATCATCATCTGATGATCCTATAAATATCTTTACATTTTCTTCTCCCAGTGCTCGCATTGAGACGAAGCTGTTGACATGCAATAGTGGTAACCGTATTGGCTTTGTCCCCCTATGTGTACATCTCCAAGTCTTTTCTGAAGTTGTTGTCTCTAGGCTATACCGAAGCATGTGTCCCAAATGATCGATTATAATTGCTTCCTTATTCGTAAGGCAAAATAACCTATGATTTTTTTTTTTGATCAATACTACAAAAAAATTTATTAAAGAAGAAAGATAGTTACAGAGGAGTAGTGGAAGAGAGAATAAGAAGAGTTGAATCAACTTGCTCCAATGAGCAAGCAACAAAAGGAAAAAACAGAGTACAACAGACCCTATGCCCGCCCAAACTTAATCCAGAAGGAAAAGCTAGTAAATGTTCACTACAAGGCCCCAGTTATAGTACATATTCTGAAATGTAGTACCCCTGAACGACAAGGTGGTAGAGGTCCAGAAAAGCAGCAGTGCCTTAATCTTCCTTATCAAATTTTCCTGCCGATAGATTGAGTCTTGGAAGATACATTTGTTTCTTTGTTTCCACACTCCCCAAACAAACGCAAAAGGAAGTAATTCCCACAAGATTCTCCCATTCTTGGTGAGGCCGCAAGTCCATTGGTCGATAAACAAATCCGTAACATTTTCCCTAATAACCCAGTCCCTTTGAAACTCATGCATGAAGTACATCCAAACATGGCAAAGTGGACTTGGAGATTTTCTAGAGAAAAAAATCTTCTGTGGAGGAAAGTTATTCAAGAAAAAATGAAGACAAAACCTGAAGCATTGCTTGTGAAAGAGTCAAATCAAACTCAAGGAAAAGGTGTGTGGATGAACATACAAAAGCAAAAAGAAATTGTGGAGAAGATGACTAATATTCAACTGAACAAGGGGGATGCAGTTTATTTTTGGTGGGATGCTTGGATTGGCAATCAAGCTTTAAAAACAAGATACCCAAGAATTTTCAAACTCTCAACAATGAAAGATGTTTCATTGTCAGGACATGATTTCACAGAAACTTGGGATATAAAACTCACAAGAAATCTTCATCCAATTGAAATCACCGACATGATTAAGCTTTTTCAGAGTTGGGAATCCTCCAAATTTAGATGCAAACAATGAAGATTCTCTCTTCTGTTCTCAACTGGGAGGTTTTACGGCAAAAGTTTGTTACAAATGGCTGATTGAACAATTGCCAGATCCTCACCACTTGGTTCCTTATTCTTGCATTTGGATTAAACATGTGCCTGCAAAGGTACAATTCTTCATGTGGTCGGCAGCCCAGAATGCCATACCAACTTCGGATAATTTGCTGAGAAGAGGGTGCCAAATTCAGAATGCACAATGTGCTTTATGCAATGCGCAATCTGAATCAGTAACACATTTGCTACTTCACTGTAATTTTTCTCACAAAGTATGGAGCTACTTCATCAACGGATACAACATCAAGTGGGTGCAAGGAGGATCCCTAATTTGCCAACTTCAAGCTTGGAAGTTCAGAAGAGGAAGAAATAGGGGCAGAAAAATTTGGCCACTCATCATCTTTGCAATTGTTTGGGCAATTTGGAAAGAAAGAAACATAAGAGTTTTGACTCAAAAAAGACACAAAGAGGTGAAAGAGATCATTACTCAGATCAAACTTCTAATTTACCAATGGGGAGAGGATCAAAATTGGTTTACAAACAATGTGTTTAGAGAACTTATCAATCATTGGAAGGTTGTAATAGATAGTTAATATCATATTCTTGTAACATTCAAAAATGGGAACTAGTCCTTTCTTTAAAAGGCTAGTTTTATTACATTTTCCTTATCAATCAACCTTACAAGTCAAAAAAAAAAAAGTACATCCAAACAGTATGTATGAAATGGCACTGAACGAAAATATGGTTGATAGTTTCTTCCCTTGACTTGCAGAAATACATCTATTAGCCAGTTGCCATGCTTTCTTAGTCAGGTTATCCTGAGTTAAGATTGCTTTATGATGAATCAGCCACACAAAGAAAGATACCTTCGTTGGCACAATTGATTTCCAAACTTGTGAGGCAGGGAAGATAATACCTGATCTCTTTTCCAGACCTTGATAGCAAGATTTAACCGTAAAGATTCCACTGCTCTCCCATCTCCAGGTCCTAGCATCAACCATATCATTTAAAACAATTCCCTCCAGGAGCAAAGATAATGTTGTTGCCTCGTCAATCTCTATATTGGTGAGTCTTCTTATGAAATCTAAGTTCCAATTTATCTCCCCTTCTATGCTGATTGTAGCCATATCACTGAACCAACACCCTTTTTTTCGGGAGACTTCGAAAATGTTTGGAAATGTATCCTTGAGCACCTCTTCTCCCAACCATCTATCCTCCCAGAAACGGGTTTTTCTTCCATTACCAACCTTGTGCCTAATTCCCAGTTTGAATTTGTCTAGTCTGTTGCAGATGCCTCTCCACAGCCCCATACCGTATGGTTGTCTACTTTGTTTAGAATCCAAACCATTACTGTCACACCCGTACTTACCCTCAATTATTTTCCTCCACAGGGCCTCCGGCACATTTGAAAACCCCCACAACCACTTGCATAACAGTGCATCATTCATCACTGTTAACACTTTGATGCCGAGTCCTCCCTATTGTCTGGAATGACGAATTTTGTGCCAAGCAACTAAAGCAGTTCTATTCCTCCCATATTTAACTCCCCAAAGGAATGTTCTCATTGATCTTTCAATTCTCTTAGCAACGGGAGGAGGAATAGAAAAAGCAGACATCATGTACACTCCAACCATCCAGTCTTTTCTCCACCATCTCAACCACCGGATCCCAAATTTTTTTGCATCTGTATTGTTCCCCAGCCATCATTCCCAGATACTTAAAAGGAAAGCCTTCCAGTGTACAGCCTAGTAAATCTTCTATCGCCTCGCCTTGTGTTGTAGCACCAATTCTAACTGCTGCACTTTTTGTTAAATTTATACTTAATCCCGATACCAGCTCAAAACAAGCTAGAATTGCTCTAATGGTATAAATACTTTCCTCCTTGTCTGCACAAAAGAGTAAAGTATCGTCGGCAAAGAGAAGATGGGAGACCACAGGTCCGTCCGAGGTGATTTTAAATCCAGAAATACGACCTATTTCTTCCGCTTTTGCAATCATACGACAGAATCCCTCCATGATCAAGGTGAACAAAAATGGTGATAATGGATCACCTTGCCTGAGACTACGAGAACTCCTAAACTGTGCTCCTGGAACCCCGTTGACCAAGACTGCGAAGTGTGCATGTGAGATGCAAGTTCGAATCCAGTTCCTCCAAGTGAATCCAAACCCCATTCTCTCCACAATCTTCAGAAGAAAGTTCCAATTTACCTTGTCGTACGCCTTTTCCACATCTAACTTCATAACCCAACCTAGTTGTTTCTGCTTCACCCTAGAATCCATACACTCATTGGCAAGTAATATGCTGTCTGTTATCTGTCTACCTGTTATGAACGCACTTTGTGTATCCGAAATGAGATAGGGAAGAACTCGTTTAAGTCTTGATGCCAGCGTCTTTGCTATGATTTTGTAACAAATATTAATCAAACTGATAGGCCTGAAATCCTTTACCACCTCAACTGTATCTTTCTTAGGAATCAGAGTAATGAAGGTATTGTTTATTCTCCAGTCCAACGAGCCTGTTACCTCGAAATGCTTCACTACTTTCATAAAATCTTCCCCCAATATCTTCCAGTATCTAGTGAACACCTCAACGGGGTATCCATCAGGTCCTGGAGCCTTATTGCAGTCCATTTCCTTAATTGATGCTAATATTTCCTCCTCAGAAATTGGAGAATCCAGCATGATTTTATCCACTGAAGAGATAGTAGAGAACTGAATATCTTCCATGAAAGGTCTTTGTTCTGTGTTTTCTCTATAAAGTCCAGCATAATAATCATCAATGTGACTCTTAATCACTTCACCATCGTCCTGTATCTCCCCATCAATAACCAAACAACCGATGAAATTCTTCCTTCTCCTTTGGTTTGCGATTCTGTGAAAATACCCAGTATTGTTATCACCCTCGTCCAACCACTTATCCTTCGCTTTACTTTTCAGTCTCAACGCATCTAGTCTTGCCCACTTCTTAAATTCATTCTTAAGATTGATTCTGTCCAATTTTTCCTCAAGAGTTGCTTCACGATCCGCGTCCTCTATGATTTTCTTAAATTCATCAATAACCTATGATTTTGGTACTTGAATTCATCAATTTCAATATTGAACTCTTTACTCCAACTGTACTTCGTGTAGCGCTCTTTTTCGTAACTAAGAGTACTGGGATCTCCCTGTATATTGTTTTTAAAAAACCATATACCGGCAGAACCTTCACTTGAATTTTTACAAACAAGACATAAAAAACCATTGGAAACATATAGACTCTGAGTACTATGGGGGGACAAACCAGGTAGTGTAGGAAGCGAGCAGAATTTTTCATCGGCTAAATTGATGGCCACTATATCTTTTGCCCCATTACAGAGCCAATGAAGAAAACCATTTACGCAAACACTCCCAACTGCATGGTCTGCATTATTTGATAACACACGGTAACTGGTTTCTCCTAGATTTCTCCATCCCTGGCCGCTACCAAGTGTATATACGGCTACTTGTCCACGCGAGTACCACCTGTACATACGTCCACTTCTGCTTTCAGGATCATAAGGCTTGAGCTTATTATTGTAAGCATAAGATACTCGAACAACCTTGTATTTATCCGTTAAAGGATGGTAACCAAATCCATGTACAAAGGAAATCCCATCATACTTTTCCTTCGCTATTCATGGAAGGTACACCAGTTCACGGGTGATCGGGTTACATATATACGAAGGTTCATTAGTCTTACCAGATGAATTAGATGATAAAAAAATAAGTCTGTTACACGAACCGACATATCCAGTTACGTCTAAGGGTATACTGAGGTTCATCATCCTTTTGTCGAACTTTTGCTGCTCTTTGCATTCTACATAATAGAGATTGTGACGCTTAAAGAAAACGAAGTTAAGCATCTTAGACTCGGAACTTAATTGTTTATGGTTTTGATGTGGCTGCTGGTCTAGTAATCCGCCACCGCTACATCGAAGATGCAAGTACGCAAAATATGTATAATTTTGCAAATCCAGGAAAACGTTGTTCCAAGCTTTGCATACTCGTCTACACGCTAGTACTGACTCAACTGGTAACCTAGATAATATGGTCAACTTGATTTCAAATGGCAGGCTGTTCAGAAGGTTTTCCTCCATCTTCATCTCAATCTCTATCTCCATCTCAATAATTTGGCGTAAATCTCGCTAGGGTTATGTGTTGGAAAATTCTGGGCTGCAATGGAGATGAAACACAAACAGACTGTGGTTGTACTCAAAAGCTTTCAAGGCTCTGGTGATTTCTTTTAGACAAATATTTCTACCCTTCCAACGAATTGGCAATTGCAACAGGTATGTTAAATACTGCCTTCAGGATACAATGAAAGCCCTACAACCGGAAATTGGATTCAAGGTTTGCACCCCTTGACCCAATCAAGAACACATGAAAAGAAGGTTCTGATGATGCTTTAGAAGAAGAGAGAAAACAGAGAAAAGGTTTTCAAGAGATGATTTCGAAATGGGTTTGGGAGATGCTACTTATAGGGGTTTTTGCATCTGTTGGGAAAAGACATGTCTTTTCACCAACAGGTTTCTCTTCACAAAGAGATGCGTCTCTTCATCAACAGACACTGTCTGTTGAATTTAGAATTTTCTGGAAACTTTTCCAACTGTCCAAACAATTGCATATCCAAAAATATTCCAACATTATGAATCCTATATATATATATTCTGCTAATGAACCCATCATATGCAAAAGCCCTCAATTAGCCGGATAGTCGGATATGCACCCGATTGAGGTTTTTCTACAGTCCCATGAGCCTCCTAACCAGTCCATTACACTAATAATTCCGGATACAGGACCCGTACGTGGTATGATTCTATGCTCCTTTGCAGAATGTACCTACAGATTTTGCAAGGAAACTAATACTTAATGAAATTGTATATCTAAATTATTTGAAAGATTGTGATGTTTGTGCCACGGCTTTCCTAATTTTGTAGTAACTTGGTTTTCACTGAAGTGACAATCAAGGGACATCTACAGAGATACAACTCAGGTGTATGGACCATAATCTTGAAAGATGCAGTGTTCAAAAACAAGGAACGCCAAGTGAATATCAGCAAGGTTAAAATTGTTGCATGCGAACTTGTTCCCTGAATGACTGCAGATACACCGTTTCTTCAAGATGTTCACCAAAACAGAGATTTGAATTTTGAAAAAAGAACAGAATATTGATTGATTCTCGTACACTCCAGACAGATTATAAAACTTTAAAATATTGATTGATTGATATCATCATATCAACCTTTTCTTTCTCTTTTTATACACCTCTTTCTATACACCTCTGACCTCTGCGTACTTATATACAACTCTAACCCAACAAAAAAATACGGAAAGGCCGAGCATATACTCCTACGGATAAAATACCAAGATATTTACATTGTGTGGGAGTTTGTACAATAAACTCAGCAGAAGAACATGGAGTTCCGTACATTTGGATGAAGCCGTGGAAGCTCTCGAAAAGGAGAATTTGAGGCAGAAAAATTAGAGAAATCTCCAGATTTTATGAACTGGGCCATCTGCGCAGCTGCGTGATGCGCATAACAAACCGGTGCAACTGAGCAATCAATGAAGGATGAGAAAAATATGCGTCAGAACACATCAAGGTCACTGAGAATAGATATATAAGACATAATGGGCCATGGTATGATGACTATACGGTGATGTTCCAGTTGCAATTTAAAAAGGTTTGACAACCTAAAATATGCATCGAGATTTAACAATGGAATAGAATATACTCTTACCAATTGAGACTGCCGTCGTACTACGCTGGTACCTGAATTAACAGCAAAGCGGGAAACTTAGAATACATTTAATGGCGTTACAAACTTCATTCGCTAGTGTTGTTTAAAGACTGTGTGTGCTTACACGTAGGAAAGAGAGTGCACAAGCTTTTGCAACTCGTCAGGTGAAAAACCAATCTCATCAAGTAAGACATTGTAGTGTGCTGGGCGAGATGTTCCCTTTAGGAGATCAAAATACAGAGTTGAGTTCAGGAAGTATATAAGAAAAGGATAAAGTAGAACCACAATTCAACCAGTTGTACACGACTATATGAAGGAAAATCACTTACTTTAGCTCCATTATGGGCACACATGTAAAAGTCATAATATCTAGGATGCACAATTTCTGTATCCACCACCGTTCCTGCAGAGAAACAAAAATGTACAAAGAAAAACCAAAGTAAAGATGCGACTCGAGTAGCTAAAACCCTGAAGCCAGGTAGGCGACATAAGTTACATATGTGAAGATTGTAGAATTATAGGTTCAGGGTTCATTCTGGGGGGAAGTAATACCTGCTGGAACATTCTCGGGGGAACCCCCAGCTTTAAATAACTTCGTATGATGACTCTTTTGAGCAACAACAAGGGTGAACTTTGGAAGTTCTGTCTCACCCAAGTGATTTAATGCCTAGAGCAAATAATACTTTGACAGTGTCAAAAAATTAAAATGGTCCACATAAAAAGGTAAAATGTTCAGCAACAGGCATGGTAAATCCATAAATTATGAATAGAGCCACAGACACTGAATAATTCATCACCGTTACTTGAACAAATTTTCAGTATTTCAACGCACAAACCTTTATGATCTGCTCCAGCTCGACATTCAATACTTGGTTAAATTGAGAATCAGACACTCCATCCCTGAGGAAAAACCATAATCTATTAAAATGCATACCGTTGTTTCCTTGTACGAAATAGAAATGGGAACAACTCAAAGTAAAATTTGACATAAAACAATTTTAATATACCTAAAGATGACAATTTGGCTAGGCTTTCGCCCATTACTTGTCTCATAGAAATCCAACAAAAGCTCCCTAAATTAGACAGCAAAGAATTGCATTAGCCATCACTCTGGACTTAGATAAATAAAGTTTTATTTGATCACACTATAAGAATGCTAGAGTATGATATTTGAAAGCGTTAAATATAGCAACCTAATGATTCCATCATCCTCCCCATTTGGTAATGGTTTGTACAAGGAGTCGATCATTTCCTCTTTCGGGGATTGAGTACGCACGCATGCCCTGTACCTTGAAATCAAGGGCCAATATCTAGAACCAACAACCTGGAAAATCCAGCAGTTCGTCAACAATGCCAGTCAAGTGCCAACAATCTAAGTATATATATGAAAATATAATCAAATACAAGGAAATACAAAACTAAACCAAAAGACTTACAGCAGCGATGGATGGCACATCTGATCGACCTGGTGCCCCATGAGAAACATCCATGCCCAATATCATAGTTGGAGTTTCACTTATAAGAGGAATACATGGTACTTGTTCAACGGCTAGCAAAGAATTCTTACCCCCAAGCTAGAAAAACAAAATACACATACAAATAAGAGAATATACCGTATTCACCATTAAAAACAGGGGAGAGAAGAAAAAAAGAAGCATAAATAGATTAAAGCACAAGAGTACCATATTT
This sequence comes from Papaver bracteatum, assembly GCA_023529315.1. NCBI lineage: Eukaryota > Viridiplantae > Streptophyta > Magnoliopsida > Ranunculales > Papaveraceae > Papaver > Papaver bracteatum. The sequence goes on along the minus strand of JAJJWX010003771.1, from coordinate 5,659 downwards.
ACCTTGGTATTAATTTTAAGAAGAACATTAGTGATGTACAAGTCATTTATCTTCGCTGGGGTGAGGCATTGGGTGACGATTCCTAACTCGGAAAGGCACTTATTCTTCCAAGGTCCTTGACAATGCAAAAGTAAATTAGGTTGTAAAAAGAAATTAGATATGATGAATAAAGGACATTTATTGTTGAACATATATTTTAGGGACCAAACCATAAATATCAGAATTCCTTCGCTCCAAGATACATAGAAGTAATTCAGGAGGACCAGGTAGCTTAGTCTTTATCTGCTCAAACATCATTTCTACTCTAGCAATAGGAGGTAATCTTCTTGATTGGTAATCTTCTTCAATTAGTGAGTGTGGGGGGTCCATATGCTGCATCATGGTGGAACATGTTCAACATAATCCATCATAAACCATGAGTCTCAAAGAAGCATGAAGTGAAATGCTGTTATAAGAGTTATAGAACTTACAATTCCCTTATCTCTTGCACCAGTGATAAGCTCCCTAGAAAGATAGCTAGTGTCCCAACGAGCAGAAAAGTTAACTACTGCCCAACGTTGAATTTTAACCGGTTCATATAGTGTCTGAAAAAGAAGAAACCACTTTGGCATGAATTCCTGTAAAATAGTAAGTTGGACTACTCTAGTCGCTAGAAGCTCTGTACAAGTTGTTGTGCCCAAAAAAGTTAATATCATTTTCGCAAGGCACATCTGTCAACAGTATTGGTGTTGGAGTTTCTAAATTTCAACAGCAGCATACTTGAAAAGGCAATAAAGCTATCAGTTACCTGCCCAGAGTAGTTCCACTTTCCATTGTCAGGGAAGCAATCAACATTATTACCAACCTTTAACTGCAATAAATGGTGAAAATGTAAACCACTGCACCATTTAACACATACTTTTAAATGTCTGATAAATAAAAAATCTCACCCCTGGTGTGTCAAGAACACGTCCGTCAACTGGAATCAATTGTTTCTCAATGGACACCCCACAAGCACTTAGTGACGGGTCCGCATCATAACGGTTGTTGTTAATAAACTGAAAAGACGAATTATAGGTATGAATAATTCAAGAGATATGATTACTAAATGATAAAGAGACCATAAACATGCTTACATCTGTCAGAGATTCGATACGCTCGAGAGGCTTTGGACTTTTTTCAGATAGAAAAGATCTTTGCACAGCAGATAAAGATTTTGTATAACGTTGCAGCGGCACAAGTGAACAGATCTGGAAGGAATGAAGGACAACAAAAAGCATAAGATAGATAGGAGAGAGAGCACTGCAAAATGAAAAGAGCAAATAGGACAAGCACCAGACTAACCTCAAGAGGAATGTAATTGGGTTTTTTTTGGTCTACCAACATCAATACAAGGCATGTACGCGGAAGTAGTCAGCTCTAACTTACGATGTTTTGTAAAATAATCATAAACGGTAAGCTGAACAGTTTTCACTTCATTTTTGCGTTCTTCATTTCTCATTTTCATCAGAAAGCTGCATCAGTCCAGAAAGAAGGAATTCGGTAAAAAAAGAACGATTGACGAAGTTAAAGGAAAAGGGAAAATGCGGTGCTCTATGACATACTATAGATCTTTGCAGGGCTTCTCACTCAGTCCTTTGATCTTGAATTCCATATTATTGTGTTTTGCCTTGATTAACAAGTTCTTCAGCATTCTTTTGGCCTGAAACCTCCTCATAATCAGTATACAAGATAAAGATCAGATACGAAAAAATAATAATTAAGACTACGCAGATTTTATACCCTTCCCCAGTCAATTTGGTGAGGATCCGTCACTCTCTGGTTAGTAAGTAAAAATTGTATGACAGGACCAGGAGTGAAGGTCATTGTTGTGGACACATCTGCACGAAGCAATAAAAGAAAACTCGATCAAGAAACAATTTCGTGGGTGAAAAACTAACAATGCTGATAATAATATAAAAGCACACTACCCATGTTCAAGGTCAAACCACTCTGTGTGGTACGGAAACTGGAATGGAACCCTCGAACTCCGGTAATGCCCTCACCAACAGAAACAAAGTTCCTCACGTCACCATGATAGAAAGATTGTCTAATTAGAAGACAACCCCTAAAATCAAAAGACACAGGAAAAAGAAATACGAGATCAATACAACAAGAGATAAAATATCACAAGATATCAGATCATCAAAAGTTGACACACCTCTCAGATGCTTGCTGCTTAATTATAATATCAAGCACTCTCATTGCATCTACAGCACCTTCTGTATTGCATCTTTTCAGAGCTAAACCAATAGCCTGCATGGGAATTTTTCTAGCAAATCTGATCTCTACTTTAAACATCTTAGCTGCTTGATAAGAACAACGCTTTAATCTCTTACTCTCGGTTTCACTGGGGATATCAAAACCAGGGCTCCCATTGCTGAAACAATCCACAACCCACATTGTTAGCCATGCTACGAATAACAAGAGATTTACAAGAGAATAAGGGGATACAGAGATAAACCATTTGAGGGGTGATTCCTCTAGCACCACTTTAAACTCAAACCAGTTCCTTGGAAGAGGTCCCACTGTATACAAGGTGCTCTCTCCATCATAAGTTAAATGTTTCCATCCTAGCTCTGAACAATAAGTATGATATAGACTGTCCATAAGCTTTCTCCCTATCCCTTTGATTTGGCCACCTCCTTTATGTTCAGAGGTAACAGAAACCTGCACCGTTTATACCAATTAGTTGAAAACACCTGCTTATAATTCCATAAATCAACCAAACATGGTCATTCTGGAAATACCGTATACTGATAGAAAGTTGTATCAGGAACATTAACAGACGCTTTGAAATGGTTAACAAGCAACGGAATGCGCTGTCCTTCTCTTCCAACTCCAGGTCTGGATAAACGTAAGCGACCTGGGGACTGTTGATTTCTTGACTTCATGTACTGTGGCTCTAATTTCTCCGGCTTAAAGTTTGGTGGTATAACTGGAGTTGGTGGAAGTAACCAATAAAATAAAGGAGGTGGAGGAGGCAAAGGAAGAACTGTGTCTCTATCTTCTTCATCTTTATAGTTCATCTCTGGCTTCATGTTCTGTAGCTCTAATTTCTCCAGCTTCACATTTGGTGGTAAAATTGGAGGTGAAGGTAAAGAAAGAACCGTGTCTATAATTTCTCCATCTTCAAGTTCCAGCTGCTGTTCCTCTGTGTGCATGTTCTGAAGTTCTAATTTCTCCAGCTTAATGTTCGGTGGTATTACTGGAGGTGGTGGAGGCAAAGCAAAAACTGTGTCTCTAATTTCTCCATCTTCAAGTTCCAGTTGTTGCTCCTCTGTCTCCATGTTCTGTAGTTCTAATTTCTCTATCTTAACGTTCGGTGGTATTACGGGAGGTGGCGGAGGCAAAGCAAGAACTGTGTCTCTAATTTCTCCATCTTCAAGTTCCATCTGTTGTTCTTCTGGCTCCATGTTATGTAGTTCCGGTGGTATTACTGGAGGTGGAGGTGGTGGTGATGGTATTACTGGAGGTGTTGGAGGCAAAGCAATAACTGCGTCTCTAATTTCTCCATCTTCAAGTTCGTCTTCGCTGGCTTCCTCCATATTTTTAATGAACAGATTTCCTAAATAGAAACAAATAAACTCTGGTTCAAACCCCAATCGACATAATGCTCCCAAGAACATGTTCTCAGCTTTTGAAAATTGCTCAACCAAGAAACTGAAACTCAATATAGAATTTCTATACAAAAATAAGAAGAGTCTTCAACAAAAATACATCATAAGCAGAATCAGAGTCGTTAGTGTGTATAGATGCATGTTAACAGATAAAGAATGTTAAATATTAACCAAATCATAACAAGCACAGTATAGTAATATGTAGAAAACAATCAACCAACTAAGAGACCAGAACAAGATGTTACACGAGTAATAAAACTAGTGAAGGATAGCAATGCCTCAGTAAGACATTGGCATTTAGCCATTGCAATACCGAGGAGAATTGTCTGGACACTAATTTCAGTTTCACATTACCTGTGAATGAAATTTTATGCTCTGATACCATTGAAGGAAGTCTTAGGACAGATACTACGCGAAAAATTTAAACAATAGACAGTATGAACTCAGAATACCCTTATTAAACTTGTCTTTCTTCAACCGAGCTGTAATGATCACCCTATTTATTGGCTATATTCATAAAACTCTTTCCAAACTTGTCAAGGGCACTTCCAGATAATTCAATCTCAAACCCTAGTTACTTCTCTATTTCCAAATAGAGACAACTTTCCAACAATCAAACTCAACTAATCTCTTGCAAAACTTCAAAAAAAAAAAATAAAAAAAAATCCCTGAGGTAACCACAAAAGTTAGAAAATCCCACACTGAAATACCAGTCAATGCAGTAATTGAGGAAGAGAAAAACACAAACTGCAAGAACAAAATACTTCTAAACAACTGAAACGACTTCGTCAACCTTATTTTAAGGATTACGTTGATGATTTCAAAAACCCTATTCTCTACAAACTAGGAAACACGGTATTTACCATATATTATCACGGTTTCTTTTTTTCGACTGTATTTTCTTTTTCTTTTTCTATTTATATGTATTACCTATTTTAGAGTAAAACAAAAATATTATCTGTGAACTGCCCAAAATCACATCCTCTTCACTGTAGTCTGCCACCAGTGTACTACATAGGATCCTGCAATTTCTGTCTGGGTTGAGATATGCTACAAAAGATATACACTGAAACCCTAAAACAGCAGTGCTCAAATGACCTCTATTTGCCTTAACAGTGATTTTGTACCTCTAAAACACCAAAACAGAAACTGCACCCTGCACCCCAAATCCCGAAACCTTTCGACTCAAGTGGCAAAGTTGGTGTGTGTTCGTATCAATGTCCTTAGTTCAAAACCTATTCACATCTTGATTCCTACCTACTGAATCAAAATAAAGAAAGAAACAAGACCTTAATTTTAATTTAAGAGACAAAAGAATTAACTAGGTCTAGCAAGACATGTCAACTATGAAGTTAAGAACAGTTTTAAAAAGTAGAGGAAAGGTGAATATACCGGCCAATATAATTTATCTTTATACACCTCTGAAGTTGATGTCTAACTAGCTCAAGATAGCTGAGTCCTGCCACAAATAAGAAAATGGTCCTTGATAAAAGTATGTTGATGGAATTGTGTGACCTTGTTCAGAACTGCAAATATATCCTACACATTACATATTTATAAAGCCTCCGAAATTACTAAACAAGCATGCTGTGCAGAACCTATTTCACTCTTACCTCTAGCTGTATAGCCTGTATTAGATCTTCTGACAAATGGAACAGAGGATCTTCTCTAGGAGAGCTCTGTCATGTACTCGAGTGTACAATGAGCTCCTACGTTTTAAATATCTGACGTGCTATTAAAGAGATGCATTCACATATATGGATGTGAATTTTGACTGCCTACCTACTCATTTATCAGTCGTCTACTAAATTAGAGTAGACGACTGATAAATATCGATATTATAGCCCATTGGCAAGTTGGGGCGGTTCATATTTGGCTCTGCCCTTGCACCAAGACTAGACTTCGGATTTTCCATGCGCAATTAAGTAGAGTTGTTTTTACTAAATTAATGAGGGGGGTGAAAAAGAAACTGGTTATCTCAGCAAACATGCACATCCAAAACATTTCATAAATAGAAAGTT